>CAJNDT010000890.1:1760275-2077775 GCA_905221615.1 Symbiodinium sp. CCMP2592
CCTGGAAATATGAACTTTTTCTGAACTTATCCGGCCTGGTTCCTGACTTTATGAACTCGGGGGTGGTGCTGGCGGTGGTGGCGCGGGCGGTGGGGGTTGCTGATGGTGGTGTCGGTGGTGCTGGTGCTGCTGGCGCTGGTGGTGCTGCTGTGGTGGTGGTGCTGGTGGTGGGGGCGGCGGCGGCGGCGGTGCTGGTGCTGGTGCTAGGTGCTGGTGCTGGTGCTGGTGCTGGTGCTGGTGGGTGCTGGTGCTGGTGCTGGCACTTCCCCTAGCGCTGGGGCTGGTGCTGGCGGTGGTGCTGGTGGAGGTTTCCCAAGCCCTACACCCCAAACCCAAGCCCCTAAACCCCTGAAGTCTAAACATGCGCTAGTGGTGTTCCTAACATCCTAGACATGTGTTGTTGCTGTTGGTGGTGGTGCTGGTGCTGGTGGTGCTGGTGCTGTTGTTGTCGTGGTGGTTGCTGTTGTTGCTGCTGTTGTTGTTGTTGTGGTGGTGGCGGCGGTGGTCTTGGTGTTGGTGAAGGCTGTGGTGATAGTGTTTCTACACTCCACACCGTACCCTATACTCCCTAAACCCTATAACCCTGGTGGTGGTGCTGATGCTGGTGCTGGTGCTGGTGCTGGTGGTGGTGGTGGTGGTGGTGGTGGTGGTGGTGGTGGTGGTGGTACTAAACACCTGAACTCCCTAAGCCCATAGCATCTGCTCTTATCTTTGTGAAGCACAGAAAACAACAGCATCAGTAACAAACAACGAAAATCATTTAACACAAAACCGACATAAAACAAACAAAAGTTAGAATAAGTTAACATAAGTTAACATAAGTTAGAAAAGTTAGCGAAAAAGTTAACTTAAGTTAATAACTTCTATTTCTTCCAACCAACCTTCTACTAACTTCCCCCAAGTTAGTAGGGACTTACTACATGGATGGCAAAGATGTAAGGGGGTTACAGGGAGGTTATAAGGGGGTTACTAACATCTATATCTTAACTTAGGCCACACGCACAATCTTAGTGGGTGATGTCTTCCGGCGTCTAGTCGCACGTGCGCTGGCGCAACACTTTGCAGCCGCCTTCCAGGAAGCTTGTCTCCCATACCAGTTTGGGCTGAGCACTCGCGCGGGCACGGAGGGCCTTTTCAAGCTCCTCCACACGGCCACGGCCCGGGACGCACGCGCTACGGTACTGTCCGTCGACGCTGTGGGTGCCTACGACCACGTGTCGCGCCAAGCCATGCTCGAAGGTCTCCGGTCCCGCCCGGCCCTCGCCCCGCTCCTCCCCTTTGCCCGCCAGTTCTATGGCAGTGCCAGTGTCTACACCTGGCTCGACGACGCCGGCACCGAACATGAGGTAACGCAAGGGGACGGTGGCGAGCAAGGGATCTGCTCATGCCGGCGCTTTTCTCCCTAGCGCAGGATGCCGCTTTGAGTGAGGCCGCGGCTGGACTACGGGAGGGTGAGGCCATCTTCGCTTTTTTGGATGACACGTATGTGGTCTCAGCACCGCAGCGCACGGGAGCGCTGCACGGCGCCCTGGAGGACGCGCTATGGCGCCACGCCCGCATACGCCTCAACCAAGGCAAAACTCGCGTATGGAACGCTGCAGGCGAAGAGCCTGCCGGCCTCGCCCGTCCAGCCCACTGGTGCAGAGCCAGTCTGGACGGGCGCTTGGTCTTTGCCAGCGGACCAGCAGGGACTGCTGGTGCTGGGTGCACCGCTTGGAAGCGAAGCCTTCGTGCAACAGGAGCTGCGCCGCAAACGGGAGACCCAGGACCAACTGCTTACTCGCCTGCCTGCCCTCGGGGACCTGCAGTCCGCGTGGCTCCTTTTGCTGTTCTGCGCTTCCCCTGGTGCTAACTACTTGCTCCGGATGCTCCCGCCCGGCGCGACGGAGGCTTGCTGTGAGTGCATGCTTAGCGACCTTGCTGTCGCAAGACTCCCGGCCTCCGCAGTCTCTGCCTCAGCAGTCACAGCGCCTCGCACAACTGCCGTTACAATCTGGAGGCCTGGGTGTGCGCTCGGCCGTCGACGCCGCCCCCGCCGCCTACTGGGCATCCTGGGCGGACTGCTTGCCGACCATTCGAGCCAGAGCGCCGCAGGCAGCCGCTCGTTTGGTCCGCGCATTGGAGTCCTCGACCGAGACTGCGCTGCCCCTGTCAGCAGCACGGCACGCAGCCGCTTGCCTCCGAGAGCAGGGGTACGACGCTCCCGCCTGGGACTCCCTGCTGCAGGTACGGCCCGCGCCGGAGGAACGCGAGTTTGGGGAGTTTCTACGAGGCTGGCAGCATCGTGCTGCCCGCGCCAGCGACAAGCGCGCGCTTGAGGTGCATCTTTCTCACACTGATGCCGCATCTCGAGCACTGCTGCTATCGCAGGCCGGGCCACACGCTGCACGCGCTCTCACAGTCTTCCCGACCTCGGCTGAGTTGACGGTGCCGTCACCACTCTTCCGCGTCCTGCTGTTGCGACGGCTTCGCCTGCCCCTGCCAGTTGCGCCGCGCACGTGCGCCTGCCGCGGTCGCCTGGACCCGCTCGGTGACCACAGGGCTGCATGTGCGAATGCCGGCGTGCTCGCGTCTCGCGCCCTTCCTCTCGAGCGGGCGGTCGCGAGAGTGTGCCACGAAGCTGGCGCGCGGGTCGCCCGTAACGTCCGCCTCGCAGACATGAACCTCGATGTTCCGGTCTCCGATGACCGCCGCATCGAAGTTGTCGCGAACGGGTTGTCGTTGTGGCATGGCGCGCAGCAGGCTGTTGACGCCACCATCGTCAGCCCTGTGACGCGGGCGGGTGCGGCGCAGCCTGGAGCTGACGTGCACCCCGGGCGAGCGGTCGATGCAGCCGCCCGACGCAAACGTCACCAGACCTACCCCGAGCTTGTGCGCGCTCGTCGCTGCCGCTTGGTGGTAGTTGGTGTCGAGGTTGGGGGCCGGTTTGGCGCAGAAGCGGCGACCTGGCTCCGGGTGCTCGCCGGGCAGCGTGCCTCCGACGTGCAGGCTAGTATGCGGGCGGCCGCACGAACGGCGTGGGTTTCCCGTTGGTCGGGGCTCCTCGCAGTCGCAGCACAGCGCGCCGTCGCAGCTTCCCTGTTGGAGCTCCCGCTCGCGGGCGAGTGTAATGTTGCCGGGGAGCCGCCAGATCTGCACGAGGTCCTCGCCGACGTGCGTTGACAGCTTCCGTCTGTTGGCAGCCGCCAGGGGCCTCGCTAGTGCTCTGGTGTGTGCGCCTCCGTAGGGCCCGGTAGGCACTTCTGTTTGTGACTTTGGGCTGCCGGAAAAAGGTCCGCAAAAAATAATAATAATAATAAAAATAATAATAATAATAATAGCAGTCGTAGTCGTAGTCCTAGCAGTAGCAGTAGTAGCAGTAGTCAAGCAGTAGTAGTGGTACTAGTAGTAGTCGTCGTCGTGGTGGTGGTGGTGGCAGTGCTGGTCGCAGTACTGGTCCAGTACGCTGGGTGCAGATGTGGTTGGGAATGTTCGCTGTTGCTGCGACGCGCGCCTCCGCAGCCCCCTTGCATCCCCCCGCTCGAGCTCCCGCCCCCCGGTAAGGCATGTGTCGCAGGCGAGGCGCCAGAAATGCACGAAGTCCTTGCCGACGTGCGGGGCAGCCTCCCACCAGCGACCAGCCGCTTGCCAGCGCCCACCTCGCACGGCGCGTGAACGGCTCGCCGTTAATTCCGCAGGCTGCAGTGAAATCTGGTGAACAGAGGCTGCCACCCCGACGTAGCTTGCAGTTGCACTGGGATCGCGCTCATACTGGTCGCAAAAACTGTGCGTCAAAAACAACGCCCGAGTATTGATACCGGTACTGGTAGTAGTAGTAGTCGTCGTCGTCGTAGTAGTCGTCGTCGTAGTAGTAGTATTTGTAGTAGTAGCAGGAGCCGCAGCGGTAGCTCCCGCTCGAGCTACCGTTGGCTGCAATATTCACGTGCGTGACCTCAACATCCACCCCGAGCGCTTCGCTGACCGCATTGACCGCCGCACCGACGTCATCGCAAATTGACTCCCGCTTTGGGGCGGAGCACCGCTCGCCATCGACACCACCCTCGTATCCGCTCGCGATGCCAATGGAGTTGCGTGTCGGCACCAGCGCCAGTACCGCGGCGCCGCTCTTCGCGTCGGCTGCAGGGGAATGCCCGGGAATGCACCTACTCCGAGCTACTGCGCTCGCAGAGGTGCCGGCGTGTTGTCCTTGCACTTCAGGTTGGAGGCCGCTGGATTCCCGAGGCGGCGCAGTTCGTCCGCCTCGTACTGTAGCTCGTTGCCGGGCCTGTGCCGTGTTTTGCCCGTTGCGGTTTGCAACCATGGACCATAGTTGCCTTCACCTCCCGATGCTCTGCCTTGCTCGCGTGTTCGGCCTAGGTTCGGCCGCTAGAGCCTTTGCACCGGCACCGCCGATGTTGACCGCGGCCAGCCCTTGCTCAGCGAGGTTCCTTCCTCGACTCGCTTCGACGAAACCCCGCCGTTGCCAGCCGTTGTCCCTCGCACCCGTAAGCTGTATAACCTTGGACAGGGGCGTGGAGTACGCCGACCTCACCACAACAGCGTTCCGCAGCAGTGCCTGCTTCTTGCACTGTAACCGCGGAACTCCTGCAAAACCTTGCCGGTGCAAAAACAACGAAACAACAATTACAACCATACCACAACCAATACAATGACGACAATGATGGCCGTTCACTACTATCTTATGGCAGACGCAGCGAATGGTGTTATCGTTGCGAAAGATTCCGCACGATACCCCCACCGTCACTGCCTGTGCAGGCGCTTCGGGATGTGCCACGGCAGGTGCGGGCCGACACCACGCTCGCTTGTTCGCAACCAGGTCTACGTGCTCTGCACGCCAGGGTGGTCGAACGAGCGTGAATCCGTGTCGCGTGCAAAGCCGTTGTTGCCTGGTGCCGAAGGGCAGGGCGATGTCTTAGAGCGCTTCAACGGCGATGCACAGTGTCTGTTGCGAGAGTTGGTTCGGCTACGGCTATACAACGCGCCGCCAGCATTGCAGGCCTGTGGCTTCAGGCTGGGCGCGTCGCTGGTGGAGCATGCTGTCCGTCGCAGTGAAGAGGCGGGTGCCAGCACAGCCCTTAATTGGCGAGCCACGGCTCCAACCGCCGCATGCCATCGCAGGTCCACCGCTCCACGGCTCCACAACGTCGTCGCCCTCGCCGCGACCCCAATCGTAGTTAGCGCAGCATCAGCCTTAAAAGCTTCGGTCTGACCTGCTGACCTGACATGAAGTGGGCAGGAGCAAACGTGAAAACCAGTTGATGCAACGATATGCCGCGATTTCGCAGATCGGCTGACTCGCCGATTTTTCCGTTATTGTCAGTCTACCGCCCCTCCTCACACAAGAAGATGCAGCCGAAAAGCAAGAAGATGCAGACGAAAACGCAAAACAACACTGACTTGCATTGGGGCGGGCTGTCGCGTCGCCCGCATGCAGACATGAAACCATAGGCGGCCGTGCGTGACGCAGGCACCATTGCAGATCGTGTGCCGTGGCTTGCCGGACGCGCCGCATAATTACCTTTGAAAAATCCGTCGTGCGCAACACCCGAGCAAACAAGCCGCGAGAGGGTGCTGCTGAGGCCTGGCCTGATGCCGCAATCCAGCAAATTAAACGACGCAGCGAAAGCGGCACGTTCTCGTGTCGCACGTGCCCATTTGTGCATTTCCGCATCAGTGTCAGCTTCGCGCAGCGATGGTCCTTCCGCGTGCCGGCCATGCCCACGCCTTCCCTGCTACCCTTGTGCACGGGACTGCACGTGAATTAATGCTTATTACATTTTACAATAGAATTATCCATGGGCAGGTGCGGTGTGCAGAGACAAGATATTTTGACACGAGAGCTGCAATCACAGTCCAAACATAGCAAGGAGCGTGTGTCGCGAGGCTGGGCCTCGAGTCGCCCGCAATGTTAAACGTCGGGAAACCTACCCGGAGCTGCTCCGTGCACGCCGTTGCCCACTCGTTGTATTCGGCATCGAAACAGGGGGGCGGTGGAGCCAAGAAGCGGCATTCTTCGCCAGGGCCCTGAGCACGCCAACTCCCCGTAGCCAGGCTGCGCGAGCTGCGTGGGATTGCGTGGGTCCAGCGTTGGAGCGGTATGCTGGCTGTCGCTGCTCAGCGCGCCGTCGCTGCATCCTTGTTCGAGCTCCCTGCTGACTCTGAACCCGGTGCTGCTGGCGAACCGCCTGCTCTGCATGAGGTTTTGGCCGACGCACCCTGTTTCGTAGCGCTCGAGCCCAGTCGCTTGCCGGCTCGGCTCGCCCAAGCCTGTGCGTAGCGTTCCCCTCGGCCCGCCGTAGTCTGCAACCTTGTGCACCGGGACCGCTTTGACTTTTGGTAAAAAGGTGCGTGTTCAAAAAACATGGCGAGTCCGAACCTTAAACCCATACCGATGCCTCCGGAGGCGCGGATCCTTGACCTTGTGTAAAGGTTTACGTGGGTGTGTATGCATGGTATGACCCGCGCTGTTGTTTTCGTCATGTTTTGTCCACGGGCAACAGCACCAGGAGACAAGCAGTACGTGTAGGAGGGCATACCCTTTTGCTAGCACCCCCGACGAAGGTCATGTTGTTCGTTCACTTCGGGAACAAATCCCCCGTTGGCTCCGTTTGCTGTTGTTTCCTTCGTTATTGTTTCGCGCGAAGCAACCGCCACCCCATAATTATTGTTTCTGAATCGTTGTTACTACTTGCCCCTCCGCCCACGTTCGTGCGGCCGGAGTACTCGTCGTCGTAGGTGTCGTCGTCCTCGTGGTCGCAGGCGTAGTCGTCGTAGTGGCCCTCGTCGTTGTAGTCGTGGTTGTTCCCACAGTTGGTTGCCAGTGCAATGGTTGCTCTGGGACTTCGTCCGCGTCCGTGCCCGCCTGTTGTGCGAGCTGTTGCTTCCTGTGCCTGGGCATGCCTGGGCCAGACGTTGCTTGGTGGGCCATTTTGGCAGTGTCGGGGCAGCACACTGTCACCGGCACGGCCTCGGGCGAAGCGTGGCCGGCGCCACCACATGCGAGCCAGCTGTCGGGCCTTTTGCTGGAGCGGGCACTCGACCTTGCAGATGATTCAGGGCAGAGCGGCGTCAGTTGCGGGCTCCTGCCATCACCCTTTGACTTTGAAGTCGCGCAAGAGCAAAAAATGCAAAAAACAAAAAACAGAGGAGGAGCAGGAGTCGGAACAGGTGCAGGACTGGGAGGGGCCAGGTCAGGCAACCGTTATCCCAGGTTCCAATATTACGTCTAAAACAGAAAGAGCTCGTAGAGAGCAGCAATGCTTAACCATGGTGCCAAAGGATGCACGAAAACATCAACAATTGAACTACATGTTCGTGGCGATGAAGTTTTTCGTCGAACGACAACATTGAAACATGTCATTGACTCCATTAGATGGAGAAAAGCACCCGACATTTTTTTGCAAAACGAAACGGTGTAACTTCTTCGCAGACAAAAAGCAACTTCCAACCTGTTTCAATTGATTTCGAATACGTACCAAGAACCACAAGTTACTTGTAGGATTGCTCGGTTCATAATCGTAAGAATCGGGGATCAAGCAAGGATGCCCGCGCTCCTTGCTTTTACTCGCAGTATTAATGTTTGCCATGTTCAAAAACAAAACACTTGAAGTCAAGCCTACAGCTACCATCTTTACGTATTTTGTCAGGCACCGCAGCCACAGCCGAGCTTCTTGGCGCATCTTGCACGGCCCAGCTGCTGGCTCAGCAACTGGGGTGACATGTGTCCCGATTTAAGCACGTAGCTCCTACTAGTAAGATCTTATTTCGAACAAACTTCCCTCCTGTAATTTGCAGGAGCTTTGTTGATGCAGGGGCATGCAGTGCTTTGGGGGCTGTCGCTTCGAAAGCAGTTCCAAACTGATGGTTTTGCGTCATGTTGCACGAGCCAGGACAGGTGGTCAGATGTTGTTATGTTTATGCTGTGTCATGTTTCCAACTTTCGCTGATTGCCTGCTGATTGCTGCTACCACCCGTGCTTGAAGACATGCGGTTGGCAGTTACCGTTCCTTCACGTCTTTCCAGTGGTACGATTTTCATTTGCGCACGGCAGGTTTCCCGGGTGTCCTTGGGGTTTGCTTTTGTTTTAGCCAGTGATTTGTCATTGTCATGAGACAGGCGTGGTCGATGCTTTGTCCTGGCTCATCAATCAGCTCAGTTTCTTAGCCATTTTTTCCCGAAGAGGCATGCAATGTGCAACGTGGAAGGCCCCGTTACATGCCGCATCCAACGGTTTCGACCCTGAAAGCTAGGAGTGCCGTTTCGGGGTGCCAAAATCACAGGACTTTCTAAGTGCAGCTCCTTGATTCATAAGCCGACCATCAGCGAGCCCGACGCTCCAAGTCGAGTTCAATTTTTGCAGCCCAGAATCGACCGCAGTTTGTCGGGGTTTGCTGCTAGCGCGAGCTTGGCGGGAATAGGCGCATCCCGGGATGTGGATGGCGCCCCCCGTGCGGCACCCCCGAGAAGGCGGAGAAGGTGCGGTGCCCTGAGGGGCACCGCCTACAGACATGGCCGGCGACAGCGCGGATGCTTGGACCCGGCAGACATGTTTTTGTTCATGCTCTAAGGCCGGTGATGTAGGTTTCTCATATGCACAGATACGTAGCAAGAAAGGGTTTATGACAGGACGTTAGGCCTGGAAAAACACTATGTGCAGGTAGCCATGACACTCAGTAACCTTGAATTGTTTTCGTTACTGATTCACAAATCCAGGCAAAGATGTCGTTAATGCTTTGTACGTTGCATTCCTGGCCCTGGTACAATGTCTCATCCGGTCTCGCGGCGTTTGTCGGTTTTGACGTGATACCATGTTATCACGTATTAATACTGTACGTACTACTTGCTGGACTTGCTTGCTAAGGAGCCACCGAAGGAGCCGCCAAAGGAGGAAAAGAAGAAGGAAAAAGATAAAGATAAAGATAAGGACAAAGAAAAGAAAAAACACAAAGTCGCGGCCTCAGCATCACCCCATAATATCACAGCTGGGATGCATGTGAGTTGCAGCTTCCTTGTTGACGTTTGCGTGGCTTGTGATAGAAACCGTTTGAGCCCTAGTACAAACCTTTTCCCAACCCTTGGAACGCCGTCGCACCCACAGTGATAAATAGAGTTCGGTGCCTCGCACCTCTTTCGTTGGGCAGCTGGAAAAGTCCGTTGCCACAAAAAAAGAGAAGCATCATTTTCCAGGCATGGCAGGCATTCAGGCGTTGATGGGAGGATTTCAGATTTTGTTTGCAGTGTTGGTGTGTTTCTCCGCCTCTGGTATCAGGAGAAGGACAAGCAGAAGGAGGGCAAAAAGGACGATTTGTTTGCTATGGTTTGAGGTTTCAAGGACCACCACCCACCCATACACCCTTCGTGACAGATTTCGATGTCTTAGCGATTGTGGAATCAGTTGGGAACTGAGGGAAGGTTCGAACTGTGGAGATTCCGGCCATAGTCTTCCAGAATGTACGGGAATAACAACGTATGTATGTATATACATATATTTATATATATATACATAAATATACATATTAGAGACACACACACACACACGTGCGTATATATATATATATATATATATATACACACATATATATATATATATATATACATATTCATGCATATATGTATAGATGTACGCACACATATATATATATATATATATATATATATATATATATGAATATATATATATATATATAATATATGTATATATAACCTGTATGTATGTTGTATGTATGTATGTATACATATAGATATATATGGTGCAGCGCTGCTAGGCCCCCCCTCCCCCCCCCCACCCCATGGTATCCCCCCCCTCCCCCCCCTGTGGTTCGCTGTGGTGTGGGTTCCCCCCTCCCCTCCCCCCTGTGGTTGCGGTCGGCTGTGCCCCCTTCCATGGCTATTGCTGGTTGGGCGTCCGGCTGCTAAAGGTTTTGACCTTAGGATGTGATACAGTTCCACTGGACTCCGACCTGCCCTGAGCTCCAAAGCCAATGACAGAGATTAATATTTTGGTTATGATAATGACCAAGATTGTGGTCATGATCCCCACCTCCGGTCCCTTGCTCAAGAGTCCCGAATGAAAACCATTCAAATTCGTGCTCAAGCTTACTTTTAACGTAAAACAATGAGCATGCGGTGCCGAAGCCCAGAGCAACACAAGAGCAAAGGTACCACCAACAGCCACACTGGGAATAGCACATCAACATAATTGGCCACAACATCATCGCCATCATTCTCACCTATATGTCGAAGGGGAGGGGAAGGGGAAGGGGCCCTGTGGTTCTACGGGCTGTGGGTTGCCCCTGGCGCTCCGCCCGTTTGCTAAGGAGAGGTATGTTTTGAGGGGGGTTACGCGGATGTTGTGTGACTGTTTGCTGGGACGAGAGGCCTGGCCGGGGGGGGGGGGCATACCATGGGGGGGGGGGGGGGGGGGCCTGCGACGCGGCGACGCGGCACCATATATACATATTTTTACTTATTTATTTATTTATTTATACGTCCATACAGAGACATATGCAGGGTTTCGTGCAGATGCGTATATCTATATCTATATATATATATATATGTATATATACACATAATATGTATAATAATATATGCATGCGTGCGACGTCTTGTGTTTTTTGTTTGTGCGTGTGCGTTCTTCCGTCCCGGCTGTTGCCCTTGGGGAGCTTGCGCAGCTCCGGGCTGCATGCGCCTGTTGAAGGTGTTTGGGATCTGTGGTGTCCAGTTTCAGGTTGAACTAAGGTGTAAGTTCGCAAAGCTTTACCCCGAGGAATCTCGGTATGCGTATGGGTGACCTAGATAGCCCAAGACAACTAATACAAGTAGGGAGTATGCATTGATTTATCGGGGCCTGCAATTTTTTGTTTGAGGGCATTTCTTTATTATCAAGGATTTTGCTTTAAGTTACAGCGGCATTGATGCTTTTCGAGGTATGTTACCTTCCTGAATTAAGGGGTATTTGGCTTGCTGGGGGAGGAGAAGAAGCGCAAAAGCGCTGAACCGGGAGACAAGCCTGATGCGGAGCCAGCCAAGCGACGCAAAGATGAGCCCCTCGTCAGGTTGCCGTAACGACAATTAGTTCATTTCATTTCGCCGTGTATGATTATAGTTAGTATGTCCCAAGACCTTGTTCTAGTTTTTCAGGCCCCCAAAATAAGCAGATGGGTTGTTCTGCGTACGGTTTCTCGTTAAGGTGCCAGCTGTAGTACAGAAATGCCAACAACGGATTCTAACACCATAGCGTGGATCCTTCGCCAACATGGCCTTGGGATGCTTTGGCCTTAGGCTTAGGAGCCGGTTTGCAAAGGTAGAAGATGTTAGCATCAACACTGATTGACCGCAAACAATGAGTATACCCAAAGCGGAAAGGCGCGCGAGCCATTAGCAGATCTAAGAACCCTGGGATATGCAACATGAGCACGACCAGAACAACTCTCCTAGTCACAGCACCAGTCAAGTAGTCTCATTGCGGTATACCCCGAACCAATCACTGCATTTTCAATTGAGCTTGTTTCAAGCGATAAGCCCTGTTTCACCCAGGTCTGCCGAGTGGTGAGTCATGGAGGGTTATTCGGACAGGGCTTGCAGTGTTAGGGTTTTTCGGGTTTTGGGGGGGTCAAAACGGGGTTGGCTATGATTCTTCGGTGCCCAATGCCTGCAACGATTATCGGGAACTGTTATGATTCACAGCTGCAAGCTTCAAGTATGCATGAAAGGGGGCATGATGTGCACCTTTGGCGCTAACGCATGTACCCAAGACACATAAACACATGCAAGGGGCAGCAACAGTAGCTAGATTATGGTAATCAGAATTCGATTAGATCAAGATTGCCAAAGTCAGCATAGAAATAGACATGGGCCCTGATACAGCCGCATCAAGTAGCCACCTTAGTAGTGGAGCACTACTTTACGCAAAAACCAAACGGCAACACAGGAGCGTCGTAACATAAAGCTTGATGTAGATACGTGATAGACGAGCATACAGCCAACCCCTTCCAACGCCGAGAATGTAACCTGTAGCGTGATGTGTATGAAGAATTCGTATTTCATAGCTTCACGTGCAACCACAACGTAGCACCGTACGAAGACAGTACAGCATAGAGGAATCGAGCAGGCGCTCGGTTTTGATGATGTTCCAGTGTTCCCACGATGCTTCGGCGTTTTTGCTGTGACAATATACTATGACACATGTAGGCTTTTAATGTTGGTAGCAGCTCAATAGTATAGGGTTCACATAGCCTCTCGAAATCATCAAGAGTTTAAGAATCGTGTTACGCAGCCATGCAGTAGGGAACTGTCGATATGAGATGGCTTTCTGACAATGTGTAGGAGTAAATGTGTAATGGCTACTTTTGCTTTCAGCCTGTTTAGTAAGATCACCCGTCCACGCAGGGATGCCGAGATCATTGACGTTGAGGTCAAGGACATCTCCTTTCCCGCCTTCCCCAGTAGCAGTTGTGACCAGATTCAGGGTATGCGAGGTCCCTGGCGGTTAAAGGGAGTGTCTGCTTGAGCCCAAGAGCAAACAGTTGTCAAGGTGGCAGTCGAGGCCACTTTTGCCCTCATTTCCATGTAAAGCAGCTGCACGTCAGTCCACGAGGTTGTAGAAGTTGCGACACAGTGCTAGTGAAGTTCTGAATCGGCGAGCCGTGTCCGTTGGATAGGCATGGGACTGATAGATTTATGTATGCGTGCGCACACACACAGACATACCGACCCTCTCTCTTTCCCTTTCTGCCTCCCTCCCTTCCTCCCTTGCGCTCTCTTTCTCTCTCTCTCTGTCTCTGTCTCTCTTTCTTTCTCTGTCTTTGTCCCTTTCATAACCCCGCATTTCCTGTAATATCTAGCTTCCAGGTGCTGATTCCAGTGCTGACGACATCCCGAAACACCACATAAGTCGCAAGAGGGTAGCAGGTAGCATCAAGCCCGGCTGTCGAAGGATCCGAAGACTAAAGATGACAAGGCGCAACGATCGGAGGGAGGGTAGGCATTGTTATTTATAATGCTTATATGAATAACAACAATTAGTTCTCGTAACAGTACTAACAGTAAAAACTATAACAGTCAAACTGCCGCTAGCTGTGGCTTCGAGAGGGCCTGTTTCGTGCTATTCTGCAGGGTGGGGAGGAGGAGTCCGGGGTGCAGTTTGGCTTCGGTGGACCCATGGTTCAGTTCGCAGAAAGGCAGATAGGAGTCCGCGTGGTCAAACCGTATGGGGCGCAGGGTTTCAGGTACCGAATGCCTGGGAGAGAGAGAGGGTTCATCAGGCTTTCCCGGAAGCATATTTCAAGCACATGCAGCTCTGTATCGACTGGACAAGATAGTGTGGTAGCCATGCGAACATGGCAACATAAGCTCGTCTGAGGCCCTCAGCAAGGATGGCGGCGCAAAGCCGAGCAAGGAAGAAGTGGTTCCCGTCAAGCCCAAGCAGAAGGAGAAGGCACGACCCGGAAGACCCCCTAGCCGCGCCAAGCGCATCACATGACGCTTCTATAATAAGTACAAAACGGGGTATGTGCTTAACTCCCTAGACCCTATAACCTTAACTTCTACACCCTAGCTCTTAACCCACAGCCGCAAGAGCCTAGCATGCGCCTGCATCGGAGATTGCTGCGAGCCCAGGAGCAGAAAAAAGATAAGAAAGCAGCTAAGGACACCAAGGACGTTCCGGTGAAAACCATCCTGTCAGAGTCGCAGCACGCCCGTGACAGACTTGTTAGCATAGGAAGGCGGTTTCGTATTGCTGTGTGCCGGGCTTGGTGAATTTCCTTTGCTTTTTTGAATTTCTTCCGCAGCCGTACCCACGGGAAGGAAAGGTCCTCGGACCCATGGTGCCAGGCTGCCATGCGGTCGTCGCCGGTAACTGCACAGGGAACCGCGCATGTGGCCTCATGGTCGCCTGTGATCCAAACGCGGCGGCTCCTATCCCCTACACGCTCTCCTCTTCGCCATGCGAGGAAGCCGATCCAATTTGCGCCATCGTGGCAGCAGATGGTCCGTTCATCTGCGGCCTCAGCGGCATCCCTGCCTAACGGAGCTATTTGCTTCCCTTTGCAGACAAGCATTTCGGAAGGCAAGATGGCCTCGCCCACCATGTCCACCACGACGACCACGGGTAGCACGGAGGCGAGCACCCCACAGGCCGGAGGATCGACTTTGCTGGGGAAGGGACCTGCAACGCCCTCCACCAGGTCGAGTCGGGGTTCAATGGCGCCCCTTAACATTCCCATCGCGACAGCAGTGCAAACACAGCCGGGCCCACCGGTGCAGTCCGCCAGAGGTGCCGCCGTGCAATCGCAGCGGGGGCCTCCGGCACAGTTTAGGTCGCCGGCTTTGAGTTTCCGGGAGATCAGGCCGCGCAGGTCAGCCTCAATCGGACCGCTACGCTCGCCACTCACCTGTCCCAAGTCTCCTATTACCTCACCACGACCGACACCTGCTTTGGTCCTGACAGAGGCTATGGCGCATTCGAGGTCATTGCGAGTAGGCGGGCCTGCGGGGAGAGAGGGCCGCTTTCTCATGTAATTATATGGTTCGCAGGCACTTCCCTCACCTGTTTGCTACATGAAGTTGTAGGAACTCTTTGCCCTCAAGGTGTTGGCAGCAGAGGGCTGGGCACACCGTCTGTGCACAACTCGGGGCAGCTTGTGCGAATGGCGAGCACTGCCGAGACTCGAGAAGTAGCATCGCCCGTAACAGGGGGCAGTGTGCAAATGCCGCTTCCCCAGAGTTGACAGACATCTCCGATCAGCGAGGTATGTTGATTTGCGTTCTTAGCCATCAGTGAACATGAGCGGTTTGTTGAACGTCCTCTGCGGATTGGATTCTGCAAAATGGCTAGTTAAGGTCTGTAGCGACACCCCAGGGACGATCCACACCAGCCCTGGACGGCATGGAGGCATGGGCATGGGTGGAAGCGGTTCGAGTCGCGTGGATCTCGAAATACTGCCTTGTCAACCCGGACATGCAGTTCCGACCATTAATGGTCGCATACCACAGGTAGCGAGAGAGCGTTGTTCTGGTCGAGCGCTGAGTGGAGGCCGCGCTCCTGCGTCTTGTGCAAGCGGACGCGTCTCTGAAGAAACTCGGCATTCGGCGGTTGTCCCCGGGACTGTGTCTCGGCTGCAAAACACCTTTTACTATCTTAGCTCCTACTTACATATTTTACGCTATACTACTTCTACAGCTGCTGCTACTACTACACTATGACGACGACGATACTATTACTACTACTACTACTACTACTACTACTACTACTACTACTACTACTACTACTACTACTACTACCACTACTACCACTACCACTACCACTACCACTACCACTACCACTACCACTATCACTACCACCGCCAGTGCCGCTGCCACTGCCACTACCACTGCCGCTCTCACGTCGACTACAACGACGACGACAGCTACCACAAGTGAAATGAAAGGTATTTGGAGGTACCTCATGCGAAAAAGAAACTACAGTGCTCTCATGGATGGCTTCGCGCAGCCGAAACTAACCTTCATTAACTGCCTGCATCTATAGGAACCCTTACTAAAGATCTCTTATTGTAACCCTTGTAGAAACCCAAAGGTACGTTATCGATGGCCGCCGCGTGCGCTTAGCCTGGGGTGCGAAAGCAGAGCTCCTGGCAAGCGAGGAAAAGCTGACGGGCCAGGATCCGCGGGCTTTTTCTGTTGGGGCTAAGGGTACACGGTTTAGGATTTGAGGCACTATAAGGTTTCTAAGAGGGCTTGGTGTTACCGATTCAGGGTTTCGGGTCAAGCTTTCGAAGAAGGAATGGATGTGCGGGTGGAGGTTTCCGGGGGGACGTAGTTATGCCGTGTATAATACATTTTTGGGGGTCTGCGGCTTAGGGATGCTTAGGGCATAAGGCATATCAGGTTCATGACGGTTTTAGCAGGTGAGATTCACAACAGAATTGAGGGCTTGAGGTATTAGGTTCAGGATTGTTAGGGTTTGCTGTAGGGTTTATAGCATATATAGCTTGGCTGATGATGAAAGTGCCGGCATGTCTGTCTTTCTGAGCTGTCTTTCAGCAGATCATCATAGGGAAATGTCAGTGCATACATTTTGATTCTGCGGCTCACTGACGTTCTGAAAATCATGCTTTCGTCTGGTTTATGTTGGTCGGTCGGTAAAGGTCTCCGTGGATGAGGATGGTAAACACCGCAATGCAAAGCCCAGACAAGCCTTGAGTGAAGTGTCCTGAAGCGTGTGCCGAAGTCCAAAGTCACACTCAGAAACCCTTTCATGCGCAATCCCTCGCAGGAGCCCCGATAGAACCGCTTACAGGATTCCCAGAAGCCCTTTCGGTGCCCTTCCCGGAGCCCACCAAAGCGAAAGAGCCATAAACCTTAGAAGCTCAAACTCCATAAACTCCAAAAAGAAAGCCTCAAACGAAACCCTGAAAGGGATCCTCCTTCCCAGGATCCCTCCAATGGTCCTGCAGTGCCCTTGACGAGCTATCTTCGTCAGGCCGAACTCGGGTGCAGGGTTCGTGGTGGTTTCATTTCGATGATGATGATGATGATGATGATTCTTAGTAGTATAGTAGTACTATGATCGTTCTATGAATTTTGTTGTGGTTATCAGGACCGGTATGATTGTGGTTATGATGATGATGCTGATGATGATGTCCGGGCTTCTATCAAACGGCTTCCCGTATTACGGACTTTACAGGGGTCAGGGACAGTAGGCTTGGGGACTGAACCAATACAGGAACAAAAAAGTCTGCTTCTCTCGGCACCCTCCTCAACAAGAAAGGGGAATCCCTCAGTCCTAGAAGAACACCACAATATCTTACAAGAACCCGTCAAATTTGGTAGATTGTTGTGTCCAAGAAAGAGAGGACATTGTAGCGTCTAGATCCCCAAAAAGCTTCAGGCCGCAGACGTCAAGGCCTCGTTGGAAGCTTCGGCTGTGTCGCGGATCCCACAGGCCACCTAGCAGGGATCGGGGCTAGAGGGGCTTAAAGGGTTTTGTAGCGCGTTGCTTGCTTTTAGTAGGGCTGTGGTAGATGTGGAAAGCCGCGGTTACGGGATTCTACACAGGGGTTAGTATTTAAATGTTTTGCACGGCTTAATGAATCAGTTCCCCTATATTGGGTTGAAGTTGCAGGGCCTTCCTTGAGATGCTCATACCTTTACCCGCCAACCTAGCTCCTTCTAGTGGGTAGCTACTTCACTTTCAGGCTGAAGAAGGTCCCTGTATTGATTTCGTAATTCCCAGCTCATTCCAAGCTTCAGGAGAAGCGCCTGTCCTTCGATGCCCCAGGGCTCACGGTCCAGGATCGGGAAAAGGCAGACGCTCGTCTTGAAGCCCAATCCTGCACTTTGCCTCTCTTGTTCAATGTTACGTGTCGCAGTATTGACCGTTCGAGTCACAAGCTCAGTCGTAAATACCTTCGCGCTAACCCAAAGCTCTTAGGCCCTAAACCCCTGAACCCTAAGCCCTAAACCCTAAACCCCTGAACCCTAAGCCCTGAACTTTAACTGGACAATCGGCTCGCAGTCTGCGTTTCTGTCGGCGCAAGATGTCCGACTGCCTGCTTCCCAAACTTGTGACCAATATGGGGGTTGCCGACAATAGGGGATTCCAATATAGTACCCTAAATAGCAGGATCCTTGTTATAAGGACCCCCAAAATAAGGTACCCTTAATTTTCGGAAACTCCCATATGTGATGTTAACATGAACCCTGCGCCAACCCCTTAGACAGCCGCAGCCTCAAAGTTAAAGCGCAAGCGCCGAGGATTTGCGAACCCGATGTGCTCTCATGAAGCAGGCCGTTGAGGAGGTGGGTGTCAATTAGAGGGGCTTGGGTTTGACTGCTCCTGAGGCTATAATTAGAGGGTCTCCATGAACAGGAAAGGGTTTAGGGCTTGCGGTACAGTGGCAAGAGAGTTTAGGGAAGTGAGGTGGCGAAATCTCGAGGCAATGTGTCTTGTTTACCGAACAACCTCCTTTGCGCAGCAAACTCCTCTTCTTGATGCGAGCACTGGAAAGCAACGCCCCCTAATCGATTGCAAGGCTCGCCTGCGAGCAGAAGCCGCAGAAGCCTACGAGCCCCTTTGCTGAAGCGAGCTTCCAAATTCGATTTCATGCCTCTTCTGATATGTGAGAGTTCGAACAGCCTCAACACAAAACTCTAAGAAGTCTGTGCATCTCGGCTCTTTGTGACCCCTGGCTGGGTTCGGGGCCTCGGCATTGCCTTCCAGAGCATTGCCACCACCACAGAAAGAAACAGCAGCACGACAAGACGACAACAGGCGCAGCGACGACGACGAGAAACAACCCAACCACAATAATTTCCAGAGAACATTATGCAACGAACTACGGGCACCCAGCAGCAATTGCGGACGGGGGCGAAAGCTGGAAAGCAGCACGCTCGGAGAGTTCAGGCTTTTGGGATCTTTTGGAGTTGAGTTTTCGGGTTTGGGTTTGCAGTTGAAAGTTCCACGTCCCACTTGCAAGCTCCCTCCAATCTTGAGTACATGCCACAAAGCTTATACGAAACAGCAACACATCACGAACAACCGTCACACTAGGTGGGCCATAAGATAAGACAGCAGCCAGAAATCATCACTAGGCTCAACTGGGGTTTGGAGTACCATACCGTTAATACTTTTTTTACAGGAACCAGTATGAAATACAAGTTTATACTTTTTCTCCTTGGTTACTTAGAAGCCCAGTCAATAGATGTTAAGCCCTGTCGCATATGATTACGGTATAATGGGCCCCAAAGCCCTCTTCTGATTATAATGGCCCCTACATGAGATGTTAAGCCCTGTCGCAGGAAAGGGGTGACCTATGCCAACCCGGGTTCGCCTCCCCGGTCCATGCCGTTGACCGTCCCGGACGCAGTTGGCAAGTGGTGCAAGCGACTCGGAGTGGGAAAGTATAGTAGTATAGTAGTATCGTAGTTTAGTAGTACCGTAGTTTAGTAGTATAGTAGTATAGTAGTATAGTAGTATGAATTGTCATGATGTTTGACTGGGAAGGATCGAACATGTCGACAGGAAAAGTCAAGAACAGAAGCGGGACAGTGGGGCATTTACTTGATGATGTCCCGTTCAGCATACGAATCGTATCGGTCCTGACACGGTCGGTAGCTGATACGACTGCAACTTGTCCTCTTGTCCCTCAGGTGGCATGTTGTAATTACCCTTTGTCAATGTGAGGGCGAGCCTGGGTTTTGAACACGCAGCTGAGATGCCATGACTTCAGTCGTTGTAGGTGGGTTTAGGGTTTGGGGGTTGTGGGTGGGTGCCTAAAGCTTTGGACAAGGTTCTGCGAACGTGGCCAAACGTTCCTTGAAGATGCTGCGAACCACGTTGGTAAACCTCTACGACCCTGTTTGGTAACCCTGCTTATACCCACCTACATCATAAGGAAAGCCGAGCGACCGGCGTCATGCGTGCGTCTGGCAGAGGCGGGGAAACTCGGGTTATCCAAGCGTGCCGCTTTGCCAGTTTGCCTACGGGCGTTATGTTTAGTTTACTTTTTTAATGAGTCTGTGGGAACGGTTGATACTACCGGCAGTTTCATACGATTCGTTTGGGAAGGTTGCACAATTCAGAAAAGCTGGTCTCCTTTGTGTTTTGTGGTCAAAGGCGCATGAGAACAGATTAGGCTGAGCCATCGTTTACATGGACATGAAAACGCAAAGTTCGAGGCGGCCTGCTTGAAAGGTCTCAGGTTTCAGCAAGAACTAATCGACTAGTACGTTATGACCTCGTAAAGGTCTAAATATATACCACTGATGTACTTGTAAAATTGAAAGTCAAGAGGAATTAAGCATCCACTACGACTGCCCCCAGGGGATTAGGTCGAAACCCTAGAAACCCCAAACCCGTAATACACACCCTATAAGTCTGTCTCTCTGCCTCTCTCTCTCTCTCACTCTCTCTTTATATGTATATATATATATGCCCTAAACTCCAGAACAAGAGCCGTATCTTGCGAAGGCACAAAGCCAAGCCCCAGCCATAAACTATCCTGAGCCCTCACGCCGGCATCAGAAAGGCTTGAACTCCGAAACCTCCAAGCCTCATGGCTGAACCTGCAGAACGACCCTAATACAAGTGCATTATTAATTACCTAACTATTGTAGTTACAGCTTAATATATCCCAAAAACGGTTATGGCCCCCCCAATTACTGGTGAAGGCCTTGGCTCGTCTAGAAAGCAGGGGCGCGCCGAAGCTTGGCCGAAGCCGATCACGTGAACCGAGAAGAAATGAATTCACTGGCTTATCAGGAGTTTGGTAGGCTTCGGGCCATACTGTAGAGCTTTTGAGTTTCTAGCTGTGCTGGGACAAATCAACTTGAGGAGGTTTGGGGCGGGGTTCGGACGGCTGCCTCACTCCGTTTCTAGAGTTACTGGTGCTACCCATATGCTAGTGATTGGATTGGAATGTTCATGTTAGCTGCTACTGTTATAAAACTGGGAGCTAGTGCTACACTATATCTATAGCTATTCCTCGGTCCTATCTTGCAGCGCTAAACCCTGAACCCTGCACCCAAATCCCAAAAATCTACGGTATACCCTAAACCCTAAACCGATAGATGACTGCCGGGAAAGGGGTCCCAGAGCTTGTGGAAACAGGAGTCTTCCATGGGGATCGGCAAGGATCCTCCAAAATCCTCAGTAACTTATCTAATAGAGGGGCTTAAATAGTATAGTATAGTTGGGCCCCCAAACCCTGGTCTAATTATTACAGCTCCTATGTTAAACCTGCATCCAAAACCGAAAGAAGCGTACGTCTGACACCTTAAGCCCTCCAAAAAGCAACGAATAAGCAGCCTAGGAAAGTGGTTGAGAGCGACAGCAGCTCAGACGACGTGACCGGACAAAGCATGTCAGTTCTATCGACTTTATGGCTGCCAGAATTGAGGGTTTAGAGTGCTCGGAGTAGGGTGTGCCGTGGGGTCTCAAGCTGAGTCGGAGTCCGCAGTTTCGCCCAGGGCATTCCATCGTTCTAATTCGGGAGACCTTGGCCTTTACACCTGCATAGGCCCAGGCTGGGCGGTTCGTGGAATTCGAGGTCCCTGATATATGCTCCAGGGTGCATGTCTTCGGTACCTAAGGACGACAGCTGACTTCAGTCTTCACTTCTGACCTCCATTGGATGATGCCGGCGTCTCCGTATTTCGTTGGCTGGTAGAAGAATGTTGCAGCAGGCAGCCGAAGGCAGATGAAGCAGACGAAATGCGAAAAAGGATACTACAAATGATCCAGCTGTATTGTTGGGTCAAATTTCAAGCCGTGCGATTGAGTGAAGACTCGGTATATAAACATGCCTTCTACTCGGCCTGTCAGCTTCTATAGCACGTGTTAGCGGTGTCCCGGATAAAATTCTATAGACGGTGGCTCCTAACACTGAGAAGCGGCATCAAGACCAGTATGCCACAGAGTAGCATGCAAGCGACAGACACACAGTCTTGAAGTACGGGGCACCGGTAGAGAGGATAACCTTGGTCAGTGGGTCTTTGGTCACATCCATGGTTGCAAGGCACCTTTGGCCGAACATTGTGCAACAGCCAGACTGGTGGTTGATACTTTTTGTGGCTGCTTCCACCCACTGCAATTCAAAGCAATTTGCCAACTGGCAGAAATAATCAGGCACTGCCCTGTTTTGCAAGGTTTCACACGGCCCTTCAGTGTTGAAGGCATCAGTGTACCATAGATTCAGACTCTACGCCCAAAGCAGAAGTACATGCCCACCGCAAAAAGAGGAGGAAGGGTTGGAGCGCCGTGATTCTCTGCTGGTATGTCAGAACCGATGTTGTTCACGGGCAGGTGTGTCGTCGCGCAAAGGTGTTTTCCCTGTGCCGTGTTTCAGTTTGCCGTAGGCGTCTCGCTGACGGATCGTGGGTTTCGGATGAGCGATTTAGGTGCTTACCGAACCTTCATACACAGTGTTCCAGCAGTGGATGGAGTATCAGGAGCACGAAACCCTACTCGTCGGATGGCTTCAGGCTGGCATCCTGTAAACACGAGGCAATCGGACAGCTTGAAGAAGTCAAGATGACCTGTTCTAAACTGCTGCTCCTGCAGATAGCAGAATTTAGCAACCGAGCGGTTTTGTGTACTTGGTCGCAATGAAGAAATACATACATACATATATACTTATACACACATGTACGTATGTTGCCAGGTCAGCCTGCGCTCGCTGTGTATAGTCATTGTGTATCGGTAGCTTCCGTGGCAGGCCAGCCTGTTCCGATTCTGTAAGAATGCACCCACTCAGCAGTGTTTCCCATGAGTTAAGACTCATTGCTGGGTCTAGATTGGTACAGATTGCAAGAGTATCTCGTCCTACCGCTCCCCGAAGCCCACACACTGTCTTGCCCCGCCTCACAACCCCTGAAACCCTGCAGGACGGTGACAGCAAAGCCCCGGAGAAAGCGAAGCCGAGCCAGGGCGATGCCAGTCCTGTCGCAGGCCTTGCAAGGAAGTATAAACCCTGTCCCTAGGGATCTAAGGACTCATATATTAAGGCTTTTGGGCCCGAAGACCATACTATTTAAGGCTTTTTTTGGCTATTTTGATCCCTAGGGTGTCAGGCCCTTGAAAGCCTCCGTGCTTCGCCACCTGTCCTGCAAGTCCCCTTTCTAGTCGATGGAAGGGCCTTAATACTTAGAATAGGGTTGTGTGGTTTCCTTGTTGTAATTCTAGTATAATATAATTAGCCCCAAACTCTGTTCTAATTATTAAGTCCCCGACATTACCCCTCCAAACCCTTCAGGCCGCTCATGAGAGGGTTGTCCGCGAGGGCTTAGGGTCAGTGGCACACACCGCCTTGACCCGCAACACCCCGCAGTCCAAGCCGATACCACCTAGTCGGCCAAGCGGTTGGGAAAAGCTGTCATGGCCAGTGTTGCAAGTATTCCATGAACTCGCGACCGAACGCAGATCCTAACTACCCTAAACCCCTCGTCCAGGCCTTAAGCAGCTCGGGAATGTTGACGAGCTCCGAAAGCAACTGGAGAAGGAACGCCGCTTTGAGAGAAGCTTCGGGTTTGGGACTCAGGGCTTAGCGTCTCGGGTCCCCAAGGGTCCCAGGTACTGTGGTGGGGAATACTTCCCCAAAATCAGAATCGTAATTCGAAACCCGAAGGTTTCTGGCAGGCCCCCCCCCCCCCCCCACCCCCCGTGGTATGCCCCCCCCCCCCCCCGCCCCCGAAGCCAGGCGTCTCGTCCAATCAAACAGTCACAGGTCATCCGCGTAACTCCCCCCCAAGCCAGGCCTCGCCTCTCGCCTTGGCAATCGGGGGTGGGTGCGGGAGGGATAACCCACAATAGTGGAACCACAAGACAGCGAACCACAGGGGCGGGCTGGGGAAGGATAATCAACACAGGGAACCACCGGGCCCCTTCCCTTCCCCTCTCTTCGAGCACAAATGAGAATGTTGTGCGCAATGATGTTGATGTGCTAGGCCCAGTGTGGCTATTGGTGGTACCTTTGCTCTTATGTTGCTCTGGGCTTCGGCACCGCATGTTCATCGCTTTATCTAGTTGAAAACCGTGCTTGGGCAAGAACACCATATCGACCGTTGTCATTCCAAGCCAAGTTTCGGTTGGGTTCGCTACAAGTAAGCTTGAGCACGTATTTGAATGGTTTTCATTCGGGACTTTTGAGCAAGGGACCTGATGAGAGTGCGGATGGGGATCATGAGCACCATCTTCGTCATTATCATCACCATCATATTCATCACTATCATTTGGCCTTGGGGCTCAGGGCAGGTCGGAGTTCAATAGAAGTGTATCACATCCTACGGTCCAAACCCTTAGCAACCGGACGCATAGCCATGGTCGGGGGCGCAGCCGACCGCAACCACAGGGGGGAGGGGCAGGGGGGAACCCACACCACAGGGAACCACAGGGGGGAAGGGGGGGATACCATGGGGTGGGGGCGGGGAGGGGGGGCCTAGCAGCGCTGCACCATATATTGGTACTTTGGACCCTTTGGGGGTGTGGGGGAGTGGTCACTCTGTCCCAGGCGCGAGTAGGAGCTGGTTCAAGAGGGGTATGAGGGAAGTGCTTTAGAGGGATTTTCGAAGTAGGGTTTAGTTTGCATGGCGTACTTGAGGGTCTTGGGATTTGCGGGTCTGTGCATCGAGTTTTAAAGTTTGCGAGTTGGGTTCTTAGGTCCTCAGGAAGCCAAACTTGACCTGAACTGCTCCCGGACCTCATGCGCCACTCGACACTTTGTAAAGATATATATACATATATATATATATATATACGTGTGTTTGTGTGAATTCATATGGGGTATATATATATATATATATATATATATAGATTGATTGATACTGTACTATGTATAACTGTCTTCTTGCCACGTCATCCCTCAGCATCGCGACCTGCATCTCAGCATGCAAACCACCAAGAAACGCGACCTAATGACCTAATGCTGCTGCGGGGGTCTGGGTGGACACCGTGGCAACCCAACCACCGTGCTTCGCCCGACCTGCGCGGAACTCTGGTCGCCGCATTTTTATGATTACAAAGACGCGTACTCCTACGAGTAGGGGAGACGATCAAGATGGCGAATTGGAAGCCATACCGATGAATTGTGTTGCACCACACATCCCACATCCGGACCAAGGAAACAAGCTTCGGCTTTGGATCATCAAGGCCAAGCAGGAGTGGGAGGAGAAGCAAGATCAAAAGGGCGGCTCGGACAGAAGTGCTGCCGTGCTTTCAACATCTACCCTAAGGCTCCATAGTAGTTCCTTTTAAGGATTACCTTATAGGTTTTTGTTCGAACCCTAAAGGGGAACCTCTGGGTAGGGAAGCTGGGGTGTCGGGCCTGGGGCTAAGGGCTTGTAGGGATTACGGTCGATAGGGTTGCGGGCTGATGTTACAAGGTATAAGGTTTTCGGGTGTTGAAAACGAAACGCACAGTCACTCAGAGCTTTTGTTAATGAGCACGATACCTTCGAAATAGTTGCAGCTTCCGCTACAGTGCTGCTCGACCCCCCAAAAAGCGGACCCTCGCTCCTGAAACCTTGACCTATCAGATCCTGCACCCGAGTTCCGAGTCCAATGCAACAGTGACCTCAAATGCAACCCACGGAATGTTATAGTATATTATGTATACAGTCCATCAAAGCATACTATAGTGTATCATGATCCTCGAAAGCGGAAGCTTCACCTGATAAGGGCACCGTGGCGAAACCAACGACCAAGAGCCTTCGCCCTAGCTTGCAGCTGGATCCTCTCGCAGTGCAGATGCGCAGCTTGCTGTATATGGGGGCATCGAGCCCGAGCTGTGGCAGCAGGGGTGCTTCTGCCACGTTGAGGTACTACATCGCTTCCATCGGCGAGACGCTGGGTCCCAATCGGGATTACCAGGCAGAGGCCAGCATTGGAGCCATGGCTACAAGGCTAGGTAGGTCTCTGGGACATTTTATGTTTGCTCTGATTGGGCAAACGAGGATCTTAGCTGCTTTTATTTTTGAAAGGCTGTAATAGAAAGCTTCTGGAACTTTGTCTTAGAGCAGACTTGCTCATCTTGAGGCTGGCACGTGAGGGATTCCAGAGCCCGTCCAAACAAAACTTGCTCTCCGCGGTGATGGTTAGATGGTTGCATTTTGTCTGCAGATCTCCTGTGGAAGTCAGTCAAGAGTTGCAAACGAGGATGTCCATGTCATCCTCGTTGCGTGTAGGCCTGACTGCTCGGGAATCTGTGACTCGCGTCCAAACATGGTTGAGGTCCGGGTGGCATGGATGCTTGTGTGATGCACAATGGTGCAGCCAAGGAAAAGGCGTCTTCTCCAGCGTTTTCCGCTGCAAGCACTTTGGCAAAACTTAGTCCACAAGAACATCGAGCCATATCTGACAGTACGATCGAAGCCCGTCAGTTGCCATTTGTCCATTTTGGTCTATCACCTCGCCCTCCTGTTCTGATAGAGATCTGACCTCCCATAGCAGAACAGTGAGAGGAACCAAGTTCTCTTGTTCCCTGTGCAATGTCGTTGCGTCGGATGCTGGGCAGGGTTATGGCTTGGCATTCTGAAGGCAGAAACAAGGCCCAAACTTTGCACAAGCCTACATGAGATTTTGAATCAACGAATTATTACACAGAGATCTTGCGTGGATGAAGTCGCAGACACTTGTACATATCAAATGTTAGGATGAATTATAAGCTACCCATAACAAGGAAACCGTGTCGTTTAGTATTGGCACCTGTTTTGGTAGCCCGCAGAAAGATCTGCAACACTTGGAGGTTCATGGGTTGGGGGCTTATAACCCCACTTATAACTACCCATGAACATCCAAGCAGGAGTCCAGAGAAGCCCCCACATGAATGCCCAGGCACATTGGGACGAAGACCGATGTGGCCCTGAAGTTTGTACGGCGTGCTGCCTTTCTTTAGTCGTTTTGGGGTTTAGGGTTTAGGGTCAAGTCGTCCAATGTCCTGATGCAAAAAGGGTCAAGTCTCAGGTGCGAAGAGTTTTGTTGCAAAAAGCTTCTTTGTTCATGGGAGAGGTTTTTGAAAGCTGACGCCTCGTGGATGTAGGTTTAAGTATGGGGTGTTGCTTTTGTTTCAGGTGCTTGGGCACAGGATGACTTGATGCTTTTGCAGCCTGTCTGTTCTGACGCAGAAATAAATGCAAGCCTCATCTTCTTCGGTCATCCTTACTATGATTTCCTTGTATAAGCCCCTAGCCCGGCAGGTCATGGGAGGTTTGGGTAAGCCTTAAAATTAAACAGTATTTCTTTTTCGGGTTCGCATGTGTTGAAATCGGATCGGAGAGTATAGGGATTTCGGTATTCGCACTCGTGGATTTGATTGCAGGCTTTTCGGCCAGGGGTGTGAGGTGTCGCGACTGCGGCTTCGCATTTCTAGGTGGCAGAGGGGTCGGAGGTTTGGCGCGCAGGAATTCGGATTGCACTTGTCCGCCCGACAGTGTTTGTTGCCGGGCCTGCCTCAACGTCAATCAGCTTCCGGTTGGTTGTTCGCGCTCAAGTTTTGTACAGTGTCGCTCTAGACTGCTTTGGTATACGTGCTCTTGACGGCAACACCTAGCTACAGGCTCCTCTGCCATGTAGTATCGAAGTGTCGCTTGCTATGCTTCACGTTGGCACTGGAATTGCCAGGCTTGAATTCACAGGCTTGTACGATACCTATAACACGAGTATCTGAATCCTCAAACCCAAATCCCAGAAACTTTGACCGCTGCAATCGTCCCTGCCTCCGAACATGCGACCCCAAACTCAACAGGCTAATAAGTACGATCATGAGATTTTGGAGCCTGCGCTAAGTAACTTGTCTTCGTTGGCCCAGGTCAAACAAAATGATGCGCAAGGCAGCAGAGAAGGAGGCGCAACGTGGAGCCTTGAACGTTGGATGCGCGCTCTGGAGTTGTCTATAGGGCAGGGCTGTCACGTTGAAGGGGCTTCTCCAGGAGCTTTCAGCCGTGGCAGGTCCAGGATGGACTGCAACGGTCTGAACAAGAGGTGGTTGAGCAGTATGTAGAATTGAAACGGTCCAAATTGAGTTAGGTGCTTTCCAGTCGACTTCTACAAATAACGGTACAATCCTCAGAAAGCTATCTATATAAATAAGAGTTATGAGAAAACCAAAACTTGTCGCCATGTGACCAAAGCCGGCCTGAATGTCACCCGTATGTGAGCTGGCTGACGGTCGGAGCGCCAGCTTTTGACAACCGCTTCAGGGCAGGGTTCAAGTGCTTCTTGTGGCTCAGTCAGTTCATGGGTGCGTCAGGCAGAACGAGCAGTGCAACATTGGAGTATTAATGGATAATGAAAGGGAGACCCATGCCTACTGGGACAACATGTGTGTATGCCCCGATGCGGCAAGCGGTACCGTCTTGACCACGTGAGGCGTGCTATGGAACCCAAAACCCTAAGCCGACTGCAGGTGGAGACTTATCGCAAGTTGGCCAAGGTGGCTGCGAAGGACATACCACTTCACCGAGACAGCCTGTACATTGTCTCCATGTTTCTGTATGTGTGAGTTCCTCCCTCTCTCTATATGTATATATGTTCTCTCTCTCTCTCTCTCTCTCCCTCCCGCCCGCCCCCTTTAAAAATGGAGAGAAATACAAACATAAATATCAACATATGTTTATATGTACATACATCTACATGTAGATGTGTTTCGCAGTTCTTGTGTACTTGTCTTTGTTCATGTTTGTGCCTATGCACACATACATTGGTACAGACATGGTGGCATAGGTACGTGCAGACATGTGTAGCGAGCTGGCTGGCCAAATGTTTTTCTGTGCAGTAGAGGCAAACAGAGAGACCGGTCGTATACTAGATAGATCGACAGATAGTCAGGTGGGTCGGTAGGTAGGTATAGGTAGGTAGGCATGCTGAGACTCCACAAGTAGCCCAAACTAGGTAGTAAAGCCCGCAGTAGGTATTATTTGTGTATCGTTTAGGCACTGGGAGCTTTTGTGGTAGCCAGGTACATACATAGATAGATAGATACTTTGCCACATAGACAGATATGCAGATGTGTGCCGGTGCGGTGACACTTATCCCGAAATATGGAAGATAAGCGCACGACGTTCCTGGGATGTGTTAGTGTGTATGTAACTATACACATGAGCATACATGCATTACATGTACATGTAGATGCATGTGTACTTAATGTGTGCAAGCACGGGATCGCGACTTGAGAAGCCGGTTTCAACCAGCTGAAGCTGTACCTGCTTAGCCCCAAGTCGTTTGGCAGCTGGCCTCCTCTTGCTAAGTCATGCATCCTCATGCTTGCATTGCTGCGGTATGGACCGCAGCCCTAGCAGTAGTGCCAGGCCCACTTGTCCGCTTAGTCGCACCTGCAAGAGAGTTTCACCATCTCCGTGCCAGGAGGATCATGAGGGTGCGCAGTACATCATGCTGCTTCCCGGCTTGGCAACAGAAGAAGCCTGTGTGTTGATGGTGAAACAAGAGACAATTCTTGACGCCTGCTGCGATGTGTATGGATCGACAGCACCTGCTTAAAGACTGATGTTCATGCTAAACGCAGTGCACCGTCCATGGTCATGTCATGTCATGTCATAGCTGGCCATCCTTTGTTTCCAGTTGTCAAGCTAAGAAGGGTTGTACAGTATTGGACAAAAGCCACGGCATAAGAGTTGAGACACGCATTTCCGTAAAGCTGGCAAGGCCACTGGGCAAACAGGAAGGTCTCAGACTGTGAACATCAGACAACATGCTCCGGCGCCCGAGACCCCTGAACTTTAAGACCTGAAAGCCGTGTCTTGCTTAGCGTTTGCTTGTTTACGAGACTTGTTCCAAGCAGTACCCTTATTCCCTTTTTGTAGTCCTAGGTTCCTTGTTAAGGTGCCCAATACCAACAAGGGAGCCCTTTTTATTGAGTTAGTTACTGTAAAACAAGCGGAGTTCGACAGATAATTGATCGCTATATCACGCAGGCCCGAGTAGCCTACAAGAATGACGAAGGCATAATTAATGAATCTAGCTTATTTCATTTGTTTGTATAATTGTTTATTTGCTTATCATAATGTTATTGTATAAGAAAAATATTTGCTAAATTTGAATATTGTCATTGGATACTAATAGAAGTTTAATCTTTAATCTCATGTTCGTTATTACGATACTGGTTCGTTATTGTCGATGTTCATAATCTTGATTATATGTTATCTTATTGTATATAAGTCTCTATATGAAGTCAAGCAGGGATACCCAAATAGCAATCCATATAGAACTATGTAGTGTTTGCTTGTGTGTGTACGATATGAAGTCTGCACTCAAGGTGACGTCGCTGTAGTTCTGATGCGCCTCGCATACCCACAAAGCTTCTCATCATCATGAGAACAAAAAGTGCTGATGTGCAAGTGTGGTTTTTCGCACTGCTATCTAGTCGTATACGTTGGCCATGCTACGTTATGTCCCTGGGAGTGCGCATCTGCCGTGATTTACGCGCGAGTCTTTCGAAAAAACCAAAAAAAACAAAAAAAAACAAAGAAACCAAAAAAAACAATTATCAGAGACTCCTGGACTGAGGTGTCCATGGCCGGAGAGTGTCAGATCTTTGGTTTCTTTGGTTTTTTTGGTTTTTATGGTTTTTTTGGTGTTTATGGTTTTTTTGGTTTTTATGTTTTTTTTGGTGTTTATGGTTTTTTTGGTTTTTATTGTTTTTTTGGTTTTTATGGTTTTTTTGGTTTGTCTGTTTTTTTGGTTTTATGGTTTGTTGGTTTTTTTTGAAAGACGCGCGCGTAAGTCACGGCAGAGGCGCACTCCCAGGGTCCCCCGTTCTGTTTTTATTCCTAGGTTGCTGGGCATCCTAGATCAAGTATCCCCTCTACACTCCAAATGCTAGCCTCCCGCAAACCTCAGACCACTCCAAGAGGAGCCCAGCACGTTTGTTTGAAAGAGCCGAAACCAGTGGTCCAGAAGCCGCGACCCAAAGCAACGGACAAACCCTAAACTGGCCCTAAACGGTCTAAGGGTTTGGCTTTAAAGATTTAAAGAATTTTGGAGTGTGGGTCCAGAGTGTTGGGTTGCTAGCATTTTCAAGCCCATCCCAAAAGCCCCTTACCTAATGGCCCAAAGGAAGACCCTCAAGGCTGAACAGGAAACCCAACTCGGAGGGACTAGTGCGTAAAGGCTCTTCGGCAAGTTTTCATGCACGCAAGTCAAAAATGATATGAAGGCGTGTTAACGTATATTAGTGAGTATGCGTACCCGTCCTGAGCCCCCCCAACAAACGTTGCACCTTTGCGTTTACCTTACTCCTATGTCTTGTCCTTGGTTCTAGTCGTTACGCATGGTGGCTGGTCACGGTAGTAACGGTAGCAGTGGGACCTCGAAGCCGTGCCTGCGTCAGCGAGTGTGCGTGTCGAAACACCGAAGCCCCCGATCGTCACGGGACCCGTACACCGTCAAGCCTAAATACTGAACACCCTTAAACCCCCTGAAACCGCGAAGCCCTGAACCCTATGAATCCCGACACCCAAAACCAAAACCTCATGACCCCATACACCCTGGTAGCAGTAGTAGTCGTCGTCGCAGTCGTAGTAACATAGTAGCCGTCGTAGCAGCAGTGTACTAATGTATCATAAACCAACACTGGGTCTGAGGCTTGCGCCCCCGGAGACCTTCGAGCACCAAGGGCACCTGTGCCTCAGCATGGCTTCGAGACGTTTTGAGCAGGGCTTAGGGCCCCCCAGGGTGTAGAGTTCACTGAATTAAGGTGTTAGAGTTTAGAGCTTGGTGGATAAGACTGTTTACTAGCAATGCTTGGAGGGTTGCCGGAAGGCTACTCCAAAGTCTAAAGTATTCTTTGAGGGCTGTTCAATGGTTTTTTTTCGGGGCTAGACTGCTGCTGCTGCTGCTACTACTACTACTACTACTACTACTACTACCAGTTTGTTTTGTCGGCTTTTTGTGTTGAACTGGTTTTCCGAAGGTTTTACCTGCCGCTGTACCAAGTTCTTACACAAGTGCGGGGCATCTGGTCGTTTTGCATGAGTATCTAGCTGACATCCTCGATAGAAATACATATCCCAGTAGAAAGGCCGAGATCAGATCAGGCTTGATAAGGTATTGACTCCGAACGGTGCTCAACCGTACAGCCCAACACCTTTGAATTTAGAACTCAAGCCCCGAACTCCTGAAGACCTACACCCTTGCAGAACGCTGCCGTAGCCCCCCCCCCCCCACACTGTCTGTAGAGATCCCCTTAAAGTTTTAAAGACACCCTTAAAGAACCGTTTACATTTCTCGCGACGGGTCCGTCAGATGCTCCTTGTAGCAAGAGTACAGAAAGCTAGGTCCGAAGCTGAGCCTGTTCACACCAAGAGCTGCCAAGCCCGAGGTTTAGGGTTCATTAGGGTTTGGGGCCCGAGCTTAGATTTCGGGTCGAAGTCTCCTCCAGCATGACGGAACAGAAATCCCCACCAGCACCCTCCACAGAGGCTTAGCACCAAGCATAGCATGGGTTTCCTAAAATCATCTGAACTTGAACAAGTATCAGTAGACGGTATTGAACCATGGACTGCTGCGACTTGAAAGGCTGTTGCCGGCACCGTCGTCCTTGCTGCAAGTTTTTGCCATATGACTTGGACTGTCAACTGCTGGTTGAGATTCAACAGCGCAGTGTTGCAAGGTGCCTTGTCTTCGATCTGCTGAAGTGCGATCTACGCACGGCGCTGACCAAGAGACTTGGCTCAACATCCTGCAGGTCCCCATGTCTGTGTGTCCCGGGTGCCCCCAACAAGAAACAAGGATTTGCATTTATAGACAGGTGCGTTCAGACGCATGCATAGCTACATGCTCAAACAAGAAGCACACGTGAATCCAATGAACGCGCCGGCATGCTTTTTACAGATGCGTGTTTTATCGTGTTTTTGTATGCATGTATATGTACATATACACATGCGTTCATGCATAGGCATGCAAGTAGCCACATAGACGCATGTCCCATTTTGCTTGTGTATGAGAAACCTGTATACCGACTGGTGCACACCTGTTTTCGTGCGACTATGTATGTCTGCAGAACCGTGTATGTCTCGGTTGGCTCTGTTCCTTTCTTTGGCCCTTCCTACCGGTAGTGTAAGCTTGCAAGGCCAAGCCGTCTGTATGGGCTCCTTTCTTTGCAATATGTCCGTCGATCCATACAGATATTTGTCGGTACAGTATGTCAACTTTATCTAGTTGTATTTCTGTCTATCCATGATCGACCCATGTAACACCATCTAACTGTATACCATGTGCAGGTGTACGTGCATAGCCGTTTGCACGCATCTGTTTCTTGACTTCTCAGCATTTCTCTTTTCACGACAAATTAAGCAGCACCTCGCTGCCCTTTGATTCGGATTGTATTGAAACCAGGTACGGACAAGGGAAAGGTCTTCCCCTACAGACGGTCGCGCAGTATGCCAGGCGGGTGCTTGTGTTTGACCAGACGAAAAGTTGAAGGAGCTCGAAGCAAGCCTGACCTTATACGTATGTCAAGACTGTGGAGCAATGCACACTGTTGCCCGCTCAATCTAAGTCAAGAAGCGACAGTGGCCCTGAACTTGCACTGGAATCTGCGGAGGCAACTGTTTCTGGCGCTGCGGTGTCTCCGAAAAGTGAAGCTGATTCACGGTCGGGATCTTAGCCGATCGTGGGATGAATTCGTTGAGCAATTGTTATCCCAGCCTGATCCCTCAGCCTTAGAATCTTAATGCTTGACACACACACACACACACACACACACACACCTCGGTCTTCCTCTAGTACCAGACAAGCCCTATCCAGCCTCCAATCCACAGTCAAATGGTCCAACTGTGAGAAATCCCTCAGTATGTGTTGAATGAGATCCTGTTGCGACAAAGAGATCGCTTGACATGTCAGTCCTAGAGGGGCCTAGATAATTACCGGGGGTTCCTTATTACAATTATAGTATAATGTGTCTTAAAACCTGATTCTAATTATTAAGGTCCCTACATTATGCAACAGCCTCGGGGAATCGACAAAACCCTCACCGCCCGAGGTGACTTGAAACCCGACAACGCCACTCGGCTTTTTCCTTCGCTTAGATACAGTATTTCCATCTCTGGGATTTCGGACTCCTATGTGGGGGTTTCGTGTGTGCACGTTCCAGGCTAGATTTGGGGGAGCTTATAATGATGACGACGCTTTGCGTGAAGTTGTGAAAATTTGTACAGGAAGTCCTGTTGTAACCATAAGCCATAAGCTTCCGGCAGCGGCCTTGCAGGGGTTGGTTATGGTTGCCAAAGCTGTCTGCCAATATTCGATAGCACGAGTTTCCAGCCCCATGCCATGAAAGGTGCTCATAACTCTGAGCAAGACGGAGATCAAGCTTTGTGATTTCGGCTCTGCTATGGACGTGGGCGAGGCGGTCGTTGGGCCATATAGTATAGCCACGAAAAGTCAGCATCGCTGAATCCGAGAGTCGACTCGCACCCCTGCATGTCAACAACTTAAGGATCGCGTGCGTTTAGGTCGACATCCCAATGCCTCGCAATGGAACTGCGGACCATGACATCACAACCAGATGGGCAGGAGCGGCGGAACTATAGAATAGTCGGTGAAAGGACTTTCCCATGAGCACCCAACCAACCCACAACACGGGCCGCACGAGACGGTATCATCTTGATCCTGCATTACATCGCCCAGCGTAAATGGACAGAACTAACGCGCAAATGATGATAGATTGCTTGAGCCCTAAACCCCCAAACCCATGGCCCTTTGCACATGTACAACATAAATGTCGTTTAAGGAGTATCTGGCTACCAAGTTACCATATCACCATATCTGTATATACATGTAAATATATGTATATATATATATATATATATACATATTTCTGCATGTGTACATGTATATACACATACATGCATTTCCGTCTATCTATCTCTGTGCGTGTATGCAGACTTTACAGACAAACCACATGCAGACACTTTTGTTGAAGCGTTGCAGGCAGTGAAGACGCCCTACCTGCAGCCACGCTACTACCGGGCCCCAGAGGTGATTCTGGGCATCGGGCGACGCGGCGCACACGGAAGGATTAGGGTTTCGGGTTTAGGAATGCTTGTTTCGGGGCTTGACGGCTTCGGTTCTACAAGGGTTCCATTGAAGGGTTTCCTATCAAGTGCTCTGTCTAGGGGTTTCAACTAGGATTTGAGTGATTACACTAATGGTGCCCGTGCCCGCTTTAGTCCCTGTATGATTATACTGTAAGACGCAATCTGATCTCATGATTATTGAGTCCTTTCGTTGCTGGGGTCATTGGGGTGCACCCCCACAAGAATTCGAGCTGTTGCAGCCGACAGTGCTCCTCTGATCCCCGATGTGGGTATAATCTAGTATGGATATATACTGGTTACTCGTTTGTTTTATTGCATAAGGTGAGTACCTTTCAAGTATACATCGGGACCATAAGGTAGTGATCGCAATTATTATTCGTATTTCACTCGGACCATGTCAGCCAACTTGTATAAGGACTCTGTGGTACCGTTTGTCTAATATCAGGGCCACATGGGGTTCTGGCATCTGAAGATGCACTCACTGTGCAATCTTCAGCCGTGCCGAGCCTGAGTCGAAAGCCTGAATCTGATACAGCGCCCGCACAACTGCAAAATCCGCAAAGACATGGAATTAACAGTGGTTCAGAGTAAGGCAAACAAACATGCAGCACCTTTTTGGGAAGTGGTTCTTTATGCTGCAATGAAGGGACCCCCCTCAGGGACGATGGGGATTCTGCGTTCGCTCATAAACGGAACCCATCAAGCGATTGCGGGTTGTGGCTTGTGGCATGCGAGAGTTTGGGAACTTCAGGAAATTGCGGCGCCCCCATTTGGATTAGGATTCTTAAGTTCAAGCGACCCTGAGTGTAAGACACCCTCATATAGGGAACTCAAGCAACATGCGTGACACATGTGGGTCCTGATCCTTCCATGCAAATCCGCCAAGAGGCTTCATCCTAAAGAGAGAAGAAGACAGGTATGATACGCAAATCGACCTCTGGAGTGTTGGCGTCACCCTGTTCGAGCTCAGCAGCAACCTGGCTCATGCTCTCAAAAGTTGACGGCTTTGAGTTGAAGGCTTCTCGGAATCCAGGGCTTAGAGTTGAAAGTGTACGAGGGTTGGGTTAGAGCTTTTGGTTAAGGGTGTCGGGTGGGCATGAATACACCTCTATGAACTATAGACCTTGCAAGGTTTGGAGCTGCACGCTGCGAAGCAAACGATGACTGGCATACATTGAATTCAGCTCTCAGACCGTCCGGCGGATTGCTCAGCCATACTCAACACACGGCTTGTCTTCAATCGAGCGCATTCTTCGTTTAGGTCGTGAGGTTTTCGGGTTGACTCAGGATGCCTCGGTTCGTGCAGCGAAGTCGTCGTGCGGGATCAGACTCTCCGGACCGTCACCGCAAGCAGGTGGCAAAATCCTCTTCACGGGGAAGTCCAACAACTCGATGGTGCGGCAGATGCTGGAGGCCGTTTTCTGTTTCTTCGCAGGTATCTGGGGCGAGGTGGGGTGAGTGGGTTTCATGAAATTTCCGATTCGTTCTGCCAGTGGTGGCGTGCTAAGAAATGCGGAGGATTCTTCCGAATGCTTCATAGCACCGACTTCCCCTAAACCATCCAACCCTATATAGCTCCTATATAAGCCGCGAGTCCGGCCCCCTGCCGTTCTAAGCGCTGTGCCCCGAGCATAGATGCACACATTCCCAGCTCCTTTCGGCCAGTCTAATTTGCCCCTCTCGTGTAGCTTTGGTTCAGGTGCTATGGTACTCGTAGTTATAGTTAAACCTTCATCCCCAAAATGACCCAAACAGATCCGAATTCGCCAAAGCTCCAGACCCCCGAATGATTTCACGGACCCTAAGGCGCGAACCCTAAGCCCTTATCCCCTAACCTTGAGCCCCAAACCCTAAACTCCAAACCCTGAACGATAAACTCCTAAACCCAAACCCCGAGCCCTAAGCCCTATAGTGCCCTTATAGTAACCCAAGGAACCCCTGAACCCTGAACTCATAACTTCAAACCACGAACCCTATGCTTCCTAGGTGTCGGGCGCATTTCCGAAGCGCCTGGCCACGAAAGGCGAGTTCCACGCGAAGCACTTCAACTCCGAAGGCCCGGTGGGCAGGGATTCTTTCCTAAAAGCCTGAGCCCCCAGACCCGTTTAGGGTTTAGGGTTTAGGGTAACCTAGTCGGGAATGGGGGGAATGGGTTATGGGGACTATTATTCAGGATGATATAGGGACTACTATCGGGATCCATTCTGAACCCGAACCCCAAAAAAGTAGTTTGGCGTTTACCAGGAACCTTCCAATGGCCCTTTGATGGAGCCCTTGTGGTCCTTAGTAGTGGGCATTTGGGGTACATTAGAGGGTTGGTGGGGGGTCTAGGCAAGGTCCTTCACACTTAGAGTAGCTCCCGAGGAAGGTTATAGAATACGCGCCAAAGTTCGCGGTTGTACCACTCTCTCGAGATGCTTTAGAAACAGTAGCAAAATATCTGACTGTTAGAAAACATAAAAATAGATTGGGGGTTACATTTTTAGGGTATCATCAGGGGCTCGTTAGGGTCCTTTTGTTCACCATTCTGCGATGCAGGGTACTTGTTGAAAGTCCCATGGTCCTCAATTCCAACATTGCAACAACGACCGTGGCCTATGGAACTCGTGGCTCTGCCGGCGGAACGTTGCTGAGGCGAGTTCCTTCTGCACGATCCCACATCCATCACTGGCATCCGAGACTTGGCGGACGACTCAACCCTAAACCCTCAACACCGTTCGGAAACTGTGTGACTGGTTTTCCCTGCACACTGTCCTCAACGTACACTAACTTGCGAGTCATCTACTCGCACGTCAAGTGGAAGCGACTGTTGTCGATAAAGGGGCCTTAATGCTTCCAGACCGCCATAGTTTTCGATTGGGTTGAGCTGTTGGTTTACATGTTGGCTACTTGCACAGGCTCCGCACTAAGGGGCCGAATTCCCAAATCAGAAAAGTATTATGAAGAGAGGGAGAGCGCAGGATATAGATATATATATATATACAAATGTATATACATATATGTATATATGGAGAGAGAGAGAGAGAGAGAGAGAGAGAGAGAGAGAGAGAGAGAGAGCGAGAGAGAGAGAGAGAGAGAGAGAGAGAGCGAGAAAAAAGAGAGAGAGAGAGAGAGAGAGAGACAGAGAGAGAGAGGGAGAGAGAGAGAGAGAGAGAGACATCGAGAGAGAGATATAGTGGAGATAAGGCGCGCTCTTCGGTTCAAGGATTCAGAATAGGCGAAAAGAGGCGACTCTAACATAGAGCCTAAGTAGTAGCAGAGAGACCCTTAATATAGTGATCGCCACAAAATGGAACTGATGGACTAGGTGTCTGGCAGAGGGGCTGACATCTGACTCTTCTGGCGCAGGTGCTGTTTTCGGGGACTTCGGTTTCATGCTACAGGTTCCTGTCAAAGATTGCCTCGCAATCTATCACCCGAAACGACGCAAACGAATGGCTCTCCTGATCCAGGACTCTGTGGGCTCAGGGTTTGTGGACACAGGGCTAGTGCATCGGGGGCCTGGTTGCCGTGACAGAACTTCAGTGATGCAGGGTCTACAGATGAATGCGTTTGTCAAAGTCACCGTTCATGCCAGAATTTAGACGGACAGTGTAAGTATCAGTTTCACCATAGTTAATTGCTAGTGGCTCTGGGCCACTTTCAGCGAATGAATCCTGAACTCCAAGGGGACATCTTGCCCATGAAGAAGTACGAGAAGGTCCGACAGCCCGAATCTTGCAAGCAAGTTGGTTTTCTTGAGAGGTTTCGAGAGCTTGGGAACGTGTACTAAAAGGGGTCGGAATAATTAGACAGGTACGAATCTAAATAGTTCTCCGAAATCCTCTATTGGATTTCACAGGGTTCGTCCTGACAAGGGGGAAATGAAATTGAAGACCATTAGTTCAAGCCGCCATTTTAGGGCCGAGCACCCGCGTGTTCTTTGCTTCAGTGACGACATTTCAGGTCGTGACAATCCAGCGGCCATGTCATCATAGTCAATCTCTTGGCATTGACGGCTTCGGCGTAGTGTTTAAGCTTCTGAAGAAGAGCATGGTTGAACCCTGGCCGAGAACATGCCGCGCAGTCCAGAAGCGCCACATGGAAGTACATGAAGAACACACTCTGGTGAGCATGCTCGGAATCACAGGGATAGAACTGTTGAGTACCAAGCTTACCTGCGGCGACAACTTAAGGATTGCAAAGGCGAAGGCATGTACCAGGCTTCAGGCTTGAGCTTGGGGCGGCATTCCGTGCAAAGTGCTGCATAGGGAATATGCACGACAAGAGCCCTGCCGCCTGACAGACATCCGTACGAAGGTAGGCAACATGCTGGACCAAGTCTTCAAGAATCCGCCGCCTAATTCGGCAGCTTGGGCCAAAGTGGAATTGATGGAGGGAAGGTGGGGCTTAGGTTCACGTTTACACTTCAGGGCGTTGGTCGGGCTCAGTTCTTATTTGAGGGGACGGGGCTTGCGACCAGTGGGTGTCGGCCTTTCGTATTTTCACTGGACCAAGGACAGCCTGCAATGAAACAACACAGTTCACCGGCAGTCTTCAACAGCTTTGCCTGTGTAACGGAGAAGCCTGAAAGTTGCTCATACTATCACCATATAGTCCCTCTATAACTATGTATACATGTACAGATGCGTGCACTCACTCGACTCTGTCGAGCGCGAGTGCCAAAATAGATGCACGCACTTGCATATCTCACTATATACATGGTATAACATACCTTAAACTACCAAACCGTATTTTTTGCAGGTTCTTATCATAAACCCGTATATGGAATTTACAGGGACCCTACAAAAAAGTAGGTATTGGTAGCTTAACATACCCCCAACCTTACTCTACTTGATAATGCACCTTGCCATGTCCAAGACAGAAAAGAGGCCGGGAGAGGGGGTTCAGGGCGTGCGGCTATTTTGGGCTCCTTGTAATAAGGACCCTGCTATTTAGGGTGCTGTCTTAGGGTCCCCTATTTCGGGAACTCCCATACAGCTTATAGCCGAAGTCTTTACGACTTCTGCATGCTTGAGCTGTGCAAGGACCCAAAGACGCAGGAACGGCTGATGCCGCGTCTCGGTGATCTTGTGACGAAGCTCCTCGTCCTCGATCCGGCGGCATCCTGACAGCATGGTTTCTGTTATTCTGGTGCTTACCCTAAGGCTCCATAGTAGCTCCTTTTTGGGGTTCATGTATAGAATCCTATAATGTAGTCCTAAAACTAAAAAAGAACTACTATGGAGCCTCTGGGTAATGCATGACCATGTCGCAGAAACGACTCGGAGGATCCTCTGCCTATCAGTGCTATCACTGAACTTGTGCTTTTGTTTGTTTTGGTTCCATGTTTTCTATCTCTTCTAGGTGGATGAACATGATCGTGTCTACCGGTAGGTTACTGAAGGCTACAACGGACTGTGGCCCGCCACGGGTCTCGTTTCCATTGTTGCGCAGCTCGTTCATACTCACGTAAGTATTCGGCTTCTAAGTGGATGGCGAAGCAGACACCTTTACAACACAGCGAGGGACTGGGGTTGGAAATGCGGATGTTCGCGCTAGGACGTGGCTCTAATGACTTGGATACCCATAGATCAAGTCCAGACGCCAAGCAAGACCAAGGGGGGGCAAGCAAGGATGTTGCATTAAGCTGTCATTTGTGTCCACAACTCTCGAACCTTACATCTCGGGCGTCCGTCAAGTCCCAGAAGAAAGCAAGCAAATGCTCTAAGCTGGCTTTGGCAGTCAGGTTGACGAGGGTCTTAGGCTTAGATGCTGTCTTACAATATTTGGCTGCCTCAATTATGACAGAAGCGTGTTGCGACATGACTTCAGCCGCTACTCGCTGTACTCAAAGAGACCAGCCCCTCAGCGCGACTCTTGTCCGGAAGAGTTGTGGGGAAACGAGATAGATCCAGCTACAGATGTGAGAACATGTCAGCATAGACGGCCCTGAACCCTTAAGCAAGCCTTGAACGAACCCTTAACCAAGCCCTCAATCGGAAAGTCTACTCCTAAACCCTTCCCCCGCGGGCTTGTCCGAGGAACGCTTGACACCCGAAGATGCTTTGGCCCATCCTTTCTTTCAGAAGGACAAATGAGGCCTCGAGTTTAGGGTTTAGGGTTCAGGGTTTAGGGTTTAGGGGTTTTAGAAGGACAAATGAGGCCATTACATACCCCTAGTAACCTCCTAACCTAAACACACCATCCAGATGTCAGGTTAGAGGTTTGAAAATGAGGCCTCGAGTTTTCCGCTGTATTTGTTTGGTGCTGATCTGCTGCTCGCATGAAAAAGGTGTTTGTGACCTTTCATAGCATGTGCCAGTATTTTCCAAACTCCGACCAGTGGATTGAATAATCGACAATCAAAAAAAACCTTCCAAGACTTCCATGTTGTGTGGCTGTGACATTCTGTAGGATTCAAAGGTTTTCGGCAGTGGACACTTCTTTGTCGTTTCTGAAGTTGCAATGGCTCGCACAGAGCCAAGCAAAGCTGCACCCCTGAAAGCTCGAAGTATCCCCGGCGAGCCCAAATCCTACGGACATTGCGATGACGGCATCAATAACAACGGCCATACTTACACAGATGCATGCTGGCAACTTCATTTGTCACAAATAACCGCAATACCCAAAGCCACGCAGATGCAGCATAATTACTAGCTGCATAGATCATAACTAAACTTTAAATCCCAAAACCCTACTCCCCTACACCCTCAAGCAATCAGAAGCCTCTTGGCCCAAGAGGGAGTTTCCAAAAATCTGGGTACCCTATATAGTATAGTACCCCATATAATAGTAGGATCCTTATTGCAAGGACTCCAAAGTAAAGCTGCCCCTAATCTTCGGAAACTCTAAACCCCAAACCCCAAACCCTGCATAGAACCCTTACAGCTATTCTTTAAGGAGCCCTTACAGGATCCCTTTAAAGATACCCCTAAGTATTCCGGCGAGGCAGCATGCAAGATTCCCTGAGTCGCCGTCATGTGCTCAGATGAGCGTGCAAGTGAGGAAGTCCATGGTGAAGGGGAAGACGGGCTCAGTAACCGACTTGATGTGACGCTTTCTGCTTGGAGCCTGCACCGGGAGATACCTGCATGTACTGACTCTTAGTGCTGTAAGCGTTAAACACTCGTGTTTCATATGGGTCAAAATGCAAGCAGGAAGGGAGTACTCGTCTATACCGGCTCGTAGCAGTCCGTCCTGCGTCCGTGACACCGCACCAACCAGTGTCCCCAACATATGATGGACATCCTAAGTTAAGGATTCCTTTCATTTTTCGTACGACAAGCTCTGATGTCTACAAGCGCCGGAGGTAGCCTCACTCTCCTTTGCTGTGGCCGATGGCGGGACATGCCCAACGTCTCACGTATTCCGACTTGAGCCTGCTTGAACAGGGATTCAGGTTTATACCTCGGACTGCAACATGATGTTTGAATGTAGATCGTCTGAGGAACCCTAATGACAATAGTGTCGGCCCCATGCGACTCATCAATGATGGCATTCCTTACCTGGGTCGGCCCAGGCATTTGGATGATATTGTTTCTGTCAGCACGCCGGGTGCATGTCAAGTGAAAACCTACAGCTAAGAAAACTGTTGAACCGTTGGTCACAGGACTGTCGTAGCAGCCCCTGCGGTCGAAATCACGCCTTGCCACGGACAAACCCAAAGAAAGAATCATCTGTTAGGACGCTCTTTACCGATGTTGCGAGTGGGGGTAGGGGGAATTGATCGAAGTCCGAGCTCATGCTGAAGGACGTCAACCTCGACATGCACGATCTAGTTCTGTTTCGCCTAGTATGTCTGTATGATTATGTGGGCCCCCGACTCACTAATAGCATCAGCGGCTTATCACCGGCCGCCATCTCTGGACCCTAAACCACTCAACCTTTACGCTGTACAACAGAAGGTGTCAGGCATGGCTGTCGGACGCACCCAGAGAAGACAGAGCACACCCTGCTCCGCTCCCGCGGACGCACGGCGAGGGCTCGGCAGAGTGGGAGCAAGAAAGAAGGAGCTGCATGCTCGGTTTGGTAAAGATTCACGTCTGTGTATGTGTGCATGCATGCATCGACATGTTCTTTAACATATGCATGCTAGCGTAGGTATAGACATGAAATGGTTAATTACACCAGTAGAAGGGCACTTGGGCTTAGTCGGGGTCGTAAGCCTGCGCTGTCATCTGAGCTGAGTGTTATTGAGCCTCTCAGTGGTCTATAGAGCTATAGAGGATCTTTTACGGATTCTCAAGGCGGATGAATGGCTAGGACCTGCGGTAGGCCCTTATTCCCTTGTTTTAGGGGTTCAGGTTCCCTTAAAGGCCCCTTCAAACCAAAAAGGGCACCTTTTTTTACTCCTCGGTTACTCTTGGGTCTAGATGGGTATTTACTTCTTCATGGGCCAAAAACCCTAAACTCCTGCAACCCGGCCTGGAAGGGGAGTTTGCAGGGCTTTGGATTAAGGGTGCCTCACGGTTTTGAAGTGTTGACATTCTTGTAGTGCCCAAGCCGTAGAACCAAACAGGTGTTACACTTTTATGTATGGAAACGTCAACTGTGCCAGGCCACGCAGTGTCTGTAACGGCTTAGCTGTGAGGGCGGTGATGTTCGGGACAAGGATTTGTACTGACATTGTATTTTGATATGGTTGATGATCAAAGCCCAGCGATACCAAATTGGAGGTTTATACGTATCTCCCGAAGCTACGAGTACTTAAACCCTGAACCCCAAACCCGAATAGCTGAGTGCCAACTATTCAACCAAGATTCCCTGCAATGCAGGCTTCGTCCTTGCTAGGTAGGACAGGTAGGAGAGAAAAAAACAGAAACCCTTAACTACAGACCCTTTCAAGACCTCTTGACAATATTGTAAGGATGTTGTTGCCGCCGACGGACACACTGATTTTTGAACCCAAAAGACTTTGCAAGCTTTCAAGTCGTTATCGGTGCCTCATTTGCTCGGTGTTGGTGTCTTGAACTTCCCTTTGATCTTTGCCCGATGCAGTGGAGAGTGTGTTTGCTTATGCCGACCTTTCAAGCAAGTTTGGAATCCCATAGACCCCAGACCCTGGTCGTGCCCACTCGGAAGACATCTTGAAGGGCTGACAAACGGGTGAAGGATGCATGGTTTGCTGAGCCCTGACCCTACGAAACTCCTGTTTCCGCCCTCGAAAGGTCAAGCGATCCGGTCGGCGTGGACATCGACTGTGTCAGATGCCTGATCAGGTTGCAGAGCAAGAAATGCGGCCCTCGTGCGAAGCAGTGTAGTGGTAGACAGTTTGTCCTACTCTACAAAGCACCTCGTGGCACGGCACAGTATCGTACCGTGCCAAAAGTGATTTCTGCAGTACTCTCTTTCACTGGCTGCTTATCGCCACGTGGTCTCTTGCCGTGAGTAGCGTTCGGGTGATTCCAACATGCGATGGTAGCATTGTTGTACTAAGCTTACTGTTCCCCTCGTTCGGGTGTCGAGCTGCTTGATTCGTGCACTATTTCTCTCGTTCTACAAGTCTACAACCCGTCATGCTGTTTAATCGTCTAACTTCGTATCTATGCTGCTTTTTTGAATCATCTGGTGTTGGGAAGAAGTGGTTGCTGCTTACAGGTTCGTACTCTTGTAAACTGCTTGGTGCCTGACGTTCTCAAAGTGAGCGCGTTTGTTCTTAAACCGGGCACTTAAAGCCATTCTCTCGAACGCCGTGACCCAGTGCTTGCCCTCGAACCACCAGTGGCGTATTTTGGCCCAAGCTCCGCAACACTGTAGCGAGGTGACCGGCGGTACAGGTTTTTGTACTGGGTCCTTACGATGTAGATGTGTGATCTGGTGCCCAGACACGACTTTCGGACGGGACAGGTGGCTTTCGAGGAAGAATTGACCGAATTCGGCACCGCAGTACCTCGGCCACAATGGCCGTTATCCTCCTTGCCTTTCTGGGCGTTGTTGGCTTCGCAGATGCCAGCGGCCACCAGAGCGGTTCTGGAGCTCTTGTGGTCGACAGCAGCTTGGACTTGCGAGTCATTGCAGATATGGTTGCGAATAAGGACACACAAGCTTTGTGACTTTGTGATTGTAGTTTTATTGGTTCGTGGATGATCGTACATGCATACCCATCCACACATACGTGCATACGTACATACATACAGACAGAGAGAGAGGGAGAGAGAGAGAGAGAGAGAGAGCACACACACATCCATCCGTGCATCCATCCATCCACCCATCCACACATCCACATACGTGTATGAATGAATGAACCGATGTATATATGTACATGTATATATGGATGTATGTAAGGATGTAAGGATGCATGTATGTATGTATGCATGCATGCGTGTATACTTGTTTTATCTACCCGCACGTACACATTTGTATACACATACGCAAGTTGACAGGTCTGCATTCCTATCTGCATGGCTGCCTATCTACCCATGTATGACTGGTACAGAATACAAACAGCCATCAGAGAAGGCATGCTGGACCAGTAGAAATCACCAAGGCTTCCTGAAGCCAGTGGAGTACAGCCAAACCTTGCGAGTCTGCAATGCGTATGCGGGCGATGACAGCTTTTCGGTGGAGATCGGTGGCATCAACTCAATGATGGGTGCTCCTATCAAATACAAGGCCATTGCGGGCTTTCGTTCGTTCGTTCAGTCACGAGCAACATCACTAGGTCGTTGGGTTCGGTTCCGAAGTGCCAGCTGGCAGATCAGTCCATACCTCTCTAGTTCCCACTTTTTTGGGCAACCTTTGGGAGTGTATTGGGATTATACTTTAGGAATTATAGTATTTCTAAAGGGTTCAAGGTTACGCCTGCTGGGGCCAGGAATGCCAACAGCTGAACCTGGTGAAGCCTCTTGTGCGAGGAGACCGTCTTGAGCCCGGCCTGCAGTCGGTCCCATAACTTAGTTACCCACCACCCAACCTTTAAACTTTTTGGGTTCTTGTTCTTTAGTAGTAACCGGAAAGTTTAACCTTTAGTTCTGTGTCTTACTGGGGAAGTAAGATCACGACGGCTTCACCTGAGCATTGTGCCTCCTTCTTGCGAGAACCCCGTTTCGGCGACCCGAATTTTTGTCAACCCTTGAAATCACTTCGCCGGTGACACCTGACGATGACCCCCTTCCATGCCAGTCAGGTTCGCAGGGCTCTTGAAGCGTCCCTTGAAGGACTCCACAATCGGCGCTGTAGCCTGCGCCGATAAGTATTATTACTTAGTTAAAAAGATTTCAAGCACAGTGTAAACCATCAAGGAATGCTTCGTCAAACCTCTCTTCATCCCAACTTTTGCAACTCTTGAGTGTGCCATTCCCCGTACGCTTCAGCCCTGATATTCCCGAAAGCGTGAAACCCCACACTTATATAAAGCTTTATACAGCGCAAAAAGCCCTAAAGCCATAAGCCCCGTTACTGTAAGCCCTAAACTCCAAACCCCATAAGCCCGGAGCCCGATGTTTGCAAGGCCTAAGCCCCTTAACCCCTAAGCGCAAAGTACCGCAAACCTTAAGGATTTCCGCACAGAGAAGCTGCCAATCGGCACCTTCGCCATCGACTCCCTGCCAAGGCTGGCTTGCTGTATCGGGAGGGTCTTGGGACTTGGGATGAAGTGGTTTCGTGGAGGGTTAGGGTCTAGTCAGGGATATCAAAGCAGTGTTGCTGCTTGGATGCTTGCAGGCGACAGTCAATTTGGTTTTTAGATCCGCTGCGCTCTTCCACTCGGCTAGAGGTTCTGGGTCAGCGACGTCATGGAACTGTGAATCGTTGGAGGACCAGCAGGGCACTGATGGAAGACAGCATAATGAAGGTCCGCAATACTATACTGCATACTCCCAGGCCCAAAACCCTGAAACCTAAAGCGAAGACCTATTGTCGAAGGTATGATGCCGTTATGTATGTGGTGATCCACCGCTCAAACTCCGAGTTGGACCCGGTGTCCTTCCAGTCGCACATGTTCGCCGCATCGAAGGATGCCCAGGCAGCTGTTTGTCTTTTGGGCTTTCGAGTCTTCAGTGCAGTATGGTTTAGGGTTTGGTGGCGCTGCCTGACGCACGGTATCTGAAGGATTGGCCAATGTTTTCGCATGCCAGCTGCAGCTCCGGCAAGTAAGCGCGGTTCGGTTCACCCTGAACCCCCAACCCTTAACAAACAAGCACAAAACCTTCATTCGGTTTAGAGGAATGTTTGGGATGTGCGGTGGGATGTTTAGGCGCAGAAGATGTGAAGGGGGATTTTGCATGTAGAGGTTGTTAAAGCCCTTTTAAGCCCTTATTAAAGCCATATAAAGCCCCGATTAAGGTCATATTGAGTCCTTATTAAGGCGGTTTGTGAAGTCCGAGGCAAATCTGGCCCTTGGCACACTTGGGAACACAAAGCAAACCTGGAACTTCCAAGGCCAGGACGCCCCAATGGCCCTCTAGTGGAGCCGTTATGGTCCTTAACAGTAGGGATTTGGGCTCCTTTAAACGGTTTTGATGTAGGGCTTTTGCTTTGTCGTCCACCTGGCCGCTGGGTTACATCGAACCTTTTTCTGCCGCATCGCAGATTTCATGGATCGGCCGTGCACTTGGCCTGATTGTACCGGTCTTTCCGTTCTAGAGTGCAGCAAAAAGAAGAACATGTCAACCCCAAGGCACCTGAGCCCTATACAAGCACGATATAACATGCTGCAAAGAAACCCTCGGAGAACCCGTATACAGCTCTTCTAACACCGTGCTGGAACCCTCAGAGAGCCCATTGGCTTGCTGGGAGGTGGCGGTTCTGGACACTTATGCCGGCGACGCTAAGGCCGCCCTGCTCTTGGCAAATTCCACAGGCGGGACAGGGTTTTAGGGGGGTTAGGGTTTAGGGTTCAGGGAGTAGTAGAGGGCCGAGTAATGCACCTGCACAGTCGGGTGAACACGAAAGGCCGTGATGCAAGGATCTGGCTCGTCCCCAAGCCCAGTGGCAAAAGAAAGGGAGTAGGGCAATTACTGAGTGGTTAATAATGTCTGTGTTTAAATTAAACTTGATAGTCATATGATACAAGGTTTAGAGTGTCCGCAGCTCGGAATACCTGCGGTTAGGAAAGAAGGTGCTCAGGAAAAGCCTGCATTGGCTGTAAAAGTATGACCGTTGGAAGCTCTGGGGTCGGATATCCTTCTACCATAGTGGCCATAATCATTACCTATACTATTTTGGAGGTTCCTTGTTAAAATTATAGTATGTATAATATTAATATACCCCCCAAACCCTATTCTAATTATTAAGGCCCCTATGCTACCTTCCGAGAAGCTAAACCTTTAACAGCCAGCGTGCAGCCGAGGCCACTGGGAGGGGACCGTCCTTCCGTTTGGCACGGCCTTTGGTGTGCCCCAGGACCCAGGGTTTAGGGTTTAGGGTTTAGGGGTTTAGGCCCGATGCAAAAAAGGGGTTTAGGGTTTAGGGGTTTCCGAAATAGGGGAGCCTAAAATATTCCCCTAAGTAGTAGGATCCTTATCCTAAGTACACCAAAATAAGGTACCCCCAATTTTCGGAAACTCCCATATGAGCAAAGTTGAGCTGTTTGCAGATGACAGATTCATTTTGGAGTTTCGGATTCAGTCCTAAACTACGTCCGTGGAAGCTTCTACACAGCTTGAACAACCCGTACTTTGAATTTCCTGTGCCTGATACCATGGCTTTTGCTACAAGTATTACAACGAATAAGAGCCCTGATCATTACGAGCAACAGTTGTCGATCCTACTCTGTATGACAAGCCTGCCTCTGTGCCTCTATGGTGGGCATGTTGAGTGCACAGCTGTGAAGCTCCGGGCGTGTGCCGATATCCTATACACCCTAAACCCCCTACTTAGAGGATCATCGGACTTAGTAACTAAAGCTATAATGAAGGTAACAAAACTTATTACTTATAACCCCAATTAAGTACTTATAACCATACTTACTAAGTCCCATGAACCTCCAAGTACAGGGCGCCTACCAGATCATCCTGAGCGATGGTAGTGCGGACTCCAAAATCCGAGCGCGCTTCACAGCGGCAAGAGGCGAAAGTTACCTCGTCCTCCGCACAGGCTCACGGTGTTTCGGGCAGGTGTCTGGATTCCGCTGAAGGCTTCTAGGGTTTAAGTTGAGGATTCTAGCCTGCAGGACGTAGTGTTGTAGGGTCCATGGTTCAGGGTTCAGACTCGTTCAGACTACCAATCTCCATCAATGGCAGTCTTTGAGAGTCATGTCTATTCCGTTCATCCGCAGTCCTTCGTGGTGTGCTCCTTGCAGGCCGAGGCAAGGTTGGAAATTCCTCCAGCACCGAATATCCGCAAGATCTACTGGTGTATCCGACCACGGAAGACGACGTCCTGGATGATGGGAAGAGTGGCGCCCACCACAGCTTTGCAAGCTTAATCGTGCCAGCACTGGCACTATTGAGTTTCCGATTCTAGAGGTTGGCGCGGACAGCTTCAAGGCTGTGGGGACAAAGTGTCGAGTGCGGGCAGGACAGTTTCACAGCCAGGCACGGTTGTAAGAGCCAGTGAAGCGCAGTTGAAGATAAGCCATTTAACGCAAGGTGGTCAGCAGAACAGTAGCGATGCTTAAATAGACGACAGTCACGATGGGCTTGTCCTTTGAACCTCTGCAATTGCTAGCTACACTTGCAGAGAACAGGGCTGAATCAGGGCATCGGGTCAGGGAGCCGCAATGCTGGCTCTTCCGCCCATCGGGCTCGAAGGTTCGAGTAGGTCATGCAGATGCCCATAAACTGATCCAGCACGGGGCAAGACATGGGAGGCTCCCTGCTGCATGTGACAATCAGAGTGTGTGGTTTATGCACATCTCCTGTAGGGTTCTGTCGGGCCTGACTGTCATCAAGTTCAAGAAGAAACACGGGCAGTTGAAACAACTACTGAAAGACGGGATCAAGTTTATGAGACCCCTCCACGTCTAAGAGCAGACCCCGAACCCCTCGACCAAGAGCTTCGCTTCGGGCCCAGAAAAAAAGCGAAAGAGCATGGACTGTGGGTAAAGGGCATCGGGTTTAGGGATCCGGGTGCAGACTTTGCAAGATGCCATGGCTGCCCCGAGCCGGATACCCTCTTCCAAGAGTTTCAGCGAGTCATCAGCAGCTCGGCACAGAATCGCCTGACACTCCGGACCGTAGGCTCTACCGACCGGGATGCCCCCAGAGACTCCAATATCCCTTAATTAAGGAATATTCCTTAAGTTATAGTAGGATCCCTAATGTGATTTAAGGAATATTCCTTAAATTATAGTAGTATCCCTAATATGATTTAAGGAATATTCCTTAATTAAGGGATATTGGAGTCTCTGGGTCTTGAAGTGGGACTTGCGGAGGTTGGGGCCCAGGGATGACAGCCGGGACGTGTTGGAATTACAGCCCTCGGCGATCGTCTTGCACTTGCAGGATCTATCTGTGACCTGATGCATGCAGTCGCGGACAGTGTACTAAGTTTGGCCGCTGTGCGTCCCCCTACCGCTCTGAAACCGCGGAAAGATTTGTCTCCCAATGACTCGAGGCTGGAAGCATTGGCCGGAAGATCACCAGGCGTGTGCTCGGGTTCAGGTTCTCGGTGATTCGGGGTTTGCGGTGTAAGCCGTCGAGGCGCAAGATTGTGTCTGTTGAAGTTCTGGTTCGAGGTTTTGAGATTGCGGATTGGTATTTCGTATTTGTTGAAGGTTGCCACCTCTAAGTTGCCACTTCTCAAAGTGCTCAAGGATCCAGGGTTCCTGACCAGAGCTTTGGCGCATTAGTTGTTTTTTGCCATCCGTTTGAGTTGTTGTTGTCGTTGCTGCTGTTGCTGTTGTCGTTGTTGCTGTTGCTGTTGATGTTGCTAATTATTGCTGTTGTTGTTGTTGTTGTTGTTGTTGTTGTTGTTGTTGTTGTTGTAGCCGCTATGGATGACAGCAGGCTGTGTAGCTTTGCTAACAAGGCTCTGGGTACCAACGCTAGAGGCTCGCAACGTGCCCCTTCTGCGAAGCTTAAGGGACCGTCCTCTTACTGAGCCATAGCTGTTCCCGGAGCCGCGTGTCGCTGTGATCTACCGGGTCCCAATTCCCGGACCTCTGTCTGCAGTTATACAACCTTGGGATGAGGTAAGCGGTAGTGGTTTTCACCTTTTCCGCAGGGTGAAAGGAGTCGTTTCGAGTTCTCTCTTTCCGGCGAAACTAGCGGACGGCGCAATCGCCAATGCACCAGCATTCATTTGAGAGCATTCGCAAGAAGGCCTTTCGCAAGGCTTGCAATAAGGTTCATAGAACACAAGAAAGCATCCCGTACCGGAATGGTACGTTGACGCCTGAACATCTGCGTCGCAGTGGACTCACCCCCCCCTCCCCTCCCCCCCTCCCAGTGCAGCCTAGCTCCACGATTTCTCCTTCAGGTCCCTCAGGTTTCTCCGCCAGTTTCCGCTCGCGCCCGAGAGGCGGTCGTGCCAGCAAGTCTCTTCGTGTTCTTTCCTGGAATGCAGGGCACCTTGGCATGCAACAATGGGCAGAAGTGAAGACATGGCTTCGCACGGAGGCCAAGTCAGTCTGTGACATTCTTGTCCTTCAGGAAACCCACTGGAGTGAGACAGCAGAATTTGATGTCGAAGGCTGGCACTGCGTAAGCTCCGCCACAAAAGGGGCTGCTCGAGCACCTAAAGGTAAAGCCACTTCAGGGCAACGCCCCAAGCAAGGCGCTGCCACGCAGCCGGCTGTTCACGACACAAGCCGAGCGGACGGCGTCATGGTTCTTCTCTCTCCGCAGATAGACAAGCAGAAGATAAGATGGCGCGAGCAACGCCGGGGAAGGCTCATTCAGGTCATCTTCCCGTGGCTTGGGGCTCGTGTGCATGTACTAGCGGTTTACCAACATGCCTGGTCTTCTAAGAAGACTCCACAGCAGAACAAGGATGACCGCTCACACCTGCTCCGCGATCTGTCGGCTGCGATACGGGCCATTCCAGCGCGAGATACTTTTCTCTTGGCAGGAGACTTTAATGCTCGACTGACCCCGCAAGAGGGTCTGGTAGGTCAGTGTAGCAGTGTAGCACCAAGCCAGAGCAAACTCAGATGCAGGATGAATCGTTCCAAGCCTTAGTCTCCTCCCATCGGTTGGTAGCTCTTAACACATGGTCTAGTGGTGCAGGTCACACTTTCTTCCTGAATGGTCAGGGATCACAAATTGACTTCCTGCTCACTTCAGAAGCCTCGGCCAAGGGCCTGGCAAAGCAGTCTCGGCCGTGCAAGGATCTTCAGCTCGGCAAATGGAAGAGGGGCGGCCACCTTCCAGTCTTGGCTCAACTCAGACCCACCCAGCACTGGAATCTGCCAAAGCCTACTTGTCCTTCCACGACCTTTCATAAGGAAGCTCTAGAGACGGCTGTCCGTTCAGGTCTGCCAATAGCCGGTCGCATGCAAGACTGGGTGGGCCAGCGTCTGTCCTCTCGGACTCACACGCCTGATGAAGTTAATCAGGTACTGCTGGAGGCCTCTGCACTGTTTTTCCCCAAACCACGGCCTCAGCAAGCTCCTGAAACTGCTCAGCACCGTGCGACGCTGCGAATGTGGAGTCGAGTCGCTCATATTCGTTCTTTGCATGAGGACTCCATGACCACCTTATCCGACCTAGATCAGTCTTTGGAGGACCTGAATCGATGGCATAAGCAGGCTCTCTACTTAGCCAAGAAGGAACGACACCGAGCTTTCCAGGCTGAGGTCGATGAGGCGTGTGCCAGACACGATTCCTACATCGCACATAAGACCTTAAAGAAGCTCCGACCTTGGGAACCCCAAACTAAGGCACAGCTTCAGGGACCGGATGGTCTGCTGTTGGACTCTACCTCTGAGCTCCGCCTGCTTAGAGACCACGTGGAACAGGTCTTTGCCAGACATCCGCCACTCGCACACCAGGTGGACTCGCTGCCGGAAATCCCGGCTGGTCTGCTGGCCAAGCACATAGGCTCCATCAGACCGCACAAGGCGGTACCGCAAGGCTCTGCTCCGGCGGCTGCCTGGCGGCTCTGCTCGGCGGCTGCGGGAGAGGCGCTAGCAGCATCGCTGCAATCTCGGGGGCAACGCCCATTGCCGGCTGCTGAGGTACTTCAGCCGCCCTTAAAGGATGCTGACTTGTGTTTTATCCCAAAGCCTAACAAGCCGGCCACGAAGCCTGGCAATCTACGTCCCCTCGGCATCATTCGACCAGACGGCAAGGGCCTGGCGGGGGCTTGTAGAGATCAGCTGTCTCCCTACACGGCTGACTATCTTCGGGGTCTCCCACAATTTGCCTACCAGCCACATCGCGGTCTTTCAGATGCCTTGAGCAGGGTCGTTGGTCATGTCACTCAGGTACGCAATAACTGCCAGGAGGCCCGACGAACCAGGCATCAGCTTCACTCGGGACGAACTCGTCCCCAGCTAGTAGGTGGCATCTGCTTTGCACTAGACTTGTCACAAGCCTTTGACATGGTGAGCAGAACAGACTTGCTTAGCACACTGCAGGAAGCGGGAGTCCCGCAAGACCTCATTGACCTAGTTGCCTCATTGCATGCTGGCAGTGCTTACACGTTTCGCACCCAGGGTGAAGAGGACACGGTCCAGTCCACTGCGGGCATTAAACAGGGGTGTAAGCTTGCCCCCACACTTTTTTCCATGCTTACGGGCACCATCTTCCGGGAGCTCATAGCTCTTGTTGGGGTTCGAGCCGTGGTGGACTACCTCACGGGCTACGCAGATGACCTTACGGTTCACCGTGACATCCACTCAATGGAGGACCTGGATCGCGCTCATGCTCTGATTGAGCAATTGTTGCAGTTGGTCCGTCGCCATGGATTTGCTGTCAACGGTGCAAAATGCACTGTTATGGTCAAACTCGAGGGCCAACAGGCGCAACGCGCCATCTCCAAGCACACTTATTGGCGCACCGCGCCTGACGGAACCCGCCATAAGATGTGGAGACTGGGAGAGTCCAAGTCTCACGAGGGCTTTCCGCTGGTGACGTCCTTTAAGTATCTCGGCGTCATGCTCTCCTACTCCAACTTCGAGAAGGCTACTCTCAAGTTCCGGTTGCAGGAGGGCAATGTGAAATTGCAGCAGGTACGCCGCTTCGTTCACAACAGACGAACGGCGGGGCCTGCATCGCGGTTGCACATTTGGCATAGCACTGTCTGGGCCACAGTAGCCTCTGGATTGGTGGATGTGGGCTTGACCCTAGAGACAGCTAAACTGTTGCGGGCTTGGCACGCTCGCAAAATTCGAGCTGTCCTGAACAAGCCAGCGCACCTGACACACATATCCACGGCTGACCTCTACGCCTCCCATGAGATCATGGACCCTGTCCGTAAGCTGCAGGCGCGACAGGCCAATCGTGTCAAGCGCTTAGGTGCTCGACGGCGGAAAACTCCTGCGGGGGACATCTCTTTAACCCAGCGCGCGCTTCTCCAGGCGGAGGCACTCTCTACTAGTTATGCAGACGTTCTGCAGCAACTTTCTAAGGACACATCACAGCAGGAGGCCCCCCCGTCCTTCGTGTGCCCGACGTGTGCTCAGGCCTTCGACACTGAGGTCGGTCTTCGCACCCACCAGGCCCGCAAGCATCCAGGCTCGGTCATCAGATATGTCCCTCGAGGCTTCTCCCACACCCTCTCTGTAGGAGGGCTCCCCAAGTGTGCGGCCTGCAACAGGCAATTCCCTCAGATGAAGGGCTTAAAGGACCACTTGCTATCAGGTGCCTGCTCGGAGCCAGCTAGGCTACAGGAGCTGGATGACGCGGCGCACCCTCCCTTGGATTCGCAGCATCAGCCCAGATTGCATCCCAGGCAGCAGCGCTTGCATGACACTCTGACAACACACACGGCTGTGGAGCTCGGACGATCTGATGAGTCTCAGGACCTTATGTCACATTGCTTGCTGTGTGGGTTCTGGACCCCGGACAATACCAAGCTCAAGTCTCACATCCGGCAGGCCCACAAACCTGAATGGGCGGCTCATGGCGCTACAGCTGCAACTCAGAGCAGCAAATCAGGCCTGACCCTTGTCAAGGGCATGCCTTGCCCGTGAAGCCTGTTACGGATAAGAGGCAGCATCCGGCACAATGTCCGATCCTTTTTCAGATTCTGTTTTATGACTTGGTTCATGCACTTTCCCGCTGCCAGGGCGGACCGTTACGCAGGTACATGCCAGCGGTTGGCACGACACAAGGCAACGCACCCACACGGGACGATACCACCGCTGTTGGAGCAACGCCCCAGACTCGCCAGGCAACGCCTGCAGGCCCCCTGCCACCGAAGTCAGGGACAGTAGAATCAAAGGACGGCGCGCTCGCTGCTCCTCGCTCGCTGCGCAACATCTCCAACTACTGCTATGTTAACTCAACGCTTTCGGCCCTGGTGCCGACGTGCATCTTGCTGGAGCACGGAGGGGCAAGCACCTCCCTCCATCAGGAAGTGGCTGATTCTGTCTCTGGTTCTCCTTTCACCCTGACTGCCTCTTTCACGCTTCGCCATCTTACTCCCGCTTGGCGCTATGATGGCCAACAACAAGATGCTTCGGAGTTTCTAGTGGCCTTATTTGCAGGCATTACCGCCTTTCCGATTGCACGACCCTGGGAAGTCAGGGATGTAAACACTACTGAGGTCACCGATGCGGGAGGTCCGCTCGCTTTGCTGCCAGCTCCAACGACAGGTGGATCCCATGCACTTCAGGAGCTGCTCTCTCGGTGGTCTGGCCAGCCGGTGCACACCGCCTTTCGAGGGCAGCAACGACTGGTGGTTCTCACAGTGGCGCGATTTGTTGAAGGCCGCAAGCTCAGCTATGCTGTCACTGGTCTGCACCACCCCCTTCAGCTCTCGCAGTGGGCCCCGACGGGCTCCGTACAACTAGAGAAAGGATGGGTTCAGTCCTGTATCTTCCACATAGGTGACACCCCGCACAGTGGACATTATCGCTCCCTCTGGAGGAGCAACCCCGATCAACCTTGGCTCAGCACGGACGATGGTCGTCCGTCGGTTCAGGCCTCAGATTCAGATCTCAGGCAGGCACGCCACGGCTGCTATGTGCTGTTCGTGCGACTTGGTTCAATACCGCACACAGCGGAGGCTGGCCCTATGCCAGTCCAAGTTTCAGATGATTAAGCTGAGGGTTCCCCTGAGGCCAGGGGCCCCTACTTCCCCTTGCAGGAAGGGGGCGACCTACTGGCTCTGTGGGACCGACCTGCCTACACGGCAGGGAGCAGGAACGCTGTTGTTCAGTTTTGCTGCTCAAGTCGTACAGCTGACGTAGCTCCACTACTCAGCGTTTGTGTGCAATAGCGGCCTATACCTGTCATGCTAGTCGGGCAACGCTCGCTGCTTTCCCAGAAAGGCAACGCCTGTCAGCAACACAGCTGACCAATGGCTGAAATCGGCTTTACAAACCCCCATTCTCGGCTCGAGAAGGGGGGTTTGTCCGAGGCCTAAAAATCAAGGTTTTGCAACCCCCCATTCTCGGCTCGAGAATGGGGGGTTGTCCGAGGCCCCCAAGCCATTGCCGGCAAGCCTGGCCTCTGGAGGGGAGTACGCCTCTTACGAATAAGGTTAGCCTTATTAGGCACAGTGTGCTTACCGCCAGGGTGTGCCACATCGTTCACCGATGCAATCTGCTTGCCCACAAAAGCGGAGCGGCCTCAGATAACAGCACTAGCAGCCGTTCCACATGCTCATCACCTTTGCGACCTTACGGCCCATCGCCTTTGATTGAGAGTGACCATGAGTGGGACGCCACGCAACAGGCACTCTGAGTGACGGTCCCGAGGGGGTACGGCTCATCAATCATCGGTCCGTGGACATGGGACGCCATAGTCCACACTGAGGGTGACGGAGGGTTTCTCACCCACGCCTGAGACGCATGAACCGGCTTTTGAGGTAGCTTGTAGGGTAGCTCTCTTCACGGTAGCCTGTTTCAGCGCTTTCAGGCCCAGGCCCTTAGCATTTCTGCTCTCAGACCTTTGTTCAGGTGCAAAGGCAGTCTCACACGCCCGCAATGAGCAGAGCCCGCTCGCTCAGCGTCCAATAATAATTGTTGTTGTTGTTGTTGTTGTTGGTGGTGGTGGTGGTGGTGGTGGTGGTGGTGGTGGTGGTGGTGGTGGTGGTGGTGGTGGTGGTTTGTTGTTGTTGTTGTTGTTGTTGTTGTTGTTGTTGTTGTTGTTGTTGTTGTTGTTGTTGTTGTTGCGTTTAATGCGTTGGCCTTTGCGATGCTTGGTCGTACTTCTCTTCGTAGCACCCTTGTCTTCGTAGCATCCTTATTGTATTGACTGCCAAGGATACTACGACCACGCCGACCAATTTGCCACTACTATCGGTCGCTAGTGCTGCGACAACAACAAGAAGACCACCACCACCACCACCACCACCACAACAACAACAAGCACCACCACAGCGCCAACAGCAACATCAAACAGCAGCAGCTGCAGCAGCAACAACAACAGCTGTAGCAACAACAACAACAACAAGAAGAGCACCTGCTACTGGTACTAGCACTTCTACTACGGCAAGCACTAGTGCCGCTAGTAACACCGCCAATGTCTACTGCTGCTACAACACAACAACTACAACAACTACTACTAGTACTAGTACTAGTACTACTACTTCTACTACTACTACTGCTACTGCTTCTCCTGCTGCTACTACGACGACCACCACCACGCCCGTGACCACTGACGACTGTCTTCTGACACGACCACCACTACCGCTACGACGACGACTACCTGTCCGCTACCATAGCTGCTGCCACGAGCAGCTCGTCACGAGCACTAACTACATGAAACAGCCCCTCCACTGACAAGCCTACTGCAGCAGAGACGACGACAACCACAACGACGAGATTGTCTTTTGTAAACAGCAGTTCTTTCGAGTGCTGCTGCTACTGCTAGTGCTGCTTAGTGCAGCTACTACCCCCCTCGTCTCGATACTGGACATCGACGATGATTTATGTTTCTCGCCTTCGTCAGCAACATGCCAGTCATTATCCTCGTCAGAGTCCAAACATCTTCAGCTTCGTAGTCCTCGCAAGGAAGCCGACACACTTCTCCGTTATCGAGGCAAGCTGCTGCTTTCACGTCCACCTTTAGAGTCTTCTAGCTTGGGACGATTTGGGGTTGGTGGGATGGTCCAGGAGAATCGGCAGCTTCGACATTTCAGAACTTGGTAGAATCTGGCTTTCAGCTTGCGGCAATGCGATTGATTGCTTCAACAGCTACTTGGGGCATTCGAAGTATCGAATGCGTCAGAGAGACTACGGCTTCGTTGGTTCAGTACTTGAAGTGCAGGCCGATAGTCAGACGTGGAGTATCACCTCGAGTAAATACCGAGCTTCCTGGCACGAAGCCCTCCACGTTCGAATCGCTTAGGCAGTCACTACACGTGAAACCCAGAATGCCGTGCCTGAACTCCGCAAAAGCCACTCGCAGGCGGTACACATTGATGCGGAGAGCCTTCGCAACCGACGGGCGTGTCTCAGTCATGTCTTGCTTTGGCAAATCTTTTGTGGTCGTTGCACATGTTGAAGACGGAGTAAGAGGACACCACAGCGTTAATTTCTATATTATAGCTATGACCCAGCGGGGACCGAACTCTCGATCATGGGCTGAAGACTTGAAGGGGCTTACTCGCCAAGCTCGAATAGCGAGTCTGTGCGGAGTTCTGTTGAAGATGGTGATTAAGAGCACCAGCGCCACCACACTAGCAGTCGTAGTTGGTCATCGTCAGCAGATCCGTGATATCACCAACACAAACGCCAACAACACCACCACCACCGCCCCCAGCACCACCAGCGTTACCACCACAACCACCGCCACCGCCACCGCCACCGCCATCCCCAGCAACATCAACAGCAACAGCAGCAACAACAACACACCACCACCACCACCACCACCACCACCACCACCACCACCACCACCACCACCACCACCACCACCACCACCACCACCACCACCACCACGGCCACCACCACGGCCACCACCACGGCCACCACCACGGCAACCACCACGGCCACCACCACGGCCACCACCACGGCAACCACCACGGCAACCACCACGGCAACCACCACGGCAACCACCACGGCAACCACCACGGCAACCACCAAGGCAACCACCACGGCAACCACCACGGCAACCACCACGGCAACCACCACGGGAACCACCACGGCAACCACCACCACCACCACCACCACCACCACCACCACCACCACCACCACCACCACCACCACCACCACCACCACCACCACCACCACCACCACCACCACCACCACCACCACCACCACCACCACCACCACCACCACCAACACAGCAACAACCACATCAATAACAACAACAAGAACAAACGCGATAACAACAACAAGAACAACCCCACCACCACAACAACATCAACACCAGCAGCTGCAACAGAAACAACAACAACCACAACAACAACAACAACAACAGCAACCACAACCGCAAACGCAACAGCAACATCAACAGCAGCAACGGCAGCAGCAACAACAACAACGACGACATCGACAACCACAACCACAACAGCTACAGCCCGCAATCACAGACGGCAGATGGAAAGCACAAAACAGGCAACGGCAGCAGCAGCACCACCGCCGCCGCCACAACCATCACCGCCACAGCGCCAGCACCATCACCATCATCATCATCATCACCATCATTGTCGCCATCGTCATCAGCACTATGACGGTCATCATCATCATCATTATCATCATCATCATCATCTCGAGTTTCATTTTGCATCGTCACCATAAGCATAGATCGAACTTGGTATTCTTCTGCCTCGTGTTGTCACTCTAAGGTTTTTGCTCCGCGGACGTGCGTGGAAGTATTAGCAAAGGCACGTAGCACTGCTAAAGCACTATCAGATTGTTTTCCGAGCCTCTCCCAGCCCATACACGCAGAAGAGAATCCCTCAAGGAACTCCTTGGGTTAAGAAGTCTCGGGTTCTTTCTTGCTGAGGCACTGGATTACAGAGAACCCCGAGGCAACGAATTGCCGCGGTCGAGCAGTGCTTATTGTCGAGCCTTGGCCAGCGCACGGCTTGGCACGTCGAAGTTTATCTTCGAAATCAGAGTTGCCAGTTTTCATGCACTCGTTTCTTCTCGCTTGCGGAAGGTTTTCACAAGTGAGGTCAGGGCTCGCAGGCCACTGTTCTCTGGGCTTGCTTTCGTAGGTAGAGGGAATCTCTTTTAGTAAGTACATGAAAGATCTACCACATGTTTCACATGGCACAAGTTGAGGAAGAGGATGCGTATAAGTTTCAGAAGTGCAGTTATAAGCTCGGCATTTGTCATCGATGTTTTGATGGCCTCAATATTTTGATCAGAGTTGCGGGGCACACTATGTCATGCTGGAGGCTGCAGAGCTACACTGACCGCAATTCCCGCAACCCTCTGTCTGCAAACTCAAATCATCGAGCCCCGATTGGACCCTGTGACGGGGCTAGTTACGTGTTGGTGCCTGACCGTTTTGGCTGTGTTCTCACGAAAGCACTCACAACCAAAGCGCGGAGCCGGATGAGGAGGGCGATGACGACCACGATGACGACGACAGTAATGACGACGACCAGCAGCAGCAGCACCACCACCACCACCACAACCACCACCAGGAAGACTCTTGTCATCATGGCGAGGGCGATGACACGGAATTCGGTTGTATCTCATAGCATCATGTATGTGTGTATGTATGCATGTTTATGCGCATGTTCGTCTGTCTGTATGCATGTGTATAAACAACAGACAGATAGACCAACAAGTAAACAAACACATACAAATATACATATAGTATATATATATATATATATATATGAGGTGTTTATCTGTTCTATGTATCTATGTATGTGTAGCAACATGTGTGCACACACACGCGCGTTTTATACATGGCGTCACGAGACGAAGCAGATGATGCCGTGTTTCTCACGCTGTTTTCGCTGCGGCCATGTCGATGGAGGTTGGGACGGCGACGATACCAGCGATGATGAGGATTATGATGTAGATCTATATGATGATGCATGCTTCTCATTGTCTCATGATTATGATCAGGATGATGATGATGGTGGCGACTTTGACGGCGATGATCATGATGGTGATGCTGGTTCTTGATCATGAAGGTGGCAGCAGCATTTTAAGAGTCATGGTCTTGCCTCTCCACCAAAGACGTGCAGGCACCCAATTCCTGTTTTTGTTGATCGGGATTCCCAATCTCTACGGCCAACAGTGAAACAGCGATGACGAATGGTGGATAAAGTTTGTCTGTATTGTTTTTTTTGTATGTTTTCGCGATGTATTAGAGCCACTGGGCAAACCGAAAGGTCGGTGATGCGCTTGTGACATCACGACATGGTCAGCAAAGTCTTCAACCCGAGTTTCTGCGTAGTCATTCTTGCCACCTTCAGCAGTCAGCACACCGAGAAAGAGTTGCAGCATTGATTCCGAAGAGACTTCGGGGGCTTGTCTCTCCAGTCGCAGACATTGCTGAAACTGATGGCTGGTTTTGGTCCTTGCTGCTTTGAGATCGAGTCTGTCCTGGTGCCCTCGGAACACCAGTGCGATGGCTAAGGAGTCAGCTATATGGGAGATAATTGTGACCATTGCGATATGCATCGACATGGGCCTGGGCCACAGGCGGCCGCAGGATTTTCGACTCTGTTACTGCGAGACATTGGAATAGGCAATGAAGGGCAAGTGACCCTGAGTGCTCGACTTTGGGCATGTTCGTGTCTCGTCGTGGGAGCACGACTGGTGATCGTGATCGCGCCTTCGCGAGGTAAATCTTTCAACACCATGTATCTACAGGAAAACATTCACGCTGCTGCAGCTTAGGCTTCTCCTGGCTTGCAGTGGATTCTAGATGAGGAGTGGCTCCAGCCGGCTCAAGCAGTACTAAGATGTTTTGGCATCCCTTCACATGCGCCAAGGCCTGACGGTCGCCAGTTTCATCCTTCCCCCAGAAGAGTCGGACTCGCTGGGCCTTTTTTTAGCAGGCGCGCGCCGAAGGTGATGCAGGGAGGGATGAGGTCGTCTAGTGGTCGTCTTCAGGCTTTCGACAAGGCCTAGGATACCATGTCTTTGTCATAGTTGGGTAACATTTTATATTTCTATGCGTGCTTAAATCCAATAAGGAATAAAGCTGTACATTTTTATCCTATCCATCCAGACCATGAACTTGATGTTGAGAAGCAGCATAAACAGAGACGTGGCTTGTTTCTTGTTAAAGCACTCTTGAAGTCCACAAGATTGGAGGGATGGATTCGGATCACTTGCCTGTTTTGAGCTTCGTGGGGGTGCAGCAAACCCATCCTTTGTTATGATGGGGTTAAGGGTCTGGGATTGGGGGTATCGCAGGAACAGGGACTATGTGCATCAGTTTTGTGCCGGTCCCTGCAAGTATTGATATTCCAAGAAGTTGCACCAAAGCATTACCCGTCTGGCAAAGTGCCGGCAAGAGCAATCTTTGTCGAGAGATGGCGATCTGCCGGCGGACGAGGCAACACACGTCAAAACCCCGGGGCTAAAACCAAACCCCAAACCGAATAAAGCTTCTATGTCATGCTATGTCTAAATCCGACAGGAGCGAGTGTTCTTCTCGTCCTCGTCGTGGACGTCGTCCTTCGCATCACGAAGGCGCGAGCTATTTATGTGCTTCTTCGCCGCTGTGATGCGCCTCTGTCCTCGCTTCCGCTTGGTCTGCACCGTAAGTCTTGTGTAGGATTTAGGGTGTTCTGCCTTGCACGGTTGCTGTTTGATCTTGAAAGCTTGCATCACAACATGCTTTCTAGCTCGAAGGATTCAGGACTGCTGTCCATGCCCTCTTCTGGCTCGAGAGGGGATGAATCAACACGACGCAAACATGTCACCATGGTCTCTAACAGACAGAATAGATATCCAGGAAAGATGAGTCTTGGTTATGTTCGCATGCGACACTGTGTCGTCGCCACGAGCTAGGTGCCGTTGTTTGCGTGATGGCTGACGAGGAATCGGAGGCTGAGACAATTCCAGGAGCTTTGGACGAATCCCTGCCTGCCTCGTCGACTCAACTGGCGAGACGCTCCTTATGGAAAAAGACAGAAAGTGGCGGAACTGGCACTGGCAATGGGGGACGGGGCCAGGGCAGCCGAAGGTACCAACGCCTGCAGCCTCACATGAAGATGGCCAGTGCACAGACCATAGATGTGCCTGCCGAGTGCAAAAGGTCGACCGGACGGGCACAACAAATTCGGTACATTCCAGTCGAAGATTCCAGGGAAGGACTCTCATACATGATGTGCAGCTTCTGCACAACGGACCGCATTTTTGAGCAGATCCCAGCCCTCTTGCAGCACATGCAGGGTGGCGAGTGCCCTCTGGGTCAAAAAGAGCTGATGGAGCCGACTTGCTTTGGGGAGCCGGCAAGGTCGGGACCAGTTCCTTGGGCAGCTAACTCCCGAGATGCATCTCAGAAGGAGGCTGAAGGCCAATCAGCGCTGTCCGGGCCAAGCCGAGATGAGGCACCGAGCCAGGGCTTCGCTTTACGCCGAAAGATGCTGTCAGAGATGCGCCTGCTGCAGCCTTTTCGCTATGCCGAGCTGGCGACCGAGCCCGTTGGCCTGCTGAATCGATCTGTGCAGGAGCTCTCTATTCTAGTCCAGGCCGCACGGAACAGGCCCGAAGGATCTGGGGAACCTGAGGCCAACCTGCGACCGAAGGGGCGTGCTCTGGGATGTCGGCGAATGGCCAAGGGCCCGCAGCGGAGCTTCGTCGAAGCTTTGGCTTCCAGGCTGCGCAGTCAGGGCACATCCATGAGATGCCCTTTCACCTTCGCGCAGTATCGTGCTTACTGTGACGTCGGCGGCTCGCAACCGGCCGCTGAGGCTGAGACTGCACAGGACGCTAACAACATGCAAAGCTGTTGATGACTAGTTACACGTTTGGTGGTTGTGCTCTTTATGGCGCTGTCGAAAAGACAGCGGGCTTTAATGGGGTTGATCAGCTTGCTGGTCGGAGAGCTACATGGGACATGTAGCAGCTCATCGAACTTCTTTGGCTAGCCTCGACTTTCTTGTGGCTGGCCATCTGGTCTGGAGGCGTCTTGAAGTGAGCCGCTCCCAGAAGGAAAGATGCATGCCCGTTCTCGAGCGGTCTCGGATGCGTTGTGAGTTGGGACCACTTAGTCCAACCCGTTGCTGTAGTCGCTGCCATGTGTAGTGGAGGCACTGGTTCGGGGCATGTAGGGTAACATCTAGAGACTTTTTTGATCTGCTGCCATTTCAAGCCTTAGAGAGGGAGAGAGAGGGAGAGAGAGAGAGAGAGAGAGAGAGAGAGAGAGCGAGAGAGAGAGAGAGAGCGAGCGAGAGCGTATGTATGTATGTATGTGTGTGTGTGTGTGCGCTTGCTCCTTGCTTCTGCAGTGCCTTTTGCGAAGGACTGTTATGCACTTGATCCTGATATCAGGCTGTCTGTGTCCGTACCTAGCACTAGAGCCTTTTGTGCTTGGCCACGTTGAAACGAGCAGTCCCACTTGCAATTGCGCAGTGACCACCTTCATGAAACACGAGCTTTCGCCCCAAGGCTACACACCCGAGATTCCATTCTTCCGACAACTCCGCCCCCTGTCAGGACGGACGGCGTTTTTTCTTTAATGCGCTGAATTGGCGCCTTGTCTCGCACCCTTCTTGCTGCTGTTCACCCAGGTGGTTTGGAGACCTTCGAGATCCGAGGTTTAGTTTAGTGTAGGATTACGGCTAGAAGACATATTTTGCAGGCTGCCGGGCTTCGGGGGTGAAGGCGAATGTTGTCTTGCTTCTTTGCCGCCACTGTTGCTACAGCACGGCATGCATGACACAAGGCGTTTGAGCGCTTTGTCTTAGTTCGGTTAAGGGTTCAGGATGTGAGACTGTGTGTTGATGGTATGAGTAACCCTGTTGTGTGTTTATCTTTTCCTTGATGGCATTCGTTCGCGTCCTAGTTGTCAAGTCAAAAGGTTCTTTACTGCTGCTGCCGACTGACAAGAGCAGCTGCTTCTGCTACTCCTGCGAATAGTGCTACCACTGCCGCACAACGGTGAATACTGCGCAACTAACTACTACTGCCGATCAACACCGCGACCACAAGTAATGCTTCGCCATGTAAGCCAAAGGAAGGTAAAAACAAAAAGTAATTGCGAGTCAATGCTAGTTGTTCGGTTGACGCTGCGTGACAACCGTGGGTGTGATTTATTAGGCTTCCATGGTGACGATAATTGTGAGCACTGTGTTGTTGATGACCAACGTGGCGATGGTGATGAAGTGTTGATGCGGTCAGCGAAGGTTAATGAAGATGTTGATGACGGTGGTTCGAGTGTCAATCCACTTCCCTCACGCCTGTCGCAGCATAATTCATAACGGTCAGAATCGCCACCGCAAGTGCAACCACATGTGTGTCGACATGCGCTAGCAAGGAGACGTCTGACCCCTGTGCGCGGGAACGATCAACATTGTCGGCTTCACCACCCATACTATCGTCACCATCGTAGTCGCCATCAGCCCATTTGCACCAGTCGTGAACTCGCATGTTGGTCTTGACGGGTATGTGTCTGATTGCGGTCCTTGTGCCAATCATCAGGCAAGGGGTCATAGACAACCCTGTGCTTCATCACAACTTCAACTCGGCCGAAAGCACGCGTCTCTCTTTCTCTCCACAAGTTTCTCTTCTATGTTGTTTTTGCAATCAATATATATATATATATATATATACATAGTTTACAAATTTATTATCTCCCCATGCCTGTCTTTCTCTCTGTCTCTCTCTCTCTTTTGGGACCCCTCGGAGTGAGATGATGACATCACGTTTTGCATCATGGTGCTGCGGATTGCACATATATCAGATATCATAACCCACAGTGCCTGAGCCCCCAAACAGGATCGAATTCGCAGTCGCCATCGTTGGCCTTATTTCCGTCATCGTGGAGATCGAGGCATGGGCGCTGTTTCCAGCACAGGCTCTTCAAGGTTTCGAGCTACAGAGGCTGTTCGGCCGTTGTGCTAGTGAAGTTGGAGCCTTCCTGAATCCTAGGAGGGCCCCTTTTGAGGATGACTCCTTTATCGGAACCCTGCAACCCCTGAACACTAAATCCTGGACCTCCGGCATTAGAAGCCCTTTCAAACCCTGCTAGAACCCGACAGTTGTCCCCAGGTTGTCCCGAAAAGCCGAGCCGTCGTTGTACTGCAAATGAGCCGGAACGACTGTTCGGGTTCCTTGGTGTTGACCCCTGAGTAAGGGACATTGACCTGGATTAAACTCTTGAAGACATTGGCAAACGCAAACTTCCTAAAGACCACCCGACGCCCAAAAGCACTTGGGGGGAACTTGCGACAGCGCGACCCTGAATCCTACGAGAAGATCTCTAAACCTCACAAGCCTGAAGCCCCAGTCTCCGCCCGCATGATGCTCTCAAGCCCTACATAAAATTCCCTTCAAACATCTTCAAACCGGAATGCTTCAACGCAAAGCGAGCCTTCTCTAAGTATTAAGGCCCTTAATAATATAGAACCCTACTATAACTATCTAGTATAATATGCCCTAATATACCCAAACCCTAAACCCTAAACCCAAACCCTACTCTAATGAATAAGGCCCCACGTCCTCTGAAAAGGACCGGCTTAGCTCCGCCGCCTCGGGTCCCCGGCAGCCGGGGGCCTCCCTGGGTCGCACCATCCGCCGCTCGATTTTGCTTACAAAGTAATGTTTAGGGACCCAAAACGCACATAAGCATAAGCAGTTTTGGGGATATCCCTACCCTATTGGGCTTCATTATAAGAGGGTCTATATGGGGTAGGGAGTATTCTACTGAAGTCATACTGAAATAATTGACTATTTACTCCCACTAATGGGGACGAGGGTACCGAGTTCTATTACAATCCGAATGTGGTAGAATGTCATGAAATGTGAGAATAGGACAACAAATTACAGTATACCAGATAGAGATAGAGTATATCAGATACAGTACTGTTTCATTTGATGTTCCTTTTATCGGGGTTAAGGTTTCTTTATTCCATACAGGGTTTCGGGGTTTCGGATTCCAAGACCGACTGTCTGGCTTATATAATTGAGATTTCGCTTGTCGCCGGACAACAGAGCGTCGTAGGTTTAGACGCCGGCAGTAACTTGTCAGTGACTTTACTTGTCCTGCCGAGGACCTGTGCTGCGAGTGTGCGGGGCTGAGAGGCTGAGGAGTTCTGCGCTAATGCGATACGATCTCGCACTAGGCACAGGACACTTGCCCACTCGCACGTACACGTGCTGATGGCCATGTGTAGACATGCACTTACACACGTACCTGCAGGTGCCCGAATAGAGATGGAGTGTGACCGTTTCTCGAGTGTATAGCTGCAAAAATGCAGAGATGCGTTTGTTTGATAGCTGTGGCGGAGTGAGCCCATGCAAAGATTCCGCACCTCGTTGCAGCGTGTTGGATGTTGAAAGTACTGAAACATGTAGAGCATCCTGCTGACACTGACGTGCATCATCGACGGAGTATTCAGCAGAGGCCTCCAGCCGAAGTACCATGCTTGTGCCATGTTTCGTTACGTCTCGACCGTGTTTATATGAAACAGACGATATGCCGGATTTAGCTGCCTGCGGCACATGTCCGAGGTTTCGTGTCTTTCGCGGCTTCTTCACCTTTTTTGCTGGTCGAGGCCGTTTGCGACTGCATGTCCTGAAGACCCATATCACCAGCCTTAGAGACAGCCGTTGCGTTTCTGCTCGGCTTCATTAGTGTGTGTGTGTGTGTGCCGCAGGTGGCATCAAAGGCCGCATCAACAAGGGTGTCGACAAGCTCTTCGACCACTTGGTCAGGCAAGCAGCCGGAACGCAGAGCTTGCACGCCTCTCGTGCGATCAGTGCAGCATCAGATGCGTGCACAAGACATCCACTTCAAGCATGCTTGATTCCGAGGTTGCTCCAGCTTCACATGGATCCAGACCTCCAAAACCCAACAGAGTAAACTCTCAGTCTCTCCGTTACACTGCCGGTTTGACACCTACTTCCACAGAGCGAGTTGACCTATGCTTCGCCTGGAGAGTCCGAGTGCAAGCGCTGGGCGCCTAAGATGAGGGGCCGGAGTAACTATGACCATTTAGGCCTACACCACAAATTATCCAATCCTTTAGTTCTAAGCCCTCAGCCTCAAACAGCAAATCCCAAGTAGCACCCCAAGCCCTGGGCCCTAACCCTGTCACTTGTGGGAAGGAAGCAGCTGGTAGACTTCCTCCTGATGCCTGCCGAGAACATGAAGATCCAACCCTCTTTAGGCAGGGTTTAGGGCTTCGGGGTTTGAAATCAGCTTCTGTAAGGGGTCCACGAGAACGAGGGTTCTTGTGGGATTAAGAGCGAGATAAGTGTTTTCGGGTTTGGGGCGCAGGGTGTTATCTCTCTCTCTCTCTCTCTCTCTCTCTCTCTTTCTCTCTCTCTCTCTATATATATATACATATATATATATATATACAAACCTATGTGGAACGTTATCTGCGCATGTCTGTATGTATCATGTCAATATGGCATTTCATATTGTGTAGATACGTATATATGCCTGTATATAGATGCATGTGTGTGTATATGTGTATATATATATATATATATACACATGCACGTAACACTTTTAGCCTATGTAGCGCGTACACACATGTTTGTATATGTATATATATATATATATATATATATATATATATATATGTGTGTGTGTGTGTGTGTGCAATGTCTCTCTCCGTTTATCTCTCTGTATAAGTAGTTAGACAGTTGCCCGCAGAACCAATGGTAACCTAGAAGGCGTTATTAGGTATGACACCCAGCTTTACAGTTGCCCCGTTGCCACTGAAGGCGGTGCAAGCTCAACGGCCCTTGGAGGCTGAAATCTTGAACTCGGCCCTTGATCCCTAATCCCAAGACTTAAAATGAAGAGCCCCTGTATGTACACGACGCCGCACACCTGGAAGGCATTCTTCACTTGGAGAAGGCTCAGATTCGCTCCAAGAGGCCATGCTTGGGGGGTGCTCAGTTCAGGATATCTTAGTCTTGTTACAGAGTTATAGGCATTATAGGCCTCAGACTGTATGCTTCCCGGAGCTCTGGTTGATCTGTTGGGATCTCAAGAGTTCGGGCTTAGGGTTCATAGATTGTCCCGAGCGAGAGAAGCCTGCCACAAAAGGGCTTTAGATTCTAGAATGGGAGTCTTAACAGCTTGTCGTACTACCCGTTCGGGTTCAACCAGCGGAGTGTTCGTTTGCTTCCGTGTGTACCCACGCCTTGATGATTTAAATTCTAACTATCCTGGACTTATAGCTTGGGTATGATCTCTTCAGGGGCGATTTTTGTTCTGCTGATAGTTGAGAGGTTGCCGGCGGAGTTTGTGCAAGCGAGGCAGGAAGGCGGCTCCAAAACGTCGGGCCCCGTTTGTCGGGGGTCTCCTTATTGTAATAGAAAAAGGGCCGATTTGATCCCCCCTGTCATAAACAAGACTACCCGCCACTTTATACAGCTTTGTGGCAATTGGAAAACTAATGGTCCTAGTGACGACAACTCCTGCATGAGCGATGGTCGCTTTGCCTTTCGTGGAGAGCTTCCTTCGGTCCGCAGTCCATTCTGCGTCTGCGAGGTTTTTGGGCGTGTTCAGGGTTCCCAGGGTACAGGTAGGCCTTGGGATGATTTGGTTAGCTCCGTGCCCTATTCGCCCAGCTGCTCCTGGGCGAAACCGTGCCATGCTGCCAGGCTAACCAACCTCCACTTGCCTCTGCACCTTGGCTGGCAGTGGAATTGAGCTTCGATGGGGGTGCTTGTGTGTCGTTTTTGGCGGGGGTTTGCCGTTCTTGCCCAGACCTTGTTTACGAGAAGTCGCGCTGTTGCACCATCTTTGTTTAAGCTGCCTTCTCGAAGCTTTGTCGCGCCGACCGCGGCCAGCCGGAGCCTGCGGGCAGAGAATGCCAAAACCTGCCCCCACCTCAGCAAGTGCAGTTACGTATAAGCAGCTCGGTCTCTGTGACACATCTCGAACCGCCGGCAAGAGCACCCAATCCAGCATCGCACACCCTAGTTGATCCGCAAAGCCGACACCTCCAGAATTCCCACTCCTCTTCTGCCCAGAGCCCCGAAAAAAGTCTCTGCCCAAAATCCCAAACCCTACTAGTAGTTACTCTGCGAAACGCCCTGACCCTAGTCCCTAAAGCCCTCAAACCTAAACCCCTCAACCCCTAAATCCCAAACCCCCAAACCCTGCCCTAACCCCTAAACCCTAAAGCCCTCAACCCTAAACCCCTCAACCCCTAAATCCCAAACCCCCAAACCCTGCCCTAACCCCTAAACCCTAAAGCCCTCAACCCTAAACCCCTCAACCCCTAAATCCCAAACCCCCAAACCCTGCCCTAACCCCTAAACCCTAAAGCCCTCAACCCTAAACCCCTCAACCCCTAAATCCCAAACCCCCAAACCCTGCCCTAACCCCTAAACCCTAAAGCCCTCAACCCTAAACCCCTCAACCCCTAAATCCCAAACCCCCAAACCCTGCCCTAACCCCTAAACCCTAAAGCCCTCAACCCTAAACCCCTCAACCCCTAAATCCCAAACCCCCAAACCCTGCCCTAACCCCTAAACCCTAAAGCCCTCAACCCTAAACCCCTCAACCCCTAAATCCCAAACCCCCAAACCCTGCCCTAACCCCTAAACCCTAAAGCCCTCAACCCTAAACCCCTCAACCCCTAAATCCCAAACCCCCAAACCCTGCCCTAAACCCTAAAGCCCTCAACCCTAAACCCCTCAACCCCTAAATCCCAAACCCCCATACCCTGAAGCCCTGACCCCTATAAACCCTAAAGCCCTCAACCCGAAACCCCTCAACCCCTAAACCCCTAAATCCCAACCCTCCAAACCCTGAAGCCCTAAACCCCTCAACCCCTAAACCCCTAAACCCTGAAGCCCTAAACCCAAACAGTCTGCCATCGCGCCTTAGCCCAAGGAACCTGACCGCTGGCATCTTTGACATGGTCCACTTCGAGTTGAAGTTGGGCAAACTTCGGGTCTTTTGGAGTTCGTTAAAGGAGTTTAGGCTTAAGGGTTCAGAGTTCAGGCTTATAAGGGTTTAGGCTTTAATACGGGCTTAAGGTTTTAAAGGTTTGGGGGAGTTCGAGGGGTCTTTTGGAGCTTGTTTACGGATTTATAGGCTTAATAAGGAGGCTTTGAGGGTTTGAGGGATATTGGGTGGATTTAGGCTTCGTAGAGTTTGTGAGGGATTTGTTGGGCTTGTAGGGTTGATTGAAGTGAGCTGGCCTTTTGCTTCTAAGTGCTGCTGAAGAGTTCTTATTCGTGAAGGTTGTGCTGCAAGCGCAGAGGGGTACTCAAAATGAGATTGTCGTTCTGCAGTCCGCGAGCCTATGGCTTTAGGGTTTGGGGTTTAGGCTCATGGTTTGGCGTTCAAGGTTAGGGATCTGCTGGCGGGTGTGGAGCCTATGAGGAGACAAAACTCACCCCAAAGCCCATGAAAACCAATCTACACCATCTGCAAAACCCGATAGCCCCGAACCTTAGTTAAAGCCACGACTAAAAACCCGAAAACTATCAGCTTCATGAGGTGGGCCATCATCCCGAAACCCTAAAATCCTAAAGGACCCAGTCAGCTAAGCAGTTGGGCAAAAGCCTCGAAACCCCTATACCCCTTCAACCCCTTCAAACCCTAAGCCCCTGACCGCAACTCTGCTCTCTGTCTTTCGGTGCGGAATAAGGCATTAAAAAAAAATAAACTTTCAACCTGAACCTGAGATGGGCCATCATCGCCTCATGGTCTTCATGCAGAATGTGATCCTCGTCGTGGGGCCGGGTCGCGGTGAGGCAGGGTAAGGGGCCTTTAAGAAGCGGGTTCTGTGAAGGTTCTAAAAGAGTTGTTCTAAGTGTTTTCATGAGGACCTTGTAAAGCTCTCTGAGGGTTTTTGAAGGTTGTGCTATTTATTTGCGGATGTTCAGAAGGGTTTCACGATTGGGTTTACCCCTACTGGCTTCAGGAGTTCATGGTTCAGGCCTTTGGGGCCTTGGCTTAGCGCCAGGCCGTGGATTTGTGGTTTGAGACTTCGATGTTTATTTGGCCACCAGATATGCAAATCAAGTGGTGGACACAGATGTCAGAAACTTGGTAAACGTACCTCAGTATCACCATAGTTCTCTGGTGATTATAGTATAAACACCAAAACCTCATTACCAATAGCATCTCCCTGATGGTTCCCTTGTGCTTATTTACCTCAAACCCTTTTGAACATTCGGCCCCAGTAATAGCCCTAGACCTGGCTTTTGGGGTTTACTCAAAACGATGACGGCTTGCAGCCTCATAGCTAGGACCCAAAGGCACCCTTCTCTAGTTGAGTGTTAGAATTTAGGGTGCAGAGGTGGCAGCTCCCCGTGTACAGTCTGTGCTAGTATCGACAGATGCCCTAAATCCGAACCCCTGAAAGCCGACACCCTCAACCCTGAAAACCCTCGCCCTCTAGAAGCCTAAACCCGAGTTCCGTGTCAGGAGCGTGCCGCCGATTGGAACTTCGAGGATGTCTTGGCCTCCAAAAGCAGCTAGGTAGCCGTTTAAAATTTTGCGACTCTTCCCTATGGTCTTAGAGAGGTCATCTAGAAGCCTGAACAAGCACTTAACTTACTGTTCCTACAATACCCCACCCTAAACCCTAAACCCCTAGTTAAATCCCGTACATTAGGGTACCCGTATGTACATGTTTGTAGATAGCTTTGGGGGGGCCCTCAAAGATCGACCCGACTCTTCCGGAGCTTTGCGCTTTTGCCTTATAGGGTTGCCTATTCGTGAATACGGTTGATGATAAAAGAAAACACTCCTGCATTATCCATAGTAAGGAACATACCATAATTCCCACAGTTTAGGGTCATTAAGGTAATGCATCAACTGTATCAACTTTTGAGCCCCTTAAATTCAACCTTGAAGCCCCTTTAAGCTGAAACAGCCAAAGGTTTCGGCATAAAGTTTCCCATGTGGTCCTACCTGGTCCTACCTTTTTTAAACAGATGGCTTTATGAGGCTTTCTAAATCGCACAAAACCCTTTAAAACAAAAAAACATCGTTTTGGCGCCCAAAAAGCATGAATTGTATGCGGCTCTAAACCCCGTGAAGACCAAATATCCAGAATACTGTTTTAGTAGCCCGAACATTAAAGCCCTTTTCAACGATCCAGGCAAGACCGTGAAGTTGGCGTGCAAGGCTATCGAGCCCTTTGCTCCTTGGATGTCACAATATGCACGGAGATATTGTTCAGGTTTAGGCTTGAGGGCTGATTTCAAGCAGGGGTAGTTGTATTATTTTCTTACAGTCCTCATTATCATCCACGTTCATGATGCCCGGGGTATAAGGAAGGTTTAGGAGTCCAAAAGCCTATTGTTTCAGGGGTCATACCTTCTATTACAGGGATCATAACCTACAATTTTGGTTGGCTTCAGGTCAGAACACGACTCGCAGGCTCAACGCGTTAAAGGGCTTCCAAGATATGTGTGTGCGTGTGCGGTTTTAGAGTTTCTTTCAGGGTGTAGCACGGGTCATGGGCTGGAATAGGCTGTTCAAGGGAGTGTGTTGTTAGGCCTCTAATGGATTTTTTGGGGCTCAAGGCTTGTGGTCTTAAGGATTAAACGACGTCTAGCTATGTTTGTCTCGTTCTCACGGGCTCCAGAGCCATATAAACTGTTGGTGTGAGGGGTTCAGCCGCGTAAAGTTGTTAGAAGCTCCTGTGATCTGTGTAGGCTTAGGGTGGAGTAAAGCACATATCCTTTTTGAGGAGCTCAACTTCATTCTACCAGGTTTACAGCATTGCACAGTGACTAGCCGGCTGCGTAGTCAGATTTGTTGTAGTTACAGGGACGGTAGGGAGGTGCGGTGCGTGGATGCTAACGACAGTGCTGGTGCCAGGAGTGTCATGGACAGAAATGACCGGCAAAGGTAACAACTATGGTCAGACAAAGAAATGGCATTGCGGCATTGAGCATACTCCTGGCAAGAACTACAAACTTTGGGGATGACATGCAGCTTTTCCATGCCTGCTGAATTCTATCAAGGCGGCTTCGTGTCCCTCCAACTACGATCAGTCACAGCAACGACTGGTTGCTCTTCTGTGACGGAAACCGTCCAAAACGTTGATGATGCTGCCATCTAGTTGTAGGGTGTCCTTGCCCAGGGAACGAACGGTAAGTGCCAAGACCCCGTGAACATGTGACAAGTGGGGCGTCTAGGTAAAAGAGCTTTTCCGTGGGTCGGCACCCTTCACCACAAGCGCCCAAACTCAAGCTCTTAGCCAAAACTTTCACCGGCTCGATCCCTGGCACAGGCCAAGCCTCGCAAGAAAGACAAAGGCCCAGAGGACATGGAAACAGATTCTTGTTGGGCCTTACCAATAGGCTCCATAGTAGTTCCTTGTTGGCATTGCCTTATAGGGTTCTAATTATGAACCCGAAAAATGAACCACTATGGAGCCTACAGGGTTTAACGAGGGGTTTAGAGCTGGCCGGCCTGGACTATTGTTGTTCTTGATACTCCTTGTAACCATCATTGTCCTTGCCCTGTAGTTGTGGTTGTGGTTGTCGTTGTGCCGTTAGTGGTTATGTTGGTGGTTTTGGTGTGTTTGTGTTCGTTGTCTTACAGGAACGACCCCTTATCGAACCCTGGTCAACCCTTTTCGGCTCCAGCGCAGCCGTTGCAGTACTTCTATTGTAGCATCCTCAAATGACCTGTCTAGAGCTTTTACCGAACACAAACCCTTATAGACTTCGTACCGAACCCTTATATAACCCTTGTAGAATCGTTATTACGAAGGATTCGTCGAACCCTCATACCCTTGCAGAACGTAGAACATGTATACAACTTTAAGCAGCCATTCTTGAACTGTCACGGAACCTGTATGGATCCCTTGTAGAAATCCTGTAGAACCCTTACCCTAAGGGTCCAAAGGACTCAATAATTGGGTACTCGGGTTTGGGATAGTAGTTATGTAGGTTTCTATTTTTGAGAGTATATGAGAATTGGGTACTTGGACCCTTAGGGTTACAGAACACTTTAGCAGCATGGAACCCCCACAGAACCCTGACAGAGCCAGAGTGTTCGCAGGACAAGGCTGCCCAAGGCAGTGTTCGGCACCAGACACAGGTGGTTTTCAGGGTCGAATTTGGTGGGGCTGGTTATAAAGATTTCGCTGGGGTATAGGGTTTAGGGTTGGTTATCAAGATTCTGGGCCCCTCATGTTCCTCACTCGTGCGGATGTTTGTGTTGTAAACCCGATTTCCACGGCACCATGCTGCAGCACTTGTGCATCCAGGTTTGCTTTGTCAACTTACAGATGTACGTGATCATGGCACTAGCAGAATGATGGCGGTGATCTGCCTCTAAACCCCAAACACCCCAAAATGGCAGAATTCCCAAAGATGCGACAAGGTGGGTTCAAGCTGGATCCGCCGGAAGCTGACAAAGTTGCTGAGAGACATTCTCAATAACGGCCCCTTGATGCTGTCTGTGGAAGCCTGGGTTGAGAGTCAGGGTCTGCAGGGCAGAGCCCGGCGCCAACCGGCACTGAACCCAGAGACTTTGTTAAGGAAATGTTTAGATGACGTAGACGCAGACAAACATAGCTTGGGGCTTTGCTGCGATCCACTTGGGCTGCTGCTCTCGACGCGGGGCTTGAAGGAAAACCCACGACGCCTCCTTTTGCTCTACCGAATCCTATCTGCCTCTGCAGTCCTCCAGGTGAGCTGAAGCGTCCTGCCGTAGGTACTGCAGCGAAGCTTTGTGGGACCTGAAGTATTCCCGATCGTTTGGTCATTCGCGTGATCTGGTGGTGCCCAAGTGTATACCCTGCCAATGCTTGTCGAGCCAATACCCTGCTAGGCTAGGCATTGTCAATCTCAAAAGAACTCTGCTGTGCGTAATGATTATACGACGATGGCTGCAGTGAATTACATGGGTATTGATCAAACTTATGGGCCCCTTTTGGTCCCTAAACTAGAAGGAATACACACTCTAAGCCTCTAAGATAGACTATAAGACAGACCCCAAAAGGGCCCTCATATGTACCGAGGTATCCTGTAGTCATGGCTAAGGAATGCAGATTTGCATCCACGACTTCGAGATCCGCTACGAAGACGATACATCTGGAATCTGCGGACCTTATCGGATCGTAGGCTGGACATGGCTGGACATTGATTAGGGATGATGTAGGGGCCTTCATAACTAGTATAGGGCTTGGGGGTATATTTTATGATAATTATGAACCCCAAAAAGTTGGAAACCTGATTAAGGACAATGAGTGCTGGGATTCCCTTTTACATGACTCTGAAGGATTGAGGCTATTGGGTTTCCAACTTTTGGGCTTCTCCTGTAGGTCTGGCGGGCGGGATACCGACCACCCAGTAGGCCATACAGCATGCAAAGCTACAAAAACGCATGGCAACGAGTAGCACAGGCAATTGCAGAATGGAGCACAGCATAGTGCAACACATAGTGCATCTAGGTGCACCTGTCAGGCATCTAACCGTTTCGGTTACTCGTTTTGTGCTTGAGGCGTTGGTCTCCGTGATGCTGTTCACTTCAGGCTTTCAGGTTGAGGCGGTTTAGGAGCAAGGTTTGCACAGGTAACATGACTGCGTTGGCATTTATCTTGTGTTGCGCTCAAGCCCCAAACTTTGCAACAAAATCAAAAGCTCAATACTCGAGAGGTCTGTAAGATTCTGTAAGATTGTTGGCATTACACCCCACTTTAAGCACGAGGGTTCAGGGTGTAGGGTTGCGGGTTTTGTTCTTGTCGTGTACCTTTTCAACCCCATGTTCAGATCCGAGATGGAAGTTTCAGGAAACTAGGCTATCCTATAACGACGGGTCGCACTACTTAGGTTCTATCAATACCCAAGCCCTAGAAGTAGAGGTCCTGAATCGTCGAAGTACCGGGACCCTAAACCCTAAACCCTCGAAGTAGAGTCACATGGGGGCCGGAGTAATTACCAATACGATTCCTGTGGGTTCCTTACTAATGTGACAGTAAAAATACACCGAAACCCTCTTCTAATTGTTCAGGCGCTTGTATCAGAGGGTCACTTATGCTTTGACACTCATGATTCCCCCAGGCGGGTTCGTTGTCGACAGCTTGCAGCTTCGTGCAGTCAGCGCAGGCCGGGTGTTGCTTTTCAATCGTGCAAGACTACTTTGTGTTTAGGTATGTAATTGGTTGTCTAGAAAGCTAATGGTGCTTAGAAGTGAACAAGTCGATGTGGATGTAGATACAAATATGTATATGAGTATATACACACCAAGATATTGATAACTATTCATACGTATATTTATACTACGGACTGCCAGGTCCACTGTCACGAAATGACCAGAATGGCACCTAGCCACATGTCCGGTACTTGCTCAGCTTTAACTTTCTCGAAGCTAAATGCATTAGTCAGATTGCAGAACATGATTGAACTCAGAGATTGTGCACCATCGCACCATTGGAGCCTCTCAGCACTGATGGCTGTGTTTTGCATGCGGCAGCTACGTAGCTTCCTACTGTTGTCTGCATTCTGTGCTGAACCTTCGGCAGTATTACCCTAATTTGGCGCTGTCTTTATGCCATCGCAGTTTGCCAAGGACACTTCAGGTCCTAAGACAGATCTAAACGCCCTGGCCCAAGCCCCTACATCGGCATCTATCCATGCGTGGCGAGGTCAGGGACATGGAGACGAAACGCATCTCTTCCGTGCGAAAGGCAACTGTTGCTTTTGGGAGCAGGGTGCGTTTCTGGGTCAGAGCGAGAGTTTGTTTAAATCTTAACCCCCGGAGTCAAAAGATGTGACCGGTACTCGTACTTTCAATATCAGAACGTGGTTGGTTAGACGGCCCCACGCATGCCAGGACGGTAGAGCATAGAAGCAGCAGGCACTTGTGTATGCTTACTATAGAGTCTTAGTGAGATATGCAAGGAACAACAGACGACATAAACGACAGCAGCAACAACAACTACCACTAATGCTGCTGCTACTACTGCCACCACTACCACTACTACTACTACTACTACTACTACTACTACTACTACTACTACTACTACTACCACTACTTCTACTTGGTCCACTTCTACTGCTCCTGCTACTGCTACTGCTCTTCTGCTACTGCTATTGTATCTACAACTACCTACCACTACTACAAATACTATTACGACGACGACTACTACTACCACTACCGCAGCTGCAGCTACAGCCACAGCGACAGCTACAGATACCGCTAAAGCTACTGCTACTGCTACTGCTACTGCTACCGCCACCACCACCACCACTACCACCACCATCACCACTGCTACTACCACTAGGACGACGACAACTATACTACTCGAACGACTACGGCTACTTCTACTGCCGCTACTGCTGCTGCTGCTGCACATGCTCCTGCTGCTGCTGCTGATGCTGCTGATGGTGCTGCTACCCCTCCTCCTGCTACTACTACTGCTACTACCACCACCAGTACTACTACTACTACTACTACTACTACTACTACTACTACTACTACCACGACGACGACGACGTCTCTACCACTACTTAACTAAAGTACTTCTAGTTTTGCTACTAGTTATGCAAGGACTAGTAGTACTAGTGAGTAGTACAAGCACTAGCACCTGTACTAACACTGCTACTAATAGCACCATGACGACGACTACAACTATTACCACCACATAACGCACATTGCAGAGACAGTTTGCGAAGTGCCCGGTGTCAGCTGTCCATGTGAGCCCTCAGCCCATAGATTTCCGCAGGGCAGTGGCGGCCCGGATTGGCTTATCCGGAAGAAGGGTTGATATCGCAGCCGCCGTCGTTGCCCGGCCAGGGTTAAGGTTTGGTTTAGGATGAGCACTCGGCTAGACAGCTGCACAGCGCCGTTTCCGAACGTGTTGCACCAAAGTGCTTTGACGTGGCAATCTTCGAAAGTTTCAATGGAGGCCACAACTCCTCAAGTTCGCCTGAAAGTATGTGCTCATGCATGCAGGCGTAGGAACTGCTCCACGGTACTACCGCTTTTATCGTTTATGTGGCCTCGCGCTCCCTGCTGCCACCTGAGGTCCTGGCAACCAAAGGCCACTTGACTTGGCATTGCTTTTGTGATCGGGTTACAACGTTGCACTGCGACCCTTCCTTGTCATGTTCGGACCCTCTGTGCTTCTTGAACTAGCCTTGGAGCTGCATTCTGTGATGATTTCGTAGGGTTTCAAGAGAGTCTGGGTATCCATCCAGTTTCAGGATGCTAGCAGTGCTGTAAAGCTGTGTGCGGCTGCACACCTTCATCTTTCTTAGCTGCCTCTGAACCTGCGCTTCGGAGGGTGCTGGTTTGTTTAGTTCACCTGCAACTGCAGGTCATAACATACCCTGCACTGTTACACTTGGTGGTTCCAGTCGGCGACTCTGGCAACCTAAACCCTAAAGCCTGAACCCTAAACCCTGAACCCTAAACCCTAAACTCTAAACCGTGATAGCATTCGAAGAGGAGCTTGAGGCCCCGTGGCTTTTCCCCAGTGCTGCCATAAGCATCTACGAGGACCCAGAGTAGGCCCTTATTCCCTTTTTGGGGGGTTTAGGTTCCCGTATAACACCCGTTAGGCCAAAAGGGGCACCCTCGTATTCCTAGGTTACTCTTAGGTCTAGTCTAGGCATTTCAGCCTCAGGGCGGAGGTTTAGTCGCCCTTCTAGAGCCTCAACCCTTACATAAGGGATCCCTTATAGTAATCCCTATACCCTCAAGGGACCCCTGAAAGGATCCCATAAATCCTCATCAGACAAACCGCTACCCCCTCAATCCGGACAAACCCGACGCTCTAAGCACTGGAGAATCAGAACTTTGGCAACCAAACCTCAAACTTAGAGAAGTGCACAGAAACCGTAGCACCTGGGCCTCATATATTTCAATAATCATGGTTTGGAGATTCGTCATCGAGGGGATACTGCTACTACGAATTGACTACACCGACCCCTTGAAACCTTATCGAGACCTTAAGGATGCCCCCATGCACCCTTCAACTGCGTAGCAAGCAGAACATGGAGTGCTGTTGGGAACGCGGAGCTCGCAGCAGCCAGCTTTCTCTGTAAATTGAAACCTTTTGCCGATAAGCGCCAGGCGCAAAGGGTAGCACAGTAATAGCACTCCAATAACAATGGCAGTAAGAGGGAGGCGTTGTGTAGAATCAAGGCGATCAAGTTTTTGATATCGTGCAGGCCCTTTTGTACCCATGACATTGTAGAGAATCCTCAGCCGCGGCCATTTCGATTCGGAATCGGGGGCGATTCGGGGATTGCATGCGGGAGCAGCTAAGAGCTGATCTGGAAGGTTGGGGTCTGGGGGGCATCCTGCCCCTATTTGGGGTTTAGGGATCGCAGGTGCTGGCGTTTGAAGCTTGGCTGAAGGGATTCAGGGCTTAGTGCATTGCAGTCCCCTACTCAATAAGGCTTAGGGACTGAAAGGCTTACAGTGTAGGGTCTGATATGGGTTTTGGGTTTGCTCCTACTACCTGAGCCTTAATGCTCTCCCCGCCAGTCTTTCAGCGAGACCATCAGCAATGCCAAGAAGGCTGCTGCGAAAATCTTCGACTTCAGCGCCATGGCTATGACTTCTTCATGTAAGTCGATGCAAGAAGCCACGAAGCAACGGCTAGGGTAACGGTGAGTCTGCTCAAGTCGCTACAGCATTTAGTTTGGCTTTTGTATTGCGGAAGTCAATCCTTGCCCCGTGCAGCGTCAATTCGGCAGAGGCTCGCCCTCAGCACCAAAACCAATCTGTTGCCACCCAGTCTTGGCATGCCAAAGCCAAACATGCATAGTTTCGCAATGATACGAGCTGCTAGCCCGTCTCCTCCGTTCGGAAGTATCAACCCTAAACCCTAAACCTGGAGGTTCTTGGGATGTTTCACCTTTGCATCATATTACCACAGGGGCCGAGCCGAGGTCACGGTGTACATGGCGGACTGCATGGCCATGGCATCAAAGTGTTTTGGGAAGCCTGGCTTTTAGGCCCTCCATGGCCTGGGGTTTAGGGCTTAGGGTTTAGGGTTTAGGGCTTAGGGCTTAGGGTTTAGGGCTTAGGGCTTAGGGTTTAGGGCTTAGGGCTTAAGGGTGTTGGGTCTGCAAGGTTTCTGCTGCTGGAGCTTTATTCTTATCGGATCGTATTCAGGATAGTCATACCCAAAGGGTCCCAAGTATCATCATGGTATATACTTAGATCCCTCAAAATACCCTATAAGTATATACCATAATGATACTTGGACCCTTTGGGATATTTGTAGCACTTTGAGGGCTTATACAGGAGAAACTTGAATCAGGGCTGGCCGTTCCTGAAAGGTCCAAGGGCAACAAGCACATTAGGGTTTAGGGTTTAGGGGAAAAAGTGACAGCAATATCTCCTGAATGTCCCTGTATGAAAAAACCTTAAACCCTAAACCCTAAAACCCTAAACCCTAAACTGTCATATACCCTAAACTCCGCATCCGATGGTTGAGGCCCAGGCATCACCGTATTCTCTCTGCCAGTCCAGATCTCTGATCTGCTACCGAACATTGCTTGCTTTGTAACTTATCGGTTACTAGTGTTCAGGGTTCAGGGGGAGGCCAGAGGTTGTGAGGGTTGTGTGTGCCCGTTGTGTATGCTTTTGCTGCATATTCAGCCTAACCTCCTGCTTGAAATGGCGTAGGACTGCTTCTCATCTGTTGTAAGAATCCACAGCTTGAGTTGAAAGCTTGTCGTAGAGCCACATCTCAAGGAGATGTTTCCTCGCAGCGCAGCGCGGGTCTCCGAGTTCTCTTCCGAAGGCGGCTTTCCTACAGAAGGTTTAGGGAAGGGAGCTCAATAGCTCAGAATACAAACTGTGCACTGCAACAGGTTGCCATCTGTAGCTAGCACTTGGGTCCTTCTTGCAGCCAAGAATTATTTCCTACCGTTTACTTCATCCTGAGAATCCAACACCCTACACTGGACAAAGAGGGACATGTGACATGAGGATCGTAATTCCAGTCTGTTGGGTTCCGTGAGCAGGATGGCGGCGCGTTGGTAAACCCTAAACCCTAAACCCCAAACCATTTTGGCTCAAGCGACCCGTCTTGAGAGTAAATGGTAGCGGAGCTTTGCCTTACCGCTTGCTGCACTCTGTGCAGTCTATAGGGCAACCACCGGCGTTAATCTTCCAACTTACAAAGAACTATTCATCGAGTTCGATGTATACGGTGAGCAATCTAGAGAACACTTGCGAGACCTGGAGGACTTCTACCTCACCACAGCTGCAAGACGCGAAGGATGCCACCTCGAGTGCGTTGTCGGATGTGGCACAACGCCAAGGTTTTGGGAACTGCTCCTCCTTTCTCCAGGAGCATGGTGGCGTGTCATATGCGGAGCACCAACATCCAGAGTTCGTTTCAGACTTGCAGAGTGGAACAAGCTGCTACGCCACGTGTACTCTCAATCCGCACTGGGCACAAGTGCTGCTCTTATTAGAGCAAGCCTGCACCAACTGGCATGCACCATCTGGTCGACTAACACAATTGAGTCGGCCTGTGTGCGGATTGTTGGGCCAGCAGCAGTACTTCAATGGCATAATCGAAGAAGACTTTGTCACCAAGGTTTTTGGGAATGGACTCGAAATGCCGCCCTGGGCTGGCTCGGTTTTGAAGTGGGCTACAGAGCATACACATACGTGGAACTGCTACCCACAGATCTGGAGCCAATATGTGGAGAAGCCGATGGAGAGAACAAGAAGGGTGGCGGAGCTGAGGATTCAACAGGAGAGGGAGGACCCGCAAAGCCCGGAAAGCCAGATGATGATACTTGCCGCAACAAGGGAGGGGCTGATCAAGGCATTCACCGAGAATTGCCGCAGCCTGTACCCAATTCTGGAGGATCTGGACCTGGTCTACCACATGATGCTGGCAAAGGACCGGGCAAAAAGTGATCTGCTGCCTCAGATTCTCCAAGATCCTATTGGCCCACAGGTGTTTTCAGTTTATAGGATCTTGGGTAAGGGCGCGGTCTCATCCGACACAGTCACTTTATGTGTTCCCATTTGGCTGTTTTGATCAATCATATGAGGCCCTTTAGCATGTCTCACATCGTCAGACTCCGAACCATATGCCTCGCCTGGTTTGTCCGAGTGTGAGCGCCGAAACCCCAAACCCTAAACCCTAAACCCTGACTAAAAGTTCGGTGGTTGTTTCACCTAGTTGAGGGCAAAATGCCAGCGCCCTTTCGGAGAAAGGGTGCAGTTCAACTTTAAAAAAACCCTAAACCCTAAACCCTAGTCCCGAGTGCTGAAACCCGAAACCCTAAACCCTGTAAAGATAAACAGAACCGAGAATGCTAGCAGCCCCGCCTCCCAGGCCTTCAGATGCAGCAGACCACCGCCACTTCGCAATTCCGACTACGGCTACAAGAAGAAGCCCGGCTCAAGAGCCCCTTAAAAGGCTCGGACCATACTACGTCGTAGAGGCACATGCTCGTTTCAGAGATTAGGTCTCAAATCAGCTTTCAAGGCTCAGTTTGTGTTGGCCTCGGCATGAACTTCTGCTCCCGCTGGCAGGGACTGCTACTGATGCTCGTTTACTTATAGTTTATGTTAATTTCTGCTACATGCAGCAGTCAGCGTTCTCGGCAAATCTTACCGCTTGAACGATTACTCCCAATCAGCACAGTGGAGTAACATCAGTGGGGTGGTTGTCCGGGACGGCATAAAGACGAAGCCTGCAACCGTGGGCGGCAAGTCAATTTTGATACTTGTGGTGAACGAACGCGCTTCGCATCTTCTGCCGGGGAAGGAAGAGAACAACGCTTACCTGTGTCATACTAACAGGTACTGACCATATATTCTACTACAGGCCATATGTACAGAATCGGGGGTTCTCTGAGAAGTGGCGTAGCATACGTCCATCGACGCCACGACGGCTACCACCAACAATACCACCAAGAATGCCATTTCCTGGGATGGGTGGCAATCGCGGCACTAGCTTTGCAAGTGTAGTTACATGATGTGAAGTTGCCCGGCTCAACTCCGATGTTTTTCTATTGCTTGGAGGCACGTCTGCTCGCTTTCGCTTCCTGTCCCTTCTGCTAACTGGTTGTCAACGCAAGATTGCGAGTGAGTGCTACTGCTGCTACTACTGCTGCTGCTACCGCGACTGCTGCTGCTACGGCTACTGCTACTGCTACTGTTACGGCTACCGCTACGGCTACGGCTACGGCTACGGCTACTGCTACTCCTGCTGCTCCTGCTGCTGCTACTACTACTCCTGATGCTGCTGCTGCTACTACTACTACTACTACTACTACTACTACTACTACGGTGGAAGCAACAGTACCACTACTACTACTACCACCATTACCAGCACAAGCACGAGCACAAGTACCACGACTAACGTGGCCACCACGACCACCAGCAATTATCAGAGTACCCCACAGCAAACTAGGCATCCTCCGATGCACACCGAGGATAGCGGCTGCAGCGTTTCCGATTTCCTGAAGACCCGGAAGATCCTGAGGCATGGCTTTTCCGTACGCTCCAGAACCTTCTGTGCTGCATGTAGGTTTACAGGGTTTAAACCCTATATAATTGTAACCCCAAACCCCTCTTCCTCGGCAGGAAGTGGGAGCGCTTGCGCTATGGCATCAGCCGCTTTGTCATGCAGCAGATGTTGGATGAACGACAAGGCCACGGAGCGTGTTCCAGAAAGTGTCACGGCAGGGTGTGCTTTTCAGAGATTAACCATATCGGGACCTAGTGCTTGGACCGATCACGTCCACCAGTCATCTGAATGTCTTTCCGGAATTTCAGCAGCCTGCTGCTGCTGCTGCTGTTGCTGCTGCGTTTGGAATTTTTAACGAGCATGACTCATCAGGACTCGTACCGAGCACGAGGCATTCTACCAGTTTGACGCTTCGTCACCGTGGCATGCTGTCTATGCAGACATAGGAAAGATCAATTTATCGCATAAGGCTCCAATGCAAGGTTAACGGCAGCAGAAGGAACTCGTGCCCCTCTCCATCCCAATCGGGTCGTGCAGGTCCTCACGCAGTGCATCTGTCTCAGCATCGGCTCCGTGAGAAAGCTCGACGTCTGCGGGACATCATCGGCCAGCACAAGTATTTGGCACTTTGTCTCAGCTGACCTGTTGTTTTGCTGTTTCCCTGCCATGCTGTTGAAGAGCGCAAGAATGGTAAGAACCGTCATAACCCAATGGTAATAGTACTAATTGTAGTCATGCGTCGGAGGGCGGCTGCAACCATGTCCTCCACTGGTAGTTTGGACAGGCTCAAGCTTGGAGTAGATTTTGCCGGCTTCGAGAAGCCGTAGAAATGTCGATGGCCATGGACATGATGGCGTCAGCGGGGCACCCTTACTTGGGCGCTGGGCTGCACAGATGCAGGGACAACATGCAGATCTCCATCCCGGAGGATGCAGATGCAGAGATTTATCCGACCGAAGCAGTCCAAGTTCGCAACACATTCATCCACGTAGCAACACCAGAAAATGGCGTGGACGATGCTTCGAAACATGTTTTTTCCTGCCCAGCTAGCCACATCGGGTGGATTGAGAAGCTCTTCGAGGAAGATGATGCCGCAGAGCTTCCCCCCATCATCCCGAGCAGCAGACCCGTGATTTGCCTAGAAGATGCCCTCTTCGAAGCACCCATGCCCTTCGAGGCAGCCCAAGCACCCCAAGTGTCCTACAGCTACCAGGATCCCAGCCCTTTCAGCCCCGAGGAGCAGGGTTTAGGGGGTTCAGGGCACTATTACAGTCCTTACGGCTCTTGCAATAAAGGGGCTCATACGGGTATGATTTGCTCTATAGTCAGGGTTGCTGTGGGGGATACTAAAAGCAACAAGGGCTACTGTCGGGGATGCTCCACTCCTGTAGCGAAGGCTACTGTCTACTAATCCCCTCTGACGTCTTGTCCATTATCGTATTCCCTACGGCATTCCTTTATTACTCATTATACTTAGACTTAGGAATACCAGCTGCTTGCTTCTTATAGTATTTGTTACCCTTTTTTGGAATCCCAAACTCTTTCTGGGTTCCTATTAAGGGACTTAGCTTAAGTTACCAGAATAAGGAAACCCGGTTATTTACTATAGATCCCTATCATGGTAACTTGAGTTGATTCCCTTATCCCCTAAGCCCTTGTAGAAACCTGGAAGGAACCCTGAGAAAGTAGGAACCTGATTAAGACCCTGGGCCTAAAACCCCAAAATACTAAAGGATCCCTTTACGGGGCCCTAATTCAGGTCCAAGGTTTCTTCATTAGAACCCTTGAAGGGAACCTTTGACAAGAGCCGACCCTAAACCCTAAACCCCAAACCCTAAAACCCTAGCCCCTAAATCCCCAACCCCAAACCCTAAGCCATGCAGGAGGCAAAAAAACCCTAAGCCCCTAAACCCTAAACCCCGGCCTGGTGAAGGAGCTTCCGAGCATTGGCTCCAAGGGCCATTTCACGAAAGACTGTCGGCCCTGTGCCTTCCTCCACGCCAAGGGCTGCGTCAACGGTCGCTCGCATCAACAGCTGGCATCCTTTTTCTTTTGTTTTTTGGTATAAGGCGGTAGGCGAAAAACCTATATAATATACTTTTTTCTCTGTGGGCTGCAGAACAGCCGAGGCCAGATGTGCTCCTTCTGCCACTTGTGTGACAAGGGGGAGAAGAAGAGGAGACAGAAGGCCAAGAAAGCCATGTTTCAGGGTCTCCATGGTGGTGCCTGAAGGCCTTGCCGCGCGGCTATGAGGAAGGCTGAATGATATTCAGAATAGTAGACCTTTGGTAGGAAGGCCTGCCAGAATCTGTGAGGAATTTGAGTTGGGGGGCCCGGTCAAGGAGCCGTGCACCCCCGCATGCCAAATTCAGAGCCGGCCTTGCTAGGCCTCGTAAGCAGATCTGTTTGTTTTTTCTCCGAAACTTTTGTATTGAACTTACTCATAGCATATTCTTCGTTTCTCTAGTGTGCAAAAGATGTTAGTTCGATCATTACATCGATAGCTGGCTAGCTTGCTGGGTAGCTAGATTGACAGGTAGCTAGTTGCATAGACTGATAGAGATATAGGTTTTCATCAGCTGAGGTTCGCTTAGAGTAGTAAATATTCGTCGATGAACAGGATTACATGTGATTCGGCTGGTCCAGACTAGACTCGACTAGATCAGAAAGACAGAAACACAGGAAGACATATCGGTAGTGCGATAGGAAATGCTTTCTCCAACTACCGGACCTGGTGATGCCTTTCTGAGTACATTATGATGTAGTCGCTTAAACGGTGGCCCGCACCAGCATCAGAGCGTGTCGTCATCTTGATCCTAGGTTCTTTCACTTCTTCTTCGCGTGTGTACGAGGCATCTGCACAACAGGGCAAACGCCTTTAGTTGGGAGAGCGGTTGCATAAGAAGCATGCTCTCCACTTAGCTTCGGGCACACAGGTGCCCTTCGACCGGTTGGGGGATGGCACAAACGCCCAAAGCCCAACATACACCCAGAACTATCGTCTTTCCCGCTACCAGCATGCTCATTGCTCGCAGCTCCGCAAATAAAAGATGGAGGTTATGGTTCGGTCGCGCTGGAAAGAAGGATGCTAGGAAGTATATGAGCCATGTCTGAAACTCCTTGCAAGACCCAGAAACTAAGAGTGCAGGCAGTTCATTTCCTGATTAGGCAAGCGTCTCAGCTGGCTCGTACCTACTATCACCAGACACGCACAGAGCTCGCCGCAAAAAGCACATTGCCGGCCGTTGCTCAGGGCTGTTTTCATGTTGGCTGCTTGCCCGAATGATGTTCGCTTGGGGAAGTAGGGTCCGTGAGGCTGATTTAGGCGGGTGAATGATTCGGTTTCCGTGTCGTGGGATGTTCTTTTGTACCGATGAGTGCCGGGTTTAGACATGTTCTTTACAGCCTCGCGGCCCAGAGTCGATTGCTTCTATCACGAAGCCCCAGACGCACAGTGGAAGGCCTGTTGTACGGAACGTTTGCGCTCGAAGTCACACACTCATAAACCTCGCATGACTGCGTCGAGTTGAGAGTGCCAAAAAGTCACACACTCATGGTGTCTCTAGCTTTCAACGGCTCATGGTCCTTTGAGCCCTGTTCGAAATAGTTCACTGCTTATTGCACTAGTCAGTTAGTACTCATAGGTCTTTTTGTGCATTTGCCAGACGCCTCTGCACACTGGCACTTCTATGATCTTGTAATTGCAGCCTGACAGAAGATTGCGCAACAGAATCTCGTTCTTGCATCATGGATCCTCGGTACAAAAGTCCCTGACATCCCCGGTTCTCTTTGGCAGCAAGACTTTTTGTTTGATTCAAGCACTTGAAATCTCAAACCCAAAGCACCAAAAACCCTAAACCCCTTGCCTGCCTATGCTAAGGTGGAGCCCTGCAACTTCAGCCTCCATTTCGTCTGCCTGCCCTTCAAGGGCTCCTTCGGCATGCGTCTGTTTTCACAAGAGGATGCGTAGGATTCAGGGTTTCGGGCCGAATTTAGGGCTATATGAACTGAACTCTGTTTCGGATACAGGGCTGAGGGCTATCAGTCAAACCAGTCGGAGTCGGGGCTTTAGTGGTGTTGGGTAATATAGGGGCCTTAATGATTAGAATAGGGTTTTGGTGTATATTATACGATAGTTATTAAGGAGCCCTCCCCAATAGTGCAGGTAGATACTGTAATATTAAACCCTAAACCCCTTAAAACCTAAGCCCTAAACCCTGAATCCTGCAGCCCCTAAATAAGGTTCCTAAATGGGCTATCTGATTGGTCTCGTTGGATGTGGCTGGTCGCATTCCTGACTAAAGGAGGCGCTGACCCCAAGAAGCTATTGAGGTTTGTAGGGTTTTAGGGTACATTATACTAGATGTCTCTCATGATTAAGGAAGGTTAGGGACTAGTTTGAGGAGTGCTTTCGTCAGGCTGGTACTTGGGCATGCAGAGAGCTGAGTCCTACTTTCCGCTGAAAGCGCGGCAACGGATGTCAATATAGATAGGGGCCTGAACACTCTTTTGAGGATTACTTCTTGCAGCTATAGTAGAATTGTAGAATATACCCCCAAACAAGATTCAAATTAACAAGGCCCCTTATGGCATTATGGTAGGAGAGTATTCCTTATTGTAGCTATAGTAGAATTGTAGAATATACCCCCAAATAAGGTTCAAATCGAAGAGGCTCCCTATGGTAGGAGAGTAAAGCAAGGATCCGGCGGCGAGCCACACTTGGATGTGGATCTTGACATCCAGGACCCGCTGGTGACGACTGATGATTTGATTCGCTTGGGGCTTGCAGCTTAGAGTTCGATTTTTAGTGCTGCAGTTCAACTAGGCATTCTGTCATGCCTGGGCTGTTTCGCCAACATTTTCCAAAACGCACCTCGGCACCTCTTCAGAGTAAAGCTTAAACCCTTGCGGGCAGATGACCTCTTCAGAATAAACCCAGAGCAACAGACACCGAGACCTGGGCGAGCTGCCCCGCAGCAGCAAAAAGGGGGCTCAGGGATTAATTAAAAGCCAACGCTTATGATGGGGTTCAGAGTTCGTAATAGGATGTAGGGTTTAAAATAGGCTTGAGGGAAGGAGTTGGGGTTTAGGCTTGCTGTGCTACTGGTGAATGGGTGTCAAGCAAATCCCAAATCTCTTGTAATAGTGTGTTCATTCCGGAAGTTGCATCCTTTTTCTGACACTTCGAAGAGTCTAGTATATAGGGGTCTGGAGAATCATCGACAGTCCCTTGTAGTACTTATATGGTCGTCACAGACTGCACAACCTCCTTGATACTGCAAGACTCCAACAGCCTTAGCCTGGGTCTTAAGCCAAAATGCAACAAATCCCAAGCAGGAGCTTTCCACTCTGCTGGATATGACTCAGCTGAAGGGCTTGGCTGCCATCATTGGCCACCCGTCTTGAGTTCTCTTTGTGTCGAAGTTCCCTTTTTCAGGCCGAGTCTAGCTCAGCTGAACCTGAGGACCTCATACAACTCATTGCGCGTGTTGTTCGTTACTCGTCCTATATCAAGAACCTGGCAGAGCCAACGCAGACACATGTCCGTGTATTCACCAACGTCTACATAGCCTAGCTCTTGCTCTTGCATTGCCATTCCTACTATCGGTGTCACACGCAAAAACTAAAATCCTACAACCTTCTGTGCCACTGTCTACTGTGCGCTTCGATGGTTTTTGCTTTGCGAAATTCCGGTAAGCCATCAAAGCCGTGGCAAGCTCTAAAGCCCACAAACTCTGGCTACAAGCCCTACGTCGCAAGCTCCACCCCGATGCCGAACATCCCCTGCAATGCGGGCCTCGTCCTTGCTAAGTAGACGGGAAAAAAGGGCCCCGCCGAAACTCCAAATTCTTGAAGCCCTAAGTCCTCAACCCCAAAATCTAACACCCTGCACTCCCAAACCCTGGTCCTAGGCTACGTGCAGCGATGGGTCCGGCAAGACAATCTCTTCCAGTGGAAGCCTCCACCATCATCCTACAGGCTTCCTGTTCCAGGATCTTCATCGGTATCCTTTTGGGGTATCATTATGAGATACCTTAACTAACTCGTTTTGCACGTGGCACCGGGTCCGTGTAAGGGCTCGTTTAGGGATTCTGGAGGATCTGGGCTGAAAGAGCGAATCTGTGGGGCTTGGTGTACTTAAAGGATCATGGGACTTAGTAACTAGGGTTATAATTAGGGTAACTATACTTATAACTACTTATAGCCCCTATTAAGGTATTTATAACCATACTTACTAAGTCCCATGATCCTCCAAGTAAGGGGCTCTGGAAGGGCTTTCACAAGGATGGAGGGTTTCCCAGGGGTGTATACGAGTTTTGGTTGCCATTGCAAGGGTTTTGCTCGGGCATTGGTCAAGTTAGTCGGGTTTCAGACGGTTCTCTCAGGATTTGCTATAGTCCTTTTTGATGGGTCGGCTGGGGTTTTGTTTAAGCGTCTGATTTCCGGGAGAACACTGTAGAGCAGCGGCTGGGGATTAGGGTGATGTGGGACTGGGGCTTAGGTTTGCATTGCGTATACATGACACCTAGCGCTGCTTCCGGATGCCGAACTTTAATTGTTTTGGGGGGTCCTGCAAAATCTGCTTCAAGGTTTGTCGACTTTCGCGCACGAGCTGATTTGATTGACAACCTTCACTTACATTGCTCGAGTTGCGAGAGTCCAAAGGCCTGAACATCTAAAGCTCCAAACCCTAACCGCTTAAACCCCAAAGGCCTAAAGCCTAAAGCCCTACTACAGGGGCCTTAATAACGTATACTGTTTTGTGGTTCCTGATTATAGTTATAGTATAATGGGCACCAAAACCCTGTTCTAAATCAATACCACTATTCAGAACCCCATTATAGACCCCTTCAGGGATCCCTTTAAAAGGAACCCTAACTCCTAATTCCAGGCAGGCTGCAGACATCTCGGGCTCCGGGCTCTCCAAGGGTCGGCTACTCTGGGCCTACGCTTTGAAGCTTGTGCCTCCCAGCTGTGAACTTGGTGTTTGAGGAGTTTTAGGGGTGTAGGGGAAAGTTCGATGTCTTTTTTAGGGGTCCCAGGCTTACTCACTAAGTTATTGTGGTCATGTGTTCGTCCTGGCGGAGTCGCCGCAGGCCAGTTGCAGAAGTCCTAGAGTTAAGAGTTTGGGGAGAAAGAGGCTTTGGGGGTTACATGTAAACCCTAAACCCTTAAAACCCCTAAACCCGTAAACCCCTAAACCCCTAAACCCTTAAACCCTTAAACCCCTAAACCCTAAACCCTATGAGGCCGATTGAGGCCTGGAGAAGTTGAGGGGCCTTGCGGGGTGCTAGCTGTATTACATAGGGGAAGCTTATAGTTTGTTTCTGTAAAAACGTTCGTGGGCTACTACTGGCGGGGGGATAGTAAGCTTCTACTTGGGTGGTGCCTTCTTGGGTCTCTGGTTCCGGCTTTGGAATTAAGGTTCCCAAGGCTTTAGCATTTAGCTTCGAATATTCCCCGAGCCGTCCAGATGATGTTTGAGACGCTCTGATGTGTTCCTTTGCGAAGTGGCTGCTTCCGCGTGCTTCGCGATTTGTCAAAGCGCCGAAGAATGCCTCGCTGAGTTTGCACTCCGTTTTCCTGGGTAGCAATTTGCAATGCAGAGTGTCTTGGTTGAAGAACTGTTGAAGAAAAGTACTCGCGCAATGGACTCGCCTGGCAGTTACACGCAGTTGGAAGACGTAAAGGTGCAGTTTAATAGTTGTTTTTGTCAGAGGTTTCTGCGCAGCAGGCAGGCGTAGGCTTTCAAGGAAGATGTGTAGCCGGCCGAGCTTCCTACGCTCGGATAGCTTGTTCTCCTCCCAAAGTGTCGCAGACTGCACATGTTGTAGTAGTCGCCGTCGTCGTCGTAGGAGCAGCAACAACAGCACTGAAGCAGCATAGGACGGTAGAAGCATTTGTGGTGGCAGCAGCAACAGCAGCAGTCGAAGCAGCGGTGTGGCGGGTTCGGTTTGTGATCGGCAGCATTGCGCATCAAGTGTCCAAACGAGTGTCGGTATTTAGTAGGCTCTATACAGAACCTCCCCCTGACGGACGGTGCACGGCAAGCACAGCATGTCAGGTTGCGCAGCATCCACCCGCGCTATCACTGGACTTCTTTGAGCTGGGTGTGCCTCAGATGAAGAGCTGTAGTCATCGCTCCTGCCTGCATACTCTACATCTCTGCAACTACTTCTCTCAGCCTGTCTAGTTGTGCTCGTCTGTGCATTTGTCGGGCTACTTCATCTAGTCTATCTATACATGTCGATACCTTCGTATCTTTGTAACAGTATTCCCTTCGTCTCGATTGCTTTATCTTTGGTTCTCTCTCAGTCAGTCTCTCTCACTCTCTCTGTCTCTCTTGCCGTCCCTTCTTTCCCCTTTGCCCGTGGCCAGGCACATACGCCGGTCTGCTTCGCTACGCCATGCCCTCTTTGAGGCCTTGGTCGCAAGGCGCACGGCTCGCCTGAGAAGCCTGGACCTGGCGGACACAGTAAACACGCGCATACACACAGACACACACACACACACACATACATACATACATACATACATACACATGCGCATGCACATATCAACCGTGTGGTATAAGTTATGATGCTCTCTTATGTTTTACTGGTGATGAGCGCACCCAGCCCAAGTCTCGGTGCCGGTGATTAGGCATGGCTGGAAGACAAATCATCGTCTTTGAACCGGTGATTTGTGTCTGTACCATTCGGCTGAACTGTGCTGCCCCATCCACTATGATGTTTACGAACGTCGCAACATGTTTTCAGACTGGAGCTTTCCAACCTCACAGAAGGCCACGGCAAGCTAAGCACTCGAGCTCGGGAGTAGGTAGAGCAGCCTGGGGAGACGCAAGAATTCGCAGTATCACTTCTCTACGGCCCAAATAAGTATACTATTCTGTATCCCAATCATAGTACTTCTTCGTAATCTGGTTACATGATTCTTCACAGCCCTATGCGACCCACTTGTTCAAATGCTTCATTTTCCACACAGTGTAGATTGAGCAAGCTGGCACATGTCACAGGGGTTCCGTCGACCAGACGCGCGTGGAAGTGCTCCAAGTCTCGCTCCCTCTGCTCGCGCCCGGGATGCATGCACCATCATGCACCCCAACCTTAAGTGGTGCAGTGGAACGGCTGCGCGAACTATTCGGCTGCTGCTAAACAATAATAGGGGTTCGTCACTTAAGGAGATCAGTATCAGCAACACTAAGAGACCCTAAGCCCGAAAAAGCCCAAGTCCTAGAACTTGGATCCTAACCCTACGAGCTTTATGTTGCAACCATGCATGCAGCCATTACCCTTGTGCACTTAGCCCTTATAGAAAGGGAATAGTTGACACCCGAGGAATGCCTGGCGATCCGACGAGAAGCCTACATCGAGCTGGCCACGAGGAGTGGGGGTTTAGGGTTGAAAGTTCACGGTTTGCGTAGCCTAGCTGGAGTTTAACCTAGGAGCGTGAAGTTAAAGCGCCCCAGACTTCATCGGGTTTCAATTTTGTGTTGGTGGCTTTTGGAGTTGGGAGGTGTCTGCATCCTAAGGCTCGGATGTGGGGCATTTAGCTTCAGTAGTGTCTTAAGCTTCTTGGGTTTACTGTTGGGATCGTGGAGCCTTCCTCTTTTCTGTCTGGACCTTTTGCATTTCGCAACCCGGCACCTTACTTTCTGCTCAGCCTTGTCAAGGAAGCAGAAGGAGTCTTACTTTCAGAAGAAGCGGAACCTTGGCTGCAACCTATCCTTGACATGCGTGCGAAAACGTCAAGCACTGGGACAGCGGCTCTTAGGAACTATTCGTTGAGCTTATGCAGAAATGCGAGGAAACTCCGTGTGGAAGGTTGGTGAACTCAAGCGGCTATCTGTGCCCGATATCTATATTCGGACCCTCAACGACTTACCCCATTTCGTCGATGTCTGCATCAGGGCTCGACCGGTTAGTCGAAATGACAGCACCCAAGCAACTCCTTAACCTGAACATCAAACCAGGAAGCCCAAAGAGCCGAAAGAAGACATCTTGCCCACCCACCGAGACGGTAAGGCATCACTTGTCCTAGGGCCGCATGGAATCTTGAACTGGACACGGAACACCCTTTTTTAAGTTCTAGGCTTTAGGGTTGAGTTGCAGCGTGGCACTTACCCGCACGCAAGGGTGGTATTCATGAAGCTGTTGTACAGACTTCCCAAATTCCACTAAGAGCCCTACTGTTGGAGCATAGTCTCGTTTGATGATCATGCACGAATTCTTCGGTCATGAAGACCGAGAGCTTTCCGGCAGTACGGGATTGTTCATTAATAAGAGCTGTTGATTGGTAAGTTTTGTCACCTCGTGAGGTCCGGGGGCAAGTTGCAGCGTGGGTCATGTGACTCTGTATGTCGGAGGGTGTTTTGTGAACGAGCGTTCACAGTTAATTCTTGTGGGTGGCTGTCCTGAGGGGCTCAATTCCGGTACGGGGAAAGATCCGCAGTTCAGATCTATTCAAGCTTTCTGATCCCGATATGAAGGACTCTGTGCCCGGGTTCAATTTACTATAATTTGAAACACACATCTCCGTTCTCTTAAAGTTGAGCGGTTAAGTCTTCTTTCAGGTGCTGCCGGCGCCGGAGTGCGGACGATCCAACGGAAGCTTTGGGTGAGGCCGCGGAGCTGAGGGCTGTATCACCGGCTTCAGCACCTGAGGGCTAAGCAGATGAGATTGCATCTCCAGCAGTTTTACGGTGGTTTTGTCTTTGGAGTGCAAGTCAGGGCTGGAATTGTCATCCACGAGCGGGAATCGTGATTGGGCCGAACCGGAACCGCTAAACCCACGAAACCCCGAAAGCCCGTTAGACTGCATACCCTCCTCTTCCCTGCCCCCCATATCTCATATCCGTCTCCAGGGTGCAGACGATGAAGAGGCGCGGAGTTAGGCTCTTGAGCGGATTTAGGGCTTTAGGGTTTGTAGGACGTTTGTGAGTTCTGGTTTTTGAGGGTTACGTTGACCTTCAAGGCTTTAGTTAAGTTCTTGTAGCTGCTTCGATCAGTCTGCAGGCTTCAATGATGTAGCCTCTTTATTGCACGGCCACTAGTCGGCATTGCATGGCTTTCCTAAGGTAGACGACAGGAGAGTAGACATGCTCAACTCGGCAACGCAGACGAAACATCCACTCAATCAGCGCAAGCCTCCCTAGCCTTAACCGGCGACTTCCGTAGTCGTCCTGCGAAGAGCAATGGCCTCTATCCGGCGATACCCATGCAGCGAGCCCGTCAAGTCAAAACCTGCCAAAAAAGTCTTTCAAACGGTTAAACCCGAAACCTGAACCTGATGGAACACCCAATGCCCTAAACCATGGACCTTCAGCCTTGTAAAAAACATGAACCCCAAGCTGACAAAATACTCGCACAGACACAGACACCCAAGCACACACGCATGCACGCACGCACGCACAGAACCCTTTAACCCTCAGCCCACACCTACAAACCATTGCAAAAACCACCATAGAAGCTCTCATCCTCCCAAGCAAAAGCCCTAAAGCGCTAAGCCTCAAGCCCTAGCCTCAAGGCCCCAGAGACTCCAATATCCATAGCAGGAATGTACCTTAAAGTGTAAAAGGATCCGTTATATGGGAGTTTCCGATAAGGGGTACCTTATTTTGGGGTTCTTCATAACAAGGATCCTACTATTCAGCGTGCTATCTTAGAGTCCCCTATTTTCGGAAACCCCCTAAACCCTTAAAGAGCCCTTTAAAGGAACCCTGATAGTACCGCTATAGTAACCGCTTAAAGGAACCCTATTTATTATTATCGTTTAAGGATCCTGGAGACTCTGGGCCTCTCAACCCCCAGAAGCGAGAGGCCTTCACCCTCGCACGCACAGAAACCCGACACCCAATAGAAGCGTTGTGGAACCACCGTTAAATATAGGGGCCTTAGTAGTTAAAATGGAGCTTTGGGCTCCTTTATAGTATAGCGATAATAAGGAACCGAATGAATAATATAGGCAATTATTTATGGCTTCTGTATCTGAACCCCTCATATAGCCGTATAAAGCTCGTCAAAAACCTATGACACCACGAAGCTCCGGTTGTCCTCCAGGACTTCGACGGCCTCTTGGACCTTTCGAGCCTCCAATTTGGAGTGGGCTTTCAATTGATCGAGGGTTCCTTTTTCGGGCTCCCCCAAGGGATCTATAAGGAATTCTATGAGGGTATTATCTGGATACTTCTCTAAATTAGGGTCCCTTTTTATGATCCTTTTTCGGAGGGTGCCGTAGTGTTTTCAGGACCTGAAGAGGGATCCTCATTTCGCGAATTAGCAATGTAAGGAGCATGGGTTAAGGGCTCGGGATTCAGGGTTAATGTTTCTAGGTTTCGAAGTGCGGATTCAAGGAGGGCTGCATTTCTGTTTCTGTAACGTTTCCATATTTGCTAGAGGGGCTGCTATGGGGGTATCTCCTGGTCAATATGATGGTTACTAGAGGGTTACTAGTTATTATACGGATACTCGGATGCTCCAAAGGTGAAAAGTTGGGTTGAGGTTAACTATAAGGTTACAACCAGGATACGATACGGGATGCCATAAGGCTAATTCGGGTGACTACACGGCTGCTAAAGAGGGCTGTTGGCCAATGCCTCCTTACATGTTGTTTGAAATGTTGTGTTGAACGACGGATCACGTCGGCTCTCGCAGCTTCCCATGTGATTACTCGGAGGTCGACTTAGTTCCTTGGTCTGTGCGGAGGTACTAAAGTTTGAGTCGCCCAGGGTGCCATGCGTGACTATGTGGGGGTTTTAGGGTTAGGGGCGCATGGGTGTTGGATTCAGACCTTGCTTAAGCGAAAACCAAGCAGGCCATAGAAGCCCTTGAAAAACCAGCTGTGGCCTGAGCCTTGCGACAGTACTTCGGCAGCTGCAACTACTATTGTTAGCTAGTGACGTGCTACTTCTCACCGACAAATGCTGCAGTACGCATTCTGCTTCTTTTGGGGCAGGAAGAGTTGCGAGATGTTGCATTTCACACTGTCGTGTCACTGCATCCCTGCCAACGTACGCCTTGAGTTCCAGGCTCTTTGGGTTTTGGGAACAGTAGGGGTTTGCAGAGTTGGGCGCGGCTGATGTCAGGGGGGTTCGACCTGGATGACTCCGACGAGTCCGAGGAGGAAGATTTAGGCAGGAAAATCCCGGCTTTTGCAGGCTTTTGACTTCTTTGGGAGGTCAGGGCAGCTGCAGCTTGAATGAAGTCGAATCGTTCAGGGTATGCAAACTCAGTGACGCTTTTAGCTTGATCTTGGTGAGGTGCAGATTGACCCTTCTACCCGTTAGTTCATGTAGGCGATGGAGGCGACTCCCAGACGATGACCATGATGCAGGCCAAACCCGAAGTGACACCTGGCTCGAACTGGCCTGAATAATTACCAATACTATACCAATACTATTGTGGGGGTTTCCTCATTACTATAGTATAATGGGCACCAAAACCCTATTCTAATGATTACGGCCCCTATTAGTTAACATTGAAGGGTCGGCCTTGCAAGAGACACTGGGTGAGACGGGCGTGCGAGGTGAGGGCGAGGGTTCGAATTTGAGGGTCTGGTTGCCTTTGCGCGATCGGCGGCTTCGTGGGCTCCGAGCCGGATGGGATAGGCTATAGGGTTCGGTATGATCTACATGTATGTGCATATATATATATATGTATAAGAGTCATTGTATTATGTTAGGTAATAATACGTATACGCAGATGGGGTTTAGGGTTACGGGCGGTCCAACTTAGGAAGGTCTGGGCTTCGGACATTCCTAAATGTCGGGGCCAAGGGCGCTGTTTAGGATTCTGTGCCTAAGAGCCGTTCGGTTTAGGTGTTTAGGGTTTTGGGGCTGCCTGGGAGACAGAGAGAGAGGGACAGGGAGAGACAGAGAGAGAGAGAGAGAGTCAGGGTTTTGGGGCTGACAGACTTAGGCTTTAGGCATTGGGTTTGCATGCTTGAGTCGTTGTGCACTCGGGGGATATTGTGTGCCGGCTGGCATCACGATGCAAGGTCCATCTCGATGCAGGAGGTCCACGACGCACCGTGGCAGGGGAAGAGGGCTCAAACAAGTGGCTGATTCTTCTTCATGCTTGCTGCACTTGCTTGTCCCGTCTTCATCGATCTGAAGCATGCATATCGGCGATGGCAACCCCAAACAAACGCATATCCCCAAAACCCTAAGACCTACCCCTAAAGCTTCATGCGTCTCCAGTGGAAGATGTGCCCCAGGCAAGTTTTCATTCCGACCGGCCGCCCACACCCCAGAGTCCGCAGGAGAAGGACAGTCGGCTTGTGCTGACGTCATGCTTCTGGATGTCCATTCTTCGAATCTTCGCTGTTAGCGTGGCACGGCGTGGCAAGCGCCATTGTGCCAATGCTATGCTGGTATTGCAGGTCTGTGGTGATTGCAATAGTCGCTTGTTCTTCTTAGTAAGAGGCTTAAACAGAGGAATTTGCCTGTCGTGATTGATGCCATGATCTGATGTCCGAGAGATTCGGGAGTTGGGGCATTTCCCCCCCATGAAGGGCTGAAGCCAATTACATTTAGGCTGGAGGTAGCGCTTCCACGGATGTTGAGTTCATGGACCGGCGAAGTCCAGCGGCGTACGGCTTTGGTTTTGGAGGCCAAAGTTTGCAAGCCCTGCTAACATAGCCTGAGTATTTATCCATGCTAGTCCTGTGCGGTCCTTAATTAATGTACCTCTACTACAATTTGCCCCAAACTGTGTTCAATTAATGCCCCATGTCAAACTGGGGAAGGGGGACACGTGCACAGGACGAGGTTGCAAAGCAATCCCTCAACTTGAAACCCGGGCCGGAAGTCCCTCCAGCACTCTTCGTTTTCGATCCCGACAGAGTGCTTACCACTGCATGGCCGGTCGCCTATAGATAGATAGCAGAAGTTGTACGTCCAGGTCGACGGGTTACGAAGTTTCATGCCTTGCCCACGCGGATGCTATGGATTTGAAACTGTGTCCAGGAGAACAGCAAGAAGTTCAGAATCTTCGGAAGCGAAGCGTGGCCTGGATGCAGTAGGACCACTCTCGTACAGAGGTTGCGCTCCATCCCCGGAAACACAAGCTTCAAATCCACGCAAAGCCGTTGATCCGAGACGCCTGTCAAGAAAGATAACTGTGTGCTATCATGGGCAGAGGCTACATGTGCATGTCTGTAGCATCCACCAACATTGCTTCTGACAAAACCCATTTGTGTCTGTGTTTCGTTTATGATGCCTAGTGCGTAACTGATGCCAAATCTCGATTATTTTCATAGTTGCGCCTCGACTTTTAGCTCCCATAGAACTCACAGGCACAATCTGTACGCATAAATTCATAACAACTTCAGCAAGAAGTCAATATTTGTGTCAGACATGGCATCACGCTGTGTGAGCCAACGGGAGATGTTCTGAAAACGACACAGTCAAGCTTGCTCGCATGCTCGGATAACTGTATTGTGGCATATGGCGCACATCTTTGCACATCTATCATATCTGTACTGGTATTACATACGTGTTCATGTTTGAATACGCGTAAATATGTACCCGCGCGTGTGTGAATATGTATGTATGTATGTATGTATGTATGTATGTATCTATCTGTCTATCTACCTATCTGTATATACATACACACACACATCAATTCTGGGTATGTGCATAGACTCATAGATGCATGCATACATAAATGTATGCATTCTGTATATTCAGATGTCTCTTTTTCGTATTGTGCATATGTGCACAGATTGTACACGACACATGTCGCTTAATCTACTGTTGACACTGACAGGTTGACACTACCACAGTACCCCTAAAGACGCAAGGTCCAACACTCATACCCTTCCTGTAATACTGCTTTTGCATGCCCTCACTGCATGCGGTTGCTGTACTCTCTCTGTTGTGGCAGCATCAGACAGGCACCCACCATGCCATGCGCAAGCGTGATTAGCGTACCTTTGTAGCACATATATCCAATGCGCTTGCGGTTGTTGGCTTGAGCTTTGCTTTCTAGCTTTCGTCGTTGTGCCGACCCAACTGTCGGTGCTCCTTTGTATTGGTTGTTGAGGATGCGTATGCACATCAGGAATGCATGCACCTCGAGCATGCATGCTGGGGTCAGGCTTCCGCGCAAGTATGCATGCAAACTTGATTTGCGTCCGTGTGTGATTCGTGGCTCATCGTTTGAGGTCTAGGACAATGCGCCAGTCTATCAGCTTTTACGGAACATGCCGGTTATGCCTTGTTCAATGGGGGTCTAGACAATTATATGACAGTTTGCCTGCAACGATGCACCCGGCTAGTACTTTTTTGTGCATCCACAAGGGGAGGGTCTACTGTTCCGGTGTAAAGGTTTATGTGCTTGGCGTTCAGTGTTGTGGATCGGTGTTGTTGGCCGCGGCTTAGAGGTTTTCAGCCGAATTCTTGCCAACTTCCCGAAACAAGCAGATTGCTCTGCCGCTTCCGTATGCTCCGTCCATGGCATGCTCCAGGCAACTAGAGAGGAGACACTTGCCACACGCGCAGCATCAGTGAATCGCCTGTACGAGCTGTGTTGTGAGTTGTGAGACATGCGCACCAGCTCAGCCAATACTGCGATATCGAGGAAGAAACACCGCGACAAGCTCGACCTGCACGCAGCACGCGAGCCTATGGACCACAATGGAAGTAGTTTAGCATCTTTTTTTCGCTGAGGTTCACATTGTTCTGGGCCGGAGTTTTGGTTGATTTGTGGAGCTCCTGGGCTGGTACTATAGGGGCTGAAATAACTACCTATACTATCGTCGGGGCTCCTTATGATAGTTGTAGGCCCCTATACTATCTTCATGTCGTGTTCTTCCTCAACTCTGGCACGCAAGTGCTTCGACGGTTATGGTTTATTTGGCTGCTGCTCGCGGCATCTGGCGCATGCTAGGTACGGTTTAGCATCTTGTCGCAACGCTGCAGGTTCATGCAGTTCGCCGTTCACTTGCGCGCCTCGTCACTGTTTCAGTATCTTTTAGCACCGCATATAGCGCCGAATCAATGAATCTATTGAGATCACTGACAGGTCCAGATTGGTCAGTCTTGGCACGTCAGAATGTGGGTGCACAGCTTTTTCCGAGACTATTGCTGCCGTCGAGCCTGCACACCCAGCTTTCGTAGAGGTACGTCAATCTCCGGAAACCTTGAGTAGGTTTGTCAGGAACAGTCTTGTTGTTTGCTGTGACTCAAGCACTGCGATTGTATGCGCCTACCCCGGACCTGTACAGCAGCCTCTCGGGAAGGTAGGTTCTTTTGTTTGTACTTGTGACGTCGCGGTACTTATTCGGGCCTAAAACCCTTGTAACTCAACCGCAAAACCGAAACCCGAAACGCTGGGCTTTGCCAAACCTCATGGATCTCGCTTGAAGCTCAGGAAGATTCTACCCAAAACTCTAAACCCGAAGAAAAACCCAAACCACCGGAAACTTGTTCTTCACCCAAGCCCTAATCAAACTCCTTCAAGCTAAGCCCTCAACCCCGAAACCATTTCAAGCCCAGGAAAATTCTATTTCGACTTGCTCTACCCTCCGGGCGCAAATGGCCGTCGGAGAGCCCTTCTTCGATGGGGGTGCCCCGGAGCGGAGGTTGAGGGTGTCTACGGGGGAGTATGATTTAAACGAGATTTGGGGTGATTTGGGGTTTATGTCTATATCAGGAGGAGTAGGATTTAACAGAGATTTGGGGTGATTTGGGGTTTAAAGGGAATTTTCAGGGGGTTTGGGTTTGGGGGTTAGGCTTTATGAGCTCATCCCGACCCCCGAAACTCCTATATAGAACGTCCGTTGTTTATAGTGAGGTTTAAGGGTAATAATTAACAGAGAAAGCGGGTTGTAGTAAGGTTTGTGTTGGTTAAGGTACAGGGTGTGCAATTAACGGGGTCCGGAGTTTCCGGTTCTTATCTTCTGTGGCTAAAACAACAGAGCTTGTGAATCTTCGGGTGTAGGATTTATAGTTTGGGGTGTGGGATTTACGCAACAAGGGTATAAGGGTAGATGAGAAGCCCTGATTTGTAAAGTGTTCATGGGGCCCAGCAAGGAGGCTACATGCGATATGTGCCCTAGTATGAACCGTAAGTCGCTGCATTTTTGAAGCAGCAGCTCACCCAAGCCAAGGATGCTCCACGTGCAGTCCATGGGCGTTAGAGGTGCACCGTACAGGCCACAAGGGCCCTAGGTGCTCAATTGCTTGAAATGTCGACTCAGTGTTTGAGATTTGTTTTGCCCCTACATGTTTGCAGATTCAATTCGGAGTTGGGGTTTGGATGGAGCGGGCTTCTGAGTTTGGGTAAGAAGGCTCCGACCGCTGGAGAGACATCAGCCTGGCTTCGACTTCGGACCGACAAGACTTGAAAGGCCTAGAGGGCAGCCTACGTTGGGCAGACCACCAAGGATGTCCAAGCTCGAAAAGCCGCAAACACCAGGCTTTGGTCATCATTGGTTCCTCCAATTGTGGTCATCTCAGCACCCATTGGCGACCTGCGGCTGGGATGAAGAGAAGGGCTCCGTTCTGTTCTCTGCGACTACTAAGGTTGCTGCTGCTGGTTGCTGTTCGTCGTCGTGGTCGTAGTAGTAGTAGTCGTGGTCGTGGTCGTAGTAGTAGTAGTAGTAGTAGTAGCAGTAGCAGTAGTAGTAGTAGTAGTCGTAGTCGTAGTCGTAGTCGTAGTCGTAGTCGTAGTCGTGGTCGTCGTAGTAGTAGTAGTGGTAGTAGTAGTAGTAGTAGCAGTAGTCGTAGTAGTAGTTGTAGTCGGTAGTAGGTAGTAGGTAGTAGGTAGTATTAGGTAGTAGGTAGTATTAGGTAGTAGGTAGTATTAGGTAGGTAGTAGGTAGTAGGTAGTAGGTAGTAGGTAGTAGGTAGTACTAGTAGTAGTAGTAGTAGTTGTAGTTGTAGTCGTAGTAGTAGTAGTAGTAGCAGCAGTAGCAGTAGCAGTAGCAGTAGTAGTAGAAGTAGTAGTAGTAGTAGTAGTAGTAGCAGTAGCAGTAGCAGTAGTAGTACTAGTAAGCGTCTCGGCCCGAACTGGTTTCTGAAGACTGGGCCTGAGGGTTAATGGGCATCGCTGGCCTGTTTTTCTGCTGCTGAACGTGGCATTCACCCGCTTTTGGGGTCTTCGGATCGGGGTGAATGCCACGGTCGCCTCCTGGGTCTACGACCAGTGACTCCTACGCCTCCTCCTCGGAAGACTGGAGTGATCTGGATGGCAATGCTATCAGCGATGAGGATATGGCTGATTCTGATGCCTCCCTTGGGAATGATGAACCATTTGGAGCGCATCTACCGGAAGCCCCTCAATCAGACGTGGACATCAGGCGAGAAGCGGATTTTGAGCTTAAGAGGCAGTCATTCGTGGACTTACTCGCCCGACAGCTTTGCCGAGCCCATCTGGAGCAGGAGCTGCGATCCAGACTTACTGCAAGGCAGGCGGGAGCTCAGCTGCGAGACTTCTGGAGACGACACTCGAATGACAACTCGAGAGACCTCCAAGACTCGGTGGTTGGTTTCCTTGACAGTAACAGACGCGAATCGTTGGAGCATATGGTGGCCGCACTCAGATGCATGCTGGCAGAGCCAATGCCAGACAACGACCTCGCCTGGCTGTTATCTCTGGAAATTCTGCACCTACCGCCTCTGCACAGGCTACAACAAGCTGCCCAACAAGCTGTATTCTTCAGCCTTTGTGACAAGGTTGGTCGAGAGGCTGCCGCCATGGTGGCTTCTCGAGCAACCGATCTGGCCTTTAACACCTTCAGCATACCAGCGCTTCGACTGCTCTGGCCCCTGCTGGATGACGACCAAAGGCGAAAGATGCAAAGGTGGCTTTTCGAGTACAGGATGGGTACCGCTGAAGAGCCGACGGAGAAATCCTCCTCTTCCTCCCAGAAGCCTCGGTATGGATAACACTACACAAGATAGACGCCGACTCTGGCGACGCTGGAGACTACGTACAAGCTCTACGCACAGGCGTTCCTCCAGGCGACGAGGTCGAAAGCTCTTCTTGTTCCTGCTTCCCACGTTACGTCGAGGTTTGGTGTACATAGTGTATATACTAGGAGCGCTTAGCAAAGTAAGCTGTCACATATGCTCGCTGCTTTTTAACCCTAAGACCCACTTCCCTGCCCGAACCCAGAACAGTAGGAAGGGTCGCCCAGGTCCCAAGTCCTGGGGTGGCCGATGCAACACTGTTACCGCACTCGCTATCATGTGCATCCTTATTCTTTTCCAACCATGCAGTTCTATGCATCAGGTCACAGACGCGAGGGTTGAGGGCTCTCCCCACCTGGATCCCTCTGGAGCCAGTCTCACTGAAGCACCTGCTGGACTCCAAGGTCTGACAAACCTTCACGGTGTTTTTAAAGTGCCACAGCCTAAGGCGGCACAGAAGCGCACTTTCCTGAGAGCGCAGCGCAGAGCCATACAACACGGTGGATCAATGTATAGAGGTCGTTGGTTTAATGCCTCACAGCTTGGGGTCCAACACAATCCCACCACTGCCAAACCGAAACCCACCCCAAACCCTACTCAGGATGGCTCTAGATTGCATTTTGTTTCCTGGAATGCAAGCAGTCTCACTACAGATCGATACGCGGAGCTTCGCACTTGGCTCGCCCAGCCCGAACAGCAGCACATTGATCTAGTTGCTATCCAAGAAACCCACTGGAGAGGTCCCATGGAGTACAGGGCTTCGGGCTTCTTCGGAGTACACAGTGGTTCCGATAAACCTGAAGCCGGCCTTCTTCTTCTTGTTAACTCCCGTAAGTTTCCGGAACATACGATCAAAGTGCATGATGTTCTGCCGGGACGCCTAGCACACATCAGACTTGAATCTGACCCTTGCTGTGACATTGTGTTGGTATATCAGCACGCTTGGTCTATTGCCAGAAATACTGCAGTGTCCGAACACAGTAAAGAGGCCGTGCTCTCCCGTCGATCGACTGTTTGGGCCCAGCTGCATCGACTGGTGGCAGGGCTCCCGAGTAGGAATCAGGTCCTTATTCTGGGTGATTTTAACTCTAGCCTCCAACCCGATACTAATCTCGTTGGACAAGGAGTGCACAGACATACCTGCCATCATGCACCGGATGCCCATATGCTGCAGGATCTAGTTAAGAACTTTGGCCTGGTTGCCCTGAATACTTGGTCTAAGCGAGGCCTTAGATCCTGTACCTACCACCCTGCCACAGCTAAAGGCCACAGTCAGATTGACTTTGCTCTTTGCAGAAGAGTGCACTGTGATCAGCAGGCGCGTCAGACAACGCCCACCTGCGCTCCTTTTGTGCCGATTTCGGGCATGCGTCACTGGCCTTTGGTGGGCAGCATAAGTATCCCTAAACCTCCCAGAACCATTCCCACCCCTAACCGCATTACCAAAAAGCAAGTTCAAACTCAGTGCGGACGCAATCCCAAGATCCTCGAAGCCTTTCAAGTTCAAATGACGCAACTGCATCTCAGTGCCCCTAATCTCACCCCGCACTCCCTCATAACTGCTGCCTGGAGGGAAGTAACGATTAGGCCAGAACAACATTCCAGTGATGCTGCAACACTGGAGCCCGCTTCGCACACGGTTGCCTCGTTATGGCAACAACGTGCGCTGGTAAAGTCCCTGCCGCATCCGCCCCAGGGTCTTAGGGGTAGTAGATTTGGGCTCTCTAAACTTTTCAGGTTATGGAAGGAGTCGTTTAAACTGCAGCAGATTCAGACTACGCTGAGAAAGCAATGTAGACATCGCAAGCGGGATAGAATCAATAAACTCTTGGCCGATGCGGCAGTCCAGCCACAAGGCCTGACATCCGTGTTTCGCTTGCTCAGATCCATTGCACCGAAAACCCCACACCGCCGACTACAACTTAAAACCTCCAACGGCTGCCCGCTCAGCACAACAGACACCCTTTCCCACATCCACAAATTCTTTCACGATCTCTATCACACACATCCACAATCCGCTGACACAAACTCCAGCATAGCTGCACAGCCAGTAGCACCTTTACAGATTGAACGGTACGAGCTCGCGAATGCCTTTTCAAGCCTGCCGGCGAGTAAAGCACTTCCGTCGTCGCAGGCACCTGCGATACTGTGGAAATCCGCTGCAGCATGCCTCGCAGATAAAACTCTACCCGAGCTTAATCATTGGCTAAGGCACATGGCAGACCCACCGCCAGAGTCATGGCACATCGCTGAAATATTCCTGATGCTTAAACCAGGCAAACCTCCTGCCCCGTCTTCATTAAGACCCATTTCCCTATTGCATCCTGTGGCCAAAGCTTTGGCAAGCATACTGAAAGACCGTATAGAGCCGGCGGTCACCAGCTACATGCAAGGCACGCCACAGTTCGCATACCTGCCAGCCAGGAGTGCTCAGGATGCACTGGATCGTGCAATGACTCACTGTCATCATGCCAGAGCCATATTGCGTGCCCAGCAGAACAATCCTCACCTTCGCAAACAAGGTCATCAGACCGCGCCTTGCAGAGGAGCCATAACCTTATCAGTAGATCTGCAGAAAGCTTTTGACCTCATGCCCAGAGCGCTTCTGGATCAGGCCTTGCAAGCAGCTGAAATTAGTGCCGAGCTCCGGTGGGCGATACTCCAAATCCACCGCCATGCCCAGATGCAATTCAAGGTCGGTCAACACCAGACCACCGTCACGACAGAAAATGGCATCAGGCAAGGATGTGGGTTATCACCCACATTATGGAGTCTTTTTACGGGCCTTGTCCTTAGCGAGCTGCTGAGTCAGCTTGGCAAAGAGGATGTGACTGCTTATGCGGACGATTGGCTCTTCCAATGGTTTATAAACCAGGTCTCTGATCTTGACAGTGCCATTGACAAAATTTCGTTCGTCCTCACCACTCTTGCCAGATTTGGTATGAAGATCAGTGTTGATAAAACGGTCATCCTAGTCAGTGTTAAGGGTACAAAAGCAGCCGGTGCCCTCAAGCGTCACGTCAGACGCGTTCCTGGCAAAGGGCACTTCCTTTGTATCCCAGTGGGTGCTGAACATGTTCTGCTGCCCATTGTGAAACAACACACTTACCTCGGACTCCAGCTTAGCTACACTGCCCCTGAACAACTTAGCCTCAAGCATAGGTTTCGGCAGTCCTGGACCACGTTCAACAGACTTTTGCCAGCCCTGAAGAGCAGCAGCCTCACACAACAGCAGAAGCTTCGTGTATGGCACAGCTGCGCTTACGCGGCCCTCATGTATGGCCTCGACTGTACAGGCCTGCCACTGGGGGGGGCAGAGAAACTTTTACAGCATGTGGCTAAGCAACTCCGGGTTATCCTGAAGAGCCCCGTTCATCTTTCCAGAGAATCTTCGATTGATCTCCTTGCTAGACTTGGTTACATCACGCCATCGCAAGACCTCGCGAAGCGCATACGAAGTCGGGTTGAGAAGTGCCAGCAAGGCCACATGCAGTCGCTCCAACCCACACGTGTGCACTCACGCTGGAATCTGCTACTTGCGCATGCAGATAGCTTGAAGCAGGAGCCCACGTCGGTGGATATCAGCCAGCCAAGCTACAAGGTCATGAGGCGAGGTTCCTTAGTTGAAATTTCTGCAACGACACAACAGTTAGCTTGTAAGACCTGTGGCCAGTACTTCCCGAACATCAAACCACTCAAACTCCATGTGGCAAACAAACACAAACCGAGTACCCTTGCCAAAACCCTTGGAGCCCGCAAGCGCACACAGCAGAGTATGCGTGCAGAATACATGAAGCACGCAACCGGTGGGGTTCCTACGTGCTCTCACTGCTCTTGGCAATTTACATCTTGGCCGTCGTTTTGCCAACATTTTGCACAATCCAGATGTCCTGTCCTGCACAGACCGCAGTTCGAGAGCACGGAGGAAGCCCCAACCAATGCAGATGCGGTTGCAACCGCGGTTTTGCCTGCTATGGCACCTGCAGACTTGCCCGACAGGGAGCATGCATCCGAGCCTGAAACGGATGCTCTGACAGAACTGAGTAAACGCCTTGACCCAGAACAAACTCGGCTCTTGTCTCAGTCCGGTTGGCAATCCCTTGCAGCGCTGCTTCGCAAATCTGACCTGCACACTTGCATGTTTTGTGCCCAATGGCTTACCCGACCCCAGTATCTGACTAGGCACATAGCTTCCCAACATGCTGCCCTAAAGCCTATCTTGGATGCATTGCCTAGTTGGCTCAGTGACAGACGGGCCACCGTGCACTCACCGTGCCCCTGGTGCAACGTTGACTTCAAGGCACAACATGCCAGCCGTCACAGACATGCCTCCGCTTGCGTCACACTAACTCGCACAGGTATCATCGCACTCTTGACTGCACGACAGGCCCAAACAGCGTCTTCGACCGCCTCCCACGATGACCGATGCAGCGCAGGCGGAGCTTCTCCAGGCCCAGGCCCAAGCGGACATGTTCAAGACGATGCTGAACAACTCCGCTGCCAGCGGAGCGGGACCGCAGAGTCTGGGTACGGCAGCCATGCAAGCACCGGCTCCCTCGACGCCTATGGACACAGCGCAGAGGGACGGGAAACGCGGCACGGTGGAGGACGTGTCCTCCAAAGGCAACGGCTCGGGAAAGGGGCCGAACAAATGGCCACGCCGCGAGCACGAGAAGGGCAGCCACGGACGATCCGGGAATGGCTGGGGAAACCATGGCAACTGGGGAGATCATTGGGGCCCCCAGTCCCGCGAGCCATCGGAAGTCCGGGACCTATGCCTGATGATGTCCAGACTGGTGCTGCGACACGAGGATGCCCAGAGCATAGCCAGGACGGAGACAGGCTTTGTTATGTTCTGCCAGACCCAGGGCCTCCTCTCGTCGCTTCCGGACCTCATGAAGGCCAACGATGTCTGGAAGAAAGCCAAAGAGGAGATGCCGAACACCCTGACCATGCCGCTACGGGTCGCCTTGCTACTGCAGTTCCTGGAGATTTGGCACAGCCGCATGGGAATGATCGACAAGTCCGAGGACAGCATTGCCAACGCCAAGGAAATGCTGATTCTCAATGCGGACAACAAGGTCCCCTACCTCCAGTACAATGCCCAGGAAAAGAAGATGGAGATAAAGCCAGACCGGGAGCCAATGGAACTGGCGGAGGTCATGGAATGCCTCAAGGACCTCAAAGGCCTCATCATCCTCCCGATGACCGTGATCCGCTTCCATGCCACGAGACGCCTGTCTCAGGATCTCAAGGGAGAGATTCTGCCAATGGTCCTGGAGATTGGTCTCAGGACCAGAGAAGCAGATCAGGCATGGCAGATGTTTACACGGCTCTGCCACTCCGGAGCATGCCGGGCCATGGCTATGTCGCTGAGGGCGGACAAAATGGGCAGGTCAGCACTGGCCACCAACCTCCAGAAGATGACCGAAAGCATGTCAGATCCTTAGTGCTGGGAAACACAAGCAATTATTGTTACTCCAATGCTGCCCTAATCGCCATTCTTTGGTGTCATGCCTGCCGTCCCACAGGTCTGGATAGAGCTGAGCCCTTGCTTGGGCCGGCAATTCGCACTCTGTGGAGCCAGATCTGTAAGGTTAAGAAAGTACATCACCTCTGGCAATCCCTGCCATGGAGGAACATAAATCTTGGCTGGACCCGGCCCACAAGACAGCATGATGTAGTCGAGTATCTTACATTTTTGGCACCACAGCTTCAAGCAACGGCTGCCACTGGCCATTGGGAAGCACGACAGGTTCAGGATGATACGACTGTAGGAGTTTGCGACAGAGGTAGTACCTGGCCCCTTTGGTTGGACACTCCCTTAGAAGCCATCCCTCTGCATAATGCCCCAATAGCCGACCTCCAGCAACTTGTCGATGCATGGCACATGCAGCGTGGCTTGCAAGGGCTGGTGCAGCAGCCCACAGTTTTGCTGTTGCAGATCAACCGTTTTGGGGTACATCATAGCAGTCTTGGTAAATCCAGTATGCCTGTGATCCCAAATGACGAAATCCTGGTGCCAGTATATACGGTGACTGCACGGCCGCTCACTCTGGCCCAACAGTACGCCAGATACCGCAGAGCAGCAGTGATAGTGCATGAAGGCCCGATGCCTACCACAGGACACTATAGATGCATCCTGTTCCAAGGTACCGACCTCTGCCTTATCACTGATGATCATAAGCCTGCCCAACGCCTCACCCATAGAGACCTCCCTACACACTATCCCAACACCTACGCCTTCTTGTATGTGCTCTGCACGAGTCCCTGAACTGGGTCCTCGTCCTCCCCTCCTGTAGGCAGTTACCAGTTGCAGCGAGCATAGTAGGTAACTCTGACCGTCCCACACTTGCTAGACTTTTAGGTTTTCACAGGAGCGGGATCAACACCTCCATGATGGGGCCTTCGGGCCATGGAGGTGTTGCCTTTCTTTTGAGTTAAGAGCTGGACTCATCATAAGGATGAGTGCGCCATGCGCCAGGTTCGTGAAGCCTGCCTAATTTCATGAACGCTAAGCGAGATCGCCCCTTGCTGCGTCCGGAAGAAGTAGTACTAGTAGTCGTCGTAGTAGTAGTAGTAGTAATTAGTAGTAGTAGTAGTAGTAGTAGTAGTAGTAGCAGTCGTAGTCGTATAGTAGTCGTCGTCGCCGTCATCGACAGGGTGATGGTGATGATGGCCGAAGCTGTAGCGTTGGCTGCTGCTGTTGTTGGTGGTGATTGTGGTGGTGGTGGTGGTGGTGGTGGTGGTGGTGGTGGTGGTGGTGGTGGGCGGTTGTGTGGTTCTGGTGCTAGCGAGCTGCTGGGAAGGGCGTTGGTATTGTTGTTATCGCGGTTGAGGTCGAGTGGGTGTATGGATTTTGCAAGCGAACCTAGCAACAATATTTATATAGACTTGTAGAAAGAGCGGTCTGTCTCTGACAAGCATCACATGATGCTATCGCTTAAACTTCCCACTCCTCGTGACTGGTGCCAGAGATACGCAGAGCTTAACCACTCTGTCTGCAGCAGAGTCATCCGGAGAGCTGCGAAAATGCCACGGGTTTCGCATCAGGCTCGCCATGAGGATGTTCCCACATGGATATCTGAAAGACTACCTGAGGCTGCACAAGCACCCGGCCTTCAGTCTTCAGGCGTCCATTCTGCAAGGGGAAGGTATGGATGCGATCTTGATGTTGAGTCGTTGTTGAGTTTGCTGTTGGCGTCTTCCTTGGCATGGTGTCAGTGTCGTTGTCGGAGCAAAAGCCACGCTTTTGGCTGCAGGCCTCGAAGCGAAACTGCTCCAAAGTGAGAAAACAAACATTGTGAGTCACCAGTGTTAGCCGGAACCGAAAATCCCCTGAAGCCTGTTCGGGGCACTCGGCTCTCTTGACTGACGTACATAAAGCTGACGCACGAATGTATGCTTGTGTCATCTGGTCTCTACACATATCCTATAAGTCGTTGACCTGTATCGTCAAGCCTTGAAGCCCTCAAGCCCTATAAAGCATGCATCCTGCAACCTCGAAAGCAAAAACCTCACAATCCCCAAGACCCGAAGTTCATGTATGTTTCTAGTTTATGTGGAATACGTAGTTACTTCTGTGTCTATGTATGTGTTCATTTACTTGCGACAGACAGGGCGAAGCTGCAGGTAAAGCTCGCCCTGCACCTGGAAGTCTAAACTGTTAACGTCAACCCTCAACCGATAACCCTTCAATAGCCCCTGTAGTAAACAGTGTAATGTTACCGTGATTATTCCTAAACCCAACGACTTTATAGTGCGCGTTTATAGTACCCTCTACCCTCCTAATTTGATTCCCTTATCAAGGGATGTGTAACTTTGAAAGCAACCCGATGCCGCGCCTACTACTGTACCCTAAGGCCCCAAAGTGGTTCCTTTTATTTTGCGGGTTCATATTTAGAATCTTATGAGGTAATCCCAAGAAGGAACTACTATGTGGCCTTTGGGTACACACTGTTGAGCTTCGGTAGAGGTCACGGAAGCCAGCGCCGTTTTCTCCGCCGCTCCAAAGGAGGGAACGATGCAGAGTTCAGGGAGGTGTTCTGTTGAATTCAGGGTTTAGAGTTCAGGGTTTGTGGTTCAGGTTGCGTTTTCGGTTTAGGCTCAGCAGCTTTTACCATAAGCTTCGCTTGAGGCTCATGATTTCTATAAGGACACGATTATTTTGATGTATTTAAACAGAAATTAGATCACGGCTTCAGGGCTGAGAGTTGTTTTGAGAAGGGAGGCTAAGACTCCTAGGGTTTTGCTCCTAGGGTGTTGCAGTTCAGGGCAAAATTAAAGTCTCAGAATGCGTGGCTTTAGGGTTTTGGGGTGGGGGGGGTTGCGACTACACTACACTACGCGGCTGGCACGCACCTTCGATACCCATCCGAACCCATCGGGAGTTGATGATAAAGATGCCGGGTTGGCTCCTCCAAAGGTGATGAAACACGATGTTGTTCGATGTTGTCTGTGCAGTGCTTTGCCAAGCATAGGCTAACCCCACACCTCACGTCCTATACTCCCCCCTACACTTTCAACCCATTTCTCAACCCGCCTAAGATTTCAACCTTCCAAAACACCAAAACACAAAGCACCTCCCAAAACCCAATACAATATTCCATAACGCAATCCAAAACACAAAGCGCTCCAAATCCCACGGTCCTTGTGTGCTTGGCAACATTTTGGCTTAACAAGGAACAGAAAGCTGCTGTACACTGCCATATCTCAGCTATGAAGCGAATACGCTTGGTGGCGACATGGGCCATACTCTGGTTTTGTGTATGGTCTCTGCCATGTTTCGTTGGAGGCGCGGGGGCAATTGAGAGTTTTTGTGTCATACAGCCTTGTTTTGTTTTATTCGGCTAAGAAGCTGATGTTGATGAGGTTGGTACCCCGGCGCAGCGACGTCTCGAATTGTGCGCAACGTGTACCTGGACGACTCAAACATGCAAGTAGTGTCGGATATAGCAACCGTTGCTGGCGCATCCTTATTCACGACATTGGTGGTACAAGCCTGCTACGATTGGCAGAAGTCCATTGCGGGCTTGAAGGAAGAGTTGCAGAAGGCGATACGCGGCCAGCAGGAGCTCCGGGACGAGATTCGCGGCATTCGGGGCGAGATGCGTGAGATCATTCGGCTCGTCAAGAAGAAATTTGAAAAGTTGATTGAGTTGATGAAGAGCGGCAGGTCTCTGGCACTTGCACCACTGCATTGCGCCACTTGTGTAGGGTAGACCCCGTGACCGCATGGCAGTCGGTCCGAGCAAGAAGGTTCGGAAGTGTTGTGTCACCAATGCCTTGGGTTAGAGTCCTTCACTACCATGCCCACACGACAGGTGAGCACCCAATAGAAAAAAGGCGCTAGCGTGATGTGCCAGCAGATTTGAGACCAGCAGTGCGACATGCGATGAGGGTTTTCCGTTTCGGGTCAAGGGTCTTAGTTTTGGTTTCCATTTTCGGTTTACGGATTGTATTTTGGGTTTTTTAAGTTTCGGGCTAAGGTTTTTAGTTTTAGGGTTCAGTTTAGGTTTGAGGGTTTGTGCGAACAAACCATCCCAGAACTGGGAACGGACAAGAAATCCGACTGATTACACAGTCAGAGCATTGCGATGGCATCAGAAGTGTGCGCGTCAGGCTTTCTAGTTTCGGGTTAGGTTTTTTTGTTTCGGGTTTTTTAGGAGACAGATGAGATGAGAGAAGAAAGAAATTTCGGCTCAAACATACAATAAATCCCAATATAATATACAAATAGATTATATCTATCGTTTTTTACACCTTTAATAATTCGTGGCGCAAAAAACCGCGTTTATCATCATGATCTAAATAATCATATGTTTGTCCTAATTTTTTATCTATTCGTTTTACTTTTTTGGGGGTTCTCACCCAATGACTGTTGTGTTATTTGTCAATAATGCCCTTTTTACACATTATTTTAACACTATCGCCCACCTCTATTTCGGGATATGTTTTATTGCGCTTTGCCTGTAAAAACATATTCAATTTAACTTCAAATTCATGTTTCTTCTTCCTTGCTACTAATGGGGTCATTTTAGTAGCGGATGAAACCATTTTATTATTTTATGTTAATAGTATCTCCGAATGATAATCTATCCACTGCATATTTTGCTTACCCTTTTTTCATCTGCTTCAACCCGCTTAAACAGCATGTCTTTATATATTCTTATAAAGCGCTCCGCAAATGCTGGATGCCCTAGTGTTCTATGTATTTCAATTTTCTCATCTTCTAAATATTCGATAACGGGTTTACTATACAAACTCCCGTCTTCATCACTGCAAACCATTTTTGGTTTATCGCCCATTTTTGTAGTCCTTCCATTTTCCCTGCCAACATATCAGGCGGTTCTTTACTCTTAATGGGTATAACAGTAGCATATTTATTCAAACTACCAATTGAAACGAATCCTATTCTAAATGTTTGGTTTTCTAGATCATTCTTGCTAATACACACCAAATCCACCTGAATTCAAAATGGGCGTGAGGTGCTATGAAACTATTCTCGCCACGCGGTTCGCGCTTTTCTTCAACGCTCTTTCTAAAAAACTCCTCAACATCCTTCATTGTGATAGTTTTACCTTTTTCCCCACTGTTTTAAGTGTTGTCGCCTTACTCCCAAACCCTGATCGGTCATAATAAACATTGCTGATAATATCTTGCTTAGAAGTCATTATAACAAACAAGATATTTTGGTTCTTCTTCTAATTGTTTGAAATATTTCTGGTGTTTTTGTGATTTAAAATGTTTTGCCTTATGATCGTGAGAGTATCTGCCACCTCAGTCGCAGTTGTGTTTTTCGTTTCGTTTTGCGTTTAGTTGTTCTTTGTTGTCCTCCGTGTATTGCTTTTGGTATTGAGCGATTCTGTCCTTATTTGCTTCTCTGTATGCCTTTGCTATTTCTGGATGTTCGGCATTTTATTGCTCCTTTCTTACTCTTTCACGTACCTTACTTTGGTCATGGTATTGTTTGTCTGTTCTTCCTGCTATAACTTTATTCACACACTTGTTGCTTTGAATATATTGCCCTTCTCTCCTATGTAATTCCTTTTGATTACTACATGGGTATTCTTCAATCAGCTCCATTTTACAGTTCTCTACACCAAACTCTTCAAACAAACGGTTGCAACTTTAAAACTCTCTTTACCTTTTGTGGAATGTAGCATAAACATGTACCTGTGCCTCGCCATCCTTTGACTCAGCTCCTCACAAGTAGAACCTATATAACATTTGTTATGCCCTACATCAACTATCTTATAAATCTTGCCATTCTGATATTTATTCATATCTCTATATATCCTAAACTATCATTTCTTTTAACCATTTCAATGCGCAGAAATATTACAATAAATGCAGAAACCGACGCAATGATTAACTTCGTGCGGTCGCAGATTATTTAATCTCTGGGCCGTAAAGTTGCTACACAATTTGCCCTGCTTGGTTTCAAAAACTATACGACGTATTACATGTCTCGCACCTGCTTTCAAACACTTTTAAACACCATTCAGGGGTTATGTATTCTTATTCACTTGTTTTTCTGTGGGAACGCCGGTCTCGTAGTTTGTAATTCTCCACTTTGTTTTTAAAAAATCTCATAATCATGTTTTTCGTCATTTGCTTCTCATAGTCGCCGTTCTTGTAAAACTTCACTTGCTTAAAATCAACACACCTTGTTATTGCACACCACAGCCGTTCTATACTTGCTATTGGTAAGTCGTGTTCTTGTATAGTTCTACTCCCCTTTACACTTGCTCCCTGACTTGAATGACAGGTGGCACAATACGAGTAAATGAAGTTGGCATCCACAATAGGTTCAAATAACATAAACTCGTCATCAGCATTCGCTATGTTCTGTAATGTTACTCGTGCCCCTAATTCATCCTGCAGTATATTCGTAATTCTATACCGTAGATTTACATGTACCCTTGGTTGTTCAACCCATTTTCTGGCAATCAATATTTCTCCTACCTCATATTTATCTTGTTTCTTTAACCTGTCCCTGATTTCATTTGCCACATTACGGCATCTCATGTTTTTATAGGCAATGTTATGCTCCGATGCCATTATGTCGTCAGTCGTTTCGAAATATTTTGGTATAATCTCCTCAAAAGGCAAATTCTTTTCCCAGAAGTCTTTATACATAATATCAATGATTTCCTTGTTTCCTTCTCCTTCCTCACTATCCTTCGCGACTATTCTCTTACAGACGGTCAAGAAGATATTGTATTTACATATTATATCCAAGCAGTTGTCAATGTATGTTGCTGGGTTCTGGCAGTTGGTCATAACTTCCACCCTTTGTATTTGTTTAACATCACCTGTCGCAACTACAATTTCACCGGTGTTATTCTTGATGAACTGCTTGACCCTATCCAAAACATACAGATTTGACATATAGGTTTCATCAAATACTATTATGTCATAATTATTGTAATCAATCTGTGGCAACTTTTTCCCCGACATCTTCATGAACCGCTATGCTGAAAATACTTGTTATAAGTTGTCGCTTCTACTTCCTTCTCTTGCAAGAGTCTGTTGGTCGGAACTACAAACAAAACTTTATAACCCATGTTTTGGAAGTATTCCCCTGTATAACTCTTTTCACTACCCGCGAAACGAGCACGGATTAAACAAGGATTTCGTTTTACGGTTTGTTGGCATATAGGGCGAGTGTCCCGTTCGTCCTCAACTTCAACCTGTACATTACTAACTTTCGGGATTTCCGGCACTTCGTTAAACTTGTATGTGTATAACTGCGTAGGCAGTGTAATTGTTTTCTTTTCTTCCAGTCTCCAAGTGCCGATGTCAGTTCCAAATTCAAGCAGTCCCTCTTTCCACACACGACAAAAACTGTATCCATACACCTTATCCACATCGTCTTCGTGCATCGTCAGGCAATCTGTTTTAACAGTATACACCTTAGTGTTATTGTCGGATGATGTCTTGTATGCCTCATACATCTTTAAATTATGATAGTGTAATAACAACTCTTTGATATGCATAAAGCCATTTATTAAAGTCTTCTTTTCTGACACACTTTGCACATAATTTTTTTCTCCTTCTGTCTCCATTGTTTCAAATTCGTCTTCATCCACTTCGTTAAGTTCTGTCTGACACTCGCTTATAATGTAAACTTTTCCACTCTAAATGCTTTGATAATAACACGCCTCCTTCAACGAAGTAAAGGTGCTACTTCGCTGACTTGTGTTATTGGCTTTCTCCAACATTCCAATGCTGATGTTCCATATTTTTTTGGCGTCTGCCTGTTGAAGTCTTCGTCGTCTGTTGGGTTAAGTATTGTTTAGGTGCTTTGGGTTTTGGGTTGTGTTCTGGATAATTGTATTTGTTGTGGGGTAGCTTTGTTTCGGGATACTTGTATTGGTTGTTGGGAGGTGTTTTGTGTTTTGCAGGATTTAAGCGTTGAAATCTTAGGCGGGTCGAGAAATGGGGTGAAAGCGTAGGGGGGGTATAGGATGTGAGGTGTGGGGTTAGCCTTTGCTTGCTGCTTTGCCACCCGTCTTCGTCGGTTCTGAGGTTGCAATTTGGATTGAGGAAGATATCGGGACGTATTACAGAGCCGGGTGCTTCAGGCAGCATGCGGAAATTGCGGTCCCGACAAAAAGAGGGTAGATGACTCCAAGCTTTCGGTGTGCGACCACCGGAAGCACATTATTTAGCTCACCAACTAAGTGGCAGCCACAAGTGTATACCTGCTTGACAGGAGGGTCCGGAGCTGCGTTCCTTTCTCGCCTTCGATCGGAAGCGAATGAGCACCTATCCATGCGTGATGGCAGGGGGGGGTTTAGGGTTTCGGGAGGATGTCTTACACACTGGCATTCTTTTGTTTCGTTCAGCAATATGCCATTATGTTAAACAGTCATCATTGCAGCTTAACTTTGCTGGGCAATTGGAAATATGCTTGAGAAGGACGGGTTTCTGTGAAGGCTCTGCGTTGGGTTTACAGTGTCAGGTTTCGGGCTCCAGGATTTTCTGCCTGCTCCGGAATTGGAGACTGCTTGACAAAATTATGTGCAGCAGCGTCGCCTCTGAAAGGATCTCAATCATAGCATGGGTTTGGTATCCTTTTTGAGTGTTAGCCTTTCATCCGCTACCTGCAGCCACCTTGATCTGAGGCCCCGAGAAGTTTGAGAAAGCGGGCCAGGACAAGATGAGGCCCGTGTTTCAACTGCGTGCCTTGGACCGAGAACAGATGCCCGTGTGTAAATATGCGGGCCTAAATAATTACCAATACTATTTTGGGGGTTCCGGTTCCTTGCTATAACTATAGTATAATGGGCCCCGAAACCCTATTCTAAGTATTAAGGCCCCTATAGTAAGTGGTGGAGGGCTGCCAAAGGCTATTCTGGGGTATAGATGTTGCTATAGGAGGGAACGTCGTGCGTGCGCGCATTGTATGCCAAAAATCCGCTGTGGCGACGGTCTTTCTGCAAGACTGCGGTTGTCAGCATTGTCACAAAATGCAAAGGTTCACTCGCAGTTCAGCTCCAAACAGTCCTTCTGTGCTGTGCCAAAATTGAACCCTAAACCCTAAACCGTGTCATGTCCGCTGCTGCCAGCTTGTATGCTCGTGTAGTGCTCGTGTTTGGTCCTGGCAAGCCTCCCCCTCCCCTCCACGTCGCCAGAAGCAAGGTGCGGCCAGACTGCATCGCAAAGACATGACCGACGAGGAGCAAAGAATGTTCAGCCGATGCTTGAGATTGGGTATGTTGTAGTCCGCTGTGAAATTTGTTTATTCATGGCGGTCATATGCAGCAAGCCGCGAAGACGTACATGAACAGATACACACAGAAAGATATGCACATCCACACATTCATACATCATTTATTCTGCATGCATCCAACTATTTATTGGTCCATCCATCCACACATGCATGCAACCATACTTCTATACGTTCACACATACATGCATATATGCAGCCACCTGCATTTACACAAATACACATGCACTTGCTTTTGTTCCGCACACTCTTACATGCATGCGAATGCCGCAAGAGAAGCAAGTAAGTACGAGTACGAAGTATGGAGACCCCTAGGCAAAAGTGAAGACAGCTACTGGTTTACACATTCCTTGCCTTTCCAGTCCTCACAGCACGTGCAGGAGGTTCGGAACTCGCCGTGGGGCAAGAAAGGCGGGGACAGTGTGTCGCAGACATGGGCATGGCAGCAGAATGTCCAGCCTAGCGTTGGATGATGCAGTGCTTGACCTTTCCAGCCTCTGGGATAGCTCCATGAGCTCAGTCTCACGGCAACCCTCCAAGCCCAAACCTCCATAGACATAAACCAAGGCCCACACTAAACATGCTCCAGCGATCGCCAGCTCGGTCCTCAGGCATCAGATCGATCCCAGCACCCTGGAACACCAGTGTCTGTGTCGAGCCGTTCCAAGCCAACATTTGCAAGGCTGCGAGCTTGGGGTTTAGGGTTTCTGACCGGGATAACTAATAACCGTCGAGGGTTGCTCCCCAACAAAAACGGACAATTCACACGGAACAACCTGTCTGTGACACCAGGGAATCAGATTCAGCATCAGGTCGTGACTCGCATGCAATGTCTTGTGTAGCTTCGGTGTCAAAGTGCTCGCAGTTGCTGGGTTTTGCGTGAGAAGACATCCCGATATCTTGACCCCTGTGATGCAGGCCATTCTATGTCAGCAGGAAGTTGGCAGGTGTAAGCATTGGATGGCTAAAAGGTTTTACTCCGGTTTCACAGTTCAGGCTTTAGTTTGCCATCTCTGAAGCGTTTTTTGATGTACTGGCAGGGTGCAGGATGCTGCCGTAGTGAAATGAGGAGCCGATGTACAAACGATTGCTTGAAACACATCAGCTGCATGTGGATGTATGGTGAGTGCATCTACAGTTGCAAAAGCCTGGTACAGCAAGGCTGGGTGTGACAGTGATAACATCCAGAATACACATTGTCATGCCATAAGCAACTCGGCAAGAGCAGGCGTTCGTTCTACGCCTCCGGGATTTCCTCCTTTCGTACTTGACACTTGGCACGAAGGGGTTGCGACACCCCCATCGACGTTACAGGGCTTATGCAAACACCAACAAACCCTGTCACAATAAACTTGCATTAATTGATAAGACGTCCCACGGTTGCCTCTGCATCTTCTGGCCTTTTCAGGGTTTTGGGTTTCAGTTTTCAGTCTTGCCCCAGGGCCACATAGCAGGCCCATTTCTAGCATTGGCGGCAAGAGTGGGCAGAACTCACAATGCAGAATGTCACAGTCCGAAAAGGTTCCTCCCCACCTCCTTCGGCTAGTTTCTCTAGTTGAATTTGAGATGTGCACAGACGGAGTGTCATCAAACTTTCATCCGTCAGTACATACATGTGCCTACACATACAAATATACACTTGTGTGTAGATACACATGCACATACATATGCATACAGCACACGCATACATATATGCGAATACCGAACCCAAGTACAAGTACAGTTGCAATGACAAATGGACATACACCCACCCACCCACCCACCCACCCACCCACGCACGCACGCACGCACGCACGCACGCACGCACGCACCCACCCACGCACGCACGCACGCACGCACGCACGCACCCACCCACGCACGCACGCACGCACACACGCACACACACACACACACACACACACACACAGAGACATGCATGACCATGTGCACACGCGTATGTTCGGGTGCTTGGACGTTTACATGATAAGTGTAGATACGAAGGCAGATGAACACATGTATACATACGTACATACATACATATATACATGCATACATACATGCATACATGCATCCTCCCTTGCGTGCGCACCTGGACGCATAAGTATGCTTTTCCATGTCTGTATGTATATGCGCGTGCACATAGGTATGTATGCATGTATGTGTGGGTGGGTGGGTGGGTAACTACGTACATGGGTTGTTGGGTAGGTGGCCAGCTAGGTAGCTAGGCAGCTGCGTAGGTAGACAGGTAGGTATGGGTCTGTACATATTATATATCTATATATATATATATAATATGTATATATGCATGCATGTATGTACGTCTTTCTACGTATTCCCTACACCAAGGAGCGTCCCAAAACTGGACCCAGCGAAGATTACGAAGAAGGCCTTTCCACATGCTGGAGATCTGGAGGACCCAGCTAGAATCTGGTAGAAAGGCTTCTCCAGAATTTACATAGTATAAAAAGAAACTTTGAGGCTGGGTCTATTGAAGCCCTCGACCCTAGACCTGAAAGTGGGAGTTTCCGAAAATTAGGGGTACCTTATTTGGGGTCCTTATAATAAGGATCCTACCATTTAGGGTATTATATTTGGGTCCAACCCTGGAGCCGTGATCTCCTAAAGCATTCAGCGTGTGCTTAAGCTTGGCCCTCCTTGCGAGGATCCATCCTATCTCTGGGTGGAGCTGACTGAGCAGCTTCCTCAGCACCTGTGGCTCCTCTGGTTTTAGGATTTCGGGCTCAACTGGCTGAGATCAACTGTAATGTTTGAATGTATGGCATTGGGTTTGTGTGGTACAGCCTGTGTAGCAGGGAATGCGTAAAAAATTCAGCCACAGCGGCTTCTGCCGAGTCTTGTTCGGGACTCTGGCTGAACTCGGGCACTGTTGCCTTTCCTGATTAGGATGGGATTTCTATGGGATAGTCTGACTAATTATCCAGGCTTCTAGAAAGCTGTCCTAAGCCAGTTTGCATCCAAACGCTCGCCGCAGCACCAACACCCAAGCTGAATACTGTTCTAGCCTTGCAGTTTGGGGCTTTAGGTATTCAGGCTTTGCAACGAGCGTTCAAGCCTGAAGACAGCATGCTGCAGCCCGTTTTAAGAACCTACTACTCCAGAACATCTTCCTTGAGCCTTCAAAACTGTCAGAGTCCATGCGCTCAAAGCCCAAAGCAGCTCCTCATATCCTGAGCTCAAAACCTGCAAACATCCGACACCCCAAATCCTCAAACTCAAGCCCAAACCCTAAACTCCTGCCTGCTGCGTGCGAGTGTGCGAGTCGAAACCCCAATCATCATGATACTATGGGGTTTAAATAGTTACCACTAGTATTTTGGTGGTTCTTCATTATATTTGTACTCTAATGGGCTCCAAAACCCTATTCTAATTACTAAGGCTACTGTCCTTAAATATGCTTATAGTAGCCCTTATATAGAACCCTTATAGGGATCCCCTGTTCGAATTATGGAGTCCCCTGTATTAGGAGCCGTCCGGTAAGATCAAGCTCGGAAGGATTCGCAAAGTTCGGCACCAGCGGCACCGGAACTTCAAGTTCGGTCGCAGAAGCTTTGGCTTAGGGTTTTGGGTTGGGGTTTAGGGTTTTGAGGCTTTAGGGATTCGTGTCGAGGGTTTGAGGGTTCAGGGCGTAGGGTTTCGGTTTCGGACGGGCTTAGGGTTTCGGATGTGGGAGTTTAGAGTTGCTGAGTCGTAGGGTGTAACCTGATCTGAGTGATCGCCAGCTTGAGAAGTTCCAAACCGCAAAGCTCAAACCCTACCAAGCCGCCGCAAGCTCCCTACCCGAAAACAGCCCTAGCTAGCTCCTCCGAAGCCCTACCACGGTTTAGGGATTTCGTGTTCAGGTTAGCTGCTCCTCCCAAACGTTAAAGCCACTGCTGCTCCCCAAAGCCTCACGCGAGCCGTCGAGTTTTGGCTAGCGAGTTTCTGTGTACCACATCCATGAACAGACGTGTGTGGCTACTACGGGCATATACACGGCATACATGCGTGCAGACATGCATCCGTACGTAGGGACAGTTGCACATATATAAAGGCATACATGCAGTTTCACAAGCAGCACACTGCAGCATCCTGCATCGTAGACTTATGTTGGACTTGTGGGTCTGCAGTCTTCAAGTTTAGTGTAGTCGTTCATCGATAGCAGGGTGAAGAGCACGCCCGCACGCACATGTAGAGATTCTACTCTCATTGCAGAATGTACCGTGGATTGAAAGTCGTGACATGTCAAGCTTGTGCTAGATCCAAAGCATCATACGTTGTGGAAGTGTATGAGTCATGAACGAGTTAACGGATTGGCAACAACAAGATCCGTAAGATTACCATGCAAGTGTCGCCCGACAGCGTCGAGCCCGCTTCAGGCCCACAAAGGGCAAGCACAACGGGGTCACCGAATCCTAGCCTCAACCGTAAGAACCCTGAAATTTAGAAGCCGAACTGTACCCATAGGCCCCAAGGTAGTTCCTTTGTGGGTATACCTTATAGGATTCTGTATATGAACCCCAAAAAGGAACTACTTTGGGGCCTTAGGGTAACACCCAGAACCTGAAGGCTGCACCAGTTCCCTGCATCCGGCTCTTAGGACTGGAGACGGCGCTTGGCATGTGACTTCCTCAGCTTCTGAAAACAGTGTTGTTCGTGATTTTGAAAATGGCACTCATAGTAAGCATAGTAATGGCTGTAAAGGTGGTGGAATAGTAAGAGCAGTAGTCAGATTATGCTGTGGAGCAAGGTTTTCTGCAAGGCGGACACGGACATACCCATGCTTTCACACAAAAAAATCAGAAATCTGCATGAGGACACCAAATTAGGGCAACAAGCGGGGTTGTGATTTGTAGTTAAGAGTTTTCGTTGGCTTTTCACGTCAATAATTTATGAGAGCAGGGCGTGTGCAATGTTGCAACGAAGTCTGGGACATGCTTCCACCATGCTGCAAGATGTATCCTCAGCTTCCATGTCAAAGTTGAAGTGTAATATATTACCTTCATAGTGCTACTACTATGTGTTTGGTCTCCGAAGCTCCCTCTTCGCAGCCATTACAAGGCTTGTTCAAGAATCCACTGCGACGGCGACGACGACTACTACCATTCCTACTGCTCCTGCTACTGTTGCCACTACCGCTACCGTTACCACGACTGCTACCGCTACACAGGCGTGGCCCCTTAGCCAACGGCCAGCGGTTCTTTGGCAGCGTCATTTTCCCAGGCCTGCGCTCACACGCAGGCTTTTGTGTATTTGTAGGGTTTGGTAAGTGCTTTAGGGGGTTGGAAGGGCTTACACGCGACAGAGGTTGGAATCCCTGATACAGTCCCTGTACAGTTATAGACTGCCTCGCACTTCATAATCCAGTCTAACTATTGAGGCGCCGATATGCTGCAACCTTACAGGACCTTGCAAAATAACTTGCACGGGGGAACCCCAAACCCTATTAAAGAGCCCTTCACGACTTCCCTGCGGTGCGACCCGGTCAGCTGGGCGGGCGGGGGAAGGAACCCCTAAAGGAATCAAACTACAACTTTTGCAGCGGTTTCGGTTTTGTTAAAAGGGGTTCTGGGATTTGCTGTATTCAATCAAGGTTTTTAGGGCTTCAGGTCTTTATTCAATTCCCAGGGCCTAGGGGCTCCTGGCAACGCCATGCCAGAGCGAGGGGTGATGAACGTTCGCACTCCCCTTTTCCAGGTAGCAGCACTGGTACATCCTTTGCAGGTCTTCAGTCGAAGCATGCGAGGACTCCCAACAACGCAGCCACTCACTAGGGCATGCCCTCCTTCGTCGTACCCCGAAATCAAATCCTGTGCGAAGCCGTCCGGGCGGATGCAGCAGCTTCAAAAAGATTGATGCAGAGTGCAGATACCCTTAAGCTCCTCGATACGGAAGGCGGCTTCTCTGTGATGGTACTGGACCTCTACCACGAGAGCAGGCACAGCGGCGGGTGCTTAGAGATCAGATGCGGGTCGTTGCTGCATTGTGCCATTAATCCTCATTACGGCGGCAAGGACTTTTCTATTCAGCAGCCGCGTAGGCAGCTGACGAAGTTAAGTAGTTAAACTTCGAACCCTACCTGCCATGTAGGCAGGCAGTGATATTGCCGCCGCTGGAACCACGAAATCCAGAGATTGTCATCGACTTCTCGAGTGGACAACGGAGGTGTTGTGTCAGTCCGTGCACGTAGGCCGCAATGCACATTTACTTCGCAAGCCCAAGCTTCGAGTGGTTGAGACGACAGGTTTACATCGCCAGAACCCCTCGAGTTCGATGCAAGGGCTTAGCACAGCAGTCGCATCTCGCGGCACATGGTAGGGCCGAAGCTCGTGCTGCATAAGAGAGCCGTCGCCCAGTCCGGCCTTTGTGAGGTGGATGAAGTATCATATTCAGGCGCGGGGTCGTTCACTGCTCTCTTCGGGGTTGATGGTTGTACAATGTTTACTAGTCTCGTCGCGGTGTTCCTTGGCAGACCATGAGGTGCGGTACCTTGTCGAGTTTGCATTTGGCAGGGCATTTAGAGTGTAGGGTTTTGGTCTGCCACACGTCACTTGACGTGCTAATGTCATGCTGGCAAGGAGGTCCCCTGCTATCGGGGCCTTTTAGTACAAGTCGTGCCTGCAGAAAGTACCTTGAGTAGGGGAGTTCTACCAATGGAAGAGGGGCCATTGGAAGAGAGCGGGCTACTCATCTTGAGTTGGAACAGGAACCAGGAGTTTCGTGCAATTTGATCACGCGATTGTATATCGGTGCCATGATATTCTTGCCGGTTCTTCGTAGGCAATGACGAGACCTGCATGGAACCCCAAGCCAAGCAAGGCCGAAATCTTCACCCAAACCGGAAGCAGCAGTCAGGCTCCTCCCGGAAGCTCCAACTTTCACAGACTCGGCTGGCCTGTGGATGGCACTAGTCCGAAGCCAAGACCTGCGGACAAGTGCAACATCACTTATCAATATCTTTTCGGAGAACACGGACATAGCGTTGGTACTCGTGGTAGTACAAATGGCGGCAGTAGCATTCCAGTATTCACAGGAGTATTACTATGACTTGTTTGGTTTCTGCTCGATTGTCATTAATATTGTTATTAAGATACTTTAGTAATAGGAGGAGGAGGAGGAGGAGGAGGAGGAGGAGGAGGAGCACCGAGGGGGAGGAAGAGGAAGAGCAGCAGCAACAGCAGGAGGGAGTAGACGTACCACTTCCGCAATCCCTACCGCCACTACTACTACTACTACTACTACTACTACTACTACTACTACTACTACTACTACTACTACGACTACGACTACGACTACGACTACTACTACTACTACTACTACTACTACTACTACTCCTGCTGCTGCTACTACTACTTCTACGACTACTACTACTACTACGACGACTACTACTACTACTACGACTACTACTACTACTGCTACAACTGCTACTGCTACTGCTACTGCTACTGCTACTGCTACTGCTACTGCTACTGCTACTGCTACTGCTACTGCTACTGCTACTGCTACTGCTGCTGCTGCTGCTGCTGCTGCTACTGCTACTACTACTACTACTACTACTACTACTACTACTACTACTACTACTACTACTACTACTACTACTACTACTACTACTACTACTACTACTACTACTACTACTACTACTACTACTACTACTACTACTACTACTACTACTACTACTACTACTACTACTACTACTACTACTACTACTACTACTACTACTACTTGTACTACTGCTTCTACTTCTAGTACTACTATCATTACTACTACTGCGACTCGTACAGCAACAACTACTGACACTACTACCACCAACAATTGTTCTCTGTACGACTGCCACTACCGTTGACTGCCGCTGCCACTCCACCACTACCCACCTACTGCTACCAATACAACTGTCACCGCACCACGACTAAGACTGTTGTTGGTGCGATTACCACTACCGCAACTACTATCACTACCGCTGCCATTGCCACCGCCACTACCACTACTGTTGATGCCCAACTGTTGATGCCCAAGATCCTGCATGACCAGCAACATCCTACATACTCAGCAGGGAAGCCGTGGAGATGTTCAAAGTCCTGGCGGATCTTTGGCACCAACCGTACCACCTCCACCACCATCTCGACGACGACGACTACTACTTACTACTACTGCTGCTACTACTACTTCTGCTACTACTACTACTACTACTACCACTACTACTACTACTACCACTACGACTCCTAAAGACGATCTGTTCAGGCTCGAGTGCTTCACAAAACTAAAGATTTCCTAATCCGCAGACGTGAGGCCAAGCTCTCATGCTGAGTCCCGAAAGCTTAAAAATCCTTCAGAATCCCTTGCCTGGAGCTGTGCAATTTCTTGCTGGCTACAGGTCGTTGAGAGGAGTCTAGACTAGCGATGCAGCTGTTTTCGTGTTTGTGAGTGCAGACACAGGGCACAGCTTCGGACTTTAGTCTACTGCACAATTTTGCACAGTGATCAGAAGCCACGACTCGTAAGCATGACCCGCAGCATCGACATTTCTTGCCAACCGAAGGTGGCTACCGCCCCTTCCGAACTTTCGGACTGGAGCCTTTTAGAGCCAGCGACGGATGGTGGCTGCTTGGTGTGATTGAGGATACCGAGTTTCAACCCCACACGCTCGAAGTAAAGCCCACAAACCCAAGATGACATGCCCGATGTAAAACCCAGTCTGGTGTTCTGCACAAAATACCCTCAACCCCTTTGAATGCACTTAGCAAGAGGCTTTCCCTTGTACCCAGATTCCCAAACCTTTCGAGTCTTTCAGACCTACTGTTTGCATTGGGTTGGTTTGAACACTGCATGCCCTGCACCTAGGTTTGAAACCGAGCAGCAATGCGAACACTTTGTGCCTTGGCTGAAAAGTTTCTTCAGCAATGATTTCATCCCCACCCCGAGGTTTTTCACAGTGAAAGCTAAGCCTACCTTTGCCCAGCGGACCCTATCCCCGCCATCAATCTCTCTTCCAAGCTGTCGTGGTGCAAGTTTGGGTTTGACCTTCGTCTGATTTAGCTTCACGTGTTTTGGTAGCAGTTGCGACTTAATCTCCACAATAGGTTTGTAACCCTTCTCAAGCACCTCACCCAAGAGTGTAACCCCAAACACTGGCTCAAGTATTTCGAGCCCTCCCAGCTTGATTGGTTTGTGGCGTTGTCAAGCTTGGTTCTTGAGTCTCAGATCTGCGAAGACACCCTTTGGTATCGGCCGCCGGCTGCCCGAGGGTCCACTGGTGGCCTGAAGGTTTCAAAAGGTGCGATGACATGCCGTCTAGGCTTCAGGCTTTAGGGTACTTAGCAGCTTGAAATCGACGCCCAAACCACGCAGCCGCAAACGAAGAACGAATGACCCGGTCGTCCGAACCCGCTCTGCACACCCAAACCCACACCGTTCAGTTCCAGACGGTACGGCACGGCCCGAGCTAAGGTGGCGATTCAAGCCAAAGAGGGCGCAGAAGCAGCTCAAACGGACGGGGATTGGGAGGTCGGCAATGACAATCCGAGTACATGGATCTTGAGCTTTCCAGCAGAACATATCAACCCTAAAACTCCAACCCCAAAAATGACTGAAGTGACGAAAGATATCAGACATCCTCAGTTGTGTTTTAGTATATGACCCTTAAGGCTGTTGGTTTGTTGCCGATTGTTCGTGCTTGTGTATGCCTGGACTTCTCGGGCCACATCAATTTCGACATTTTCCTTGCAGCCTTATCACATCCCAGCTGACGACACCCAATGGTTGTGACATAGCCAAATTGTGTCTGCAATGCAGAGAATACCGGGCCCTATTCTACGGTATAAGGAGTTAACCGGATCAGAGTATTTAGAAAATTTTAGTAAGATTACAATCCTCTCGGCCACAAGTGCACAAGCACAAGTGCAACTAGTTCTTCGGCATGTGTGCATTGCCCGGCAGCGAACAGGCAGACGGCTTTGAGATTGAAGAGTCTCCTTTTACCGACGTGGCGTGGCGACATTTCATGAGTGCTTGTTACTTGGGACAAGCGCAGCCAAGGCTGGCTGGACAACATCATCGTCTTAGGGTTCCTACAAGGGATCTATGGGTTCTATAAACAGTATCACAATGGACTAGTTGAGTAGGTAACCCTTAACCTTTTAACTATTAGGGTTTATATAAGCCCATTATAGTTTAGAAGGTTAAGCATTTTTTGGGGCTAGGGTACTTAGCCCCTAAATCGTCATTCAAATGGCATGCATGCACAGATGTACAGCCATGGCGCCACAGCGACTGTAGAATCTTACTGTAGGTGAGCAGCGAGGCTATAGAGACCATGGCATTATCCTGCAAGTCACGGCACTACAAGACAGACAAGTCTTCAGTGCTCCGAGGCGTGCATAGAAGCGGGCCCCAGGACGGCCAACCAACTCGGTAGATTGAATAACATTGAATACTGTAGGAACCTGATTAAGAAATCTTGCGCCTTTATGAGGGTTCCTTATCATGAATCCCACTATTTTGGGGTTATGGGCCCAGGATTTCTTAATCAGGTTCCTACATTATCGGTCTTCAATAACAGGGCCACAGCTGAATTTAGCGTGCGCATCTCGCGATCTGTCCAAGACCAAAATAATGTGCCACAAGGCATGGGCTCCGCCGGTCACTGCCATGCTTTCTGGGTCGCCACCACCCATGACAGCACGAGGGTTGCCGAGACAGCCCCCCGAGCGACTTGGACAGCAAGTTGGCGGTACATTATGTCATGTCTTGCCGGGCACTGATCCTTGCAGCTGGACGTGCACGTGCATGCATGCTTGATTTTGATGGCCTGTTTCAGAACTCTGGCGGCTGACCCAGAAAAACCTCCGCAGCCAGCATCCGAACCAACAGGACTCGTTCCAAGCGGGGCAGTCGCGAGTTTTTGCCTCAAACCTCGCGGGTGTAGTTTTTTGCAATTCCCAAAGGGTCCAAGTACCATTGTAGTAGACCTTTTGGGATTGTTTGCCTGTGCTCGACGGCTTCGTGCCACGCGTTCTGATGTTTCTTGGGTTTGGCTGACTTCAAATCAAAGCTCAAAAGACGCACCAGGCCACGGATCTGCGCTGCGGAGAAAGCCCCGGCAAGCTTTGAGTTATAAACCATACCAATGTCCAAAGTAGACACTACACCTAAGGTATCGTAATGGGGTTAGTTGAGGGGTGCTATAAGGGTACCACTAAAGAAACGCCTTCAAAAGGAGCCATCCTAGTCTTGATGCCGAGGCCTCCGAAGAAGCCCGAAGTGAAGGAAAACGTCCTGCTTTCCTGTGCAGCGCAGGCGGCTCTCGCATCTTGGGGCTGGGGGTTGAAATTTGAGGCTTAGGGGGCTGTGCAGCACCTCTCGCATCGGGGTGTTCTCACTAGTATAGGATGTAGGGTTCATGTAAGTCTCCCTATAGGGCGCCAGTTCCCCAAACTAGCTGGTTGCTAGCCACGTACTTTCTAGTCAACGCGGTGACCTAAGGCTCCATAGTAGTTCCTATTTAGGATTACCTTATAGCGACTGTAAACATGAGCCCTTAAAAAGGAACTACTATGGAGCCTCTGTGTAGCCTATTACTTGGGCAACTGGAGCCCTAGGGTTCTTGAACACGGCAGTAGGCCCGCAGAGCTCAACACTTCTTATGAACTACCCACTTACATTCCCGGGCGTCTTGTTTGCAGGCGCAGAGCTCAACGTAGCAGGTGCTCATTAGCTGCCTTCGCTAGCCCTTCCTCGGGATTTTGCGGACTGAAGTGCACAGCTTGGCATCTGTTTTATCCCTATAACGTCAGCTGCAGACCCTAAGCTGGGCCTCGATGAAGCCTTCAGCCTTTTCTTTGTTGATCTCTGAGCCTTTCAGCCCACGATCTTAAGCTCGCCTGAAACCCCCCCGCCTCCAGGCTTGAACAGCAATTTTTTGAGCCGTAGGGTTAGGGTTTGCGGTATATGGGAGTTTCCGAAAATAGGGAACCCTAATATAGTACCCTAAATAGTAGGATCCTTATTATAAGGACCCCAAAATAAGGTACCCCTATATCCTCAATTGTTATACCTTATGCCTGCAGCCGAAGCCTGCCCCTAATTGGCAAGTCTATTCCTTAGCATTCCATATCAATCACTGTACGAGTACTACAATATCCACCGAAGCCCTCTTCGAATGATATTAAACCCTAAACCCCTAAACCCTAAACCCACTAAGCTCTGAGCCTTGAGCCCTCATCCCGTAGCGCCCAATACCTGCAAACTCCTACACCTTTATGGGAGCCAAGAAGCCCTATGCCCTAGGCCCTAAACCCTAATCGGGAATCCTCCCATAAAATGAGAACGATGCAGCGAAGATGAGCATGGCCCTGCTCAAGGATGACACGCTCAAATCGAGAAGTGCACCAAGTCGAAACCCCAAACCCTAAACCAAAAAGCCCTAAACCCTGAAGCCCTACACCCCAAACCTTAAAGCCCTAGTATACCCTAAATCCTCAACCAAAAAGCCCTAAACCCTAAAGCCCTATACCCTAAAGCTTAAAGCCCTATTATACCCTATATCCTAAACCAAAGGGCCTAACACGCCCCCCGGAGCCTGGCCAGGTTGCTGGCCCGGCTGCACTCTTCGCGGCAAGCATGGCTGCCGAAGTTGCTTGAAAGCATTCCTGTAAAGGTTTATAGGATTATGTAGGGCCTTAATAACTAGGATAGGGCTTGGGGGTATATTATATTATACTTATAGTAAACCCCAAAAAGTTGGAAACTGAATCAAGGACAATTAGTGCTGGGATTCCTTGTTCATTACGCTTGTAAGGATTGAGGCTGTCGGATTCCCAACTTTGGGACTTCTACTGTAGAGTATAGGGTGTAGGGGTTCAGGATGCGGTAGCGCAAACGGTCCGGTTGGGTTTCGAGCATGCAGGGCTTTACCGGTAAGCGGAACTCCTGATGTCCAGGCTGGCCGCAGCGCAGCTGCGCGCATGACTGCGGCCATTCCCATCCCGGCGTGCAGCGAGGCCCGCTTGGTGGGTAGAGGATTGAGGACTTTGTCGAGCTTGGGCACTGTAGACCAATGACCTGCCGCAACCGAAATCCCAAGAAATCCTACAACACACCCTATCAGAACGATGAAACCCTAAACCTGACTCAGACTCCTGCAAGCCCTTGTAGAAGCATCAGTTATGAAACCCTATAATCTATAGGGGCCTAAATTACCAATACAACGGTAAGGGTTCCTTATGAGAAGTAAAGTATTGTGGGCGCCAAAACCCTATTCTAACTATTAAGGCCCGTATATTAACCCCTGCAAACCCTGCAGCCCTTAAAGAACCGCAGGAAATCCCTTAAAAGCCATGCAGAATCCATGCGAAATCCCACAGAACCTTATAACAGCCCTTGTGCCCATGCACAGCCCTCCCCAGCACCAAATCGTAAACCCTTAACCCGACCTGAAAACCCTAAAGTTTCCGAAAGCCTGAAGGAGGGGAGGCAAAACAACCCTAGAGGAGTCAACACACGCTAAATCCCTACACAGCGTCAAACCCTAAAGCCATAAACATCCCTTCCTCCACAACCCTTCCTCCACAACCCTTAGAACCCAGTACCCGGAGGTGCAGAAGGCAGAGCCGACGCAGGAGCCGGCACCGCGTTTCTTGGCAGGGCGGGATTCGGGTTTAGGGCTTAGGGGGTTTAGGGTTTCGGGTTTAGGGGTTGAGGATTCAGGGTTTAGTAAAAAGGGGTTGAGGGATTTTGAGGGTTCCCAAAACTAAAACCCCCGGTTCTAAGCTCTATACTACCCTCATAGATCCCTTATAGTAGCATCTTACAGATCCCTTTAAAGGAACCCTAGGGCCCTGAGGCCCTACAGCCTCAATTCTAAACTAAACCCTAAGCCTCTCTACCATATGAACCACAAACCCTAATGGTGTTCGTACGCAAGGCCCACGAATCTTCGTGGGCAAGGCCATTTTGCGATTTTCGGGTCGATTGCCCACGAAGATCCGGGGCTTAGGCACCAAATTCGTGGGCAACTTCGTGGGCAAGGCCATTTTGTGGGGCTTGGGTGGAAAGGTTTGGGCAGAGCCCGAATCTTCGTGGGCAAGGCTCGGCCCGAACCCTAAAGTTACAGTCCGAACCGTGAAACGGCAGTCCGAACCTGAAAAAAGCAGTTTGTGTCTTCAGTTAGGGTTTCGTTTAAGGTTAGGGTTCCGTTTAGGGTTCCGTCTAGGGTCCCGTTCAGTGTTGGTTTAGGATTTCGTTTTTTAGGGTTTCGTTCAGGGTTTCGTTTAGGGCTCAGGGTTTCGTTTAGGGTTCCTCTGAGGGTTCCTTTCAAGGTTCCGTTTGGTGCTTTGTTTAAGGGTTCAGGGAGAATTCCGTTTAGTGTTTCGTTTAGGGTTCCTTTTAGGGTTCTGTGTAAGGTTTCATTTAGGGTTCCGTTTAAGGTTCGTTAGGGATTGGTGCACGGTTTCGTTTAAGGCTTACGGAAGATAATAGACCTTGTATTTTCATGTATTTTCCCAATGTTATGCGATTCTTTGGGCGGCTGGGCTATTTTCTAAATCGAAAACCGCTAGCTCTAGTCGAGAGGCTGCTCGACCCGGAGCTGCTCAACTCCAAAGCCTAAATCCTAAACCGGAAAAGGGGTGTCACAAAAAAACAAAAAAACGCAACCCTAAACTAAACCTCAGCTGGGCGGGTGGGAAAAGAACTATACCCCCCACCCCCGCGGGTTCTAAACCCCAGAAGGCGTACCTCGGCTCAGACGATCCCAGGTCCACTGCGCCGGCGGCGCTCCTCCCTCTCCCTACCGAAGGGCGTATCTCGGGCGGTTTAGGGTTTAGGGCTTAGAGTTGAGGATTTAGGGTTTACTTAAGGGTCGAGTAAGACTACTATTCGGGGGACTATATGAGAGTTTCCGAAAATTAGTGGCAAAAAAAGTGCTGGGTCCTTAGAATAAGGTTCCTACTATTTAGTGTACTATATTAGGGTCCCCTATTTTCCGAAACTCCCATATAGGGTTCCTTTAAAGGGGGCTATAAGGGTTACTACAAGGGTCGATACAAGGGATCTATAAGGCTACTATATTGTAGGGGCCTTTGCATGGTATACCCATAGGCTCCATTTTTGGTCCTTTTCGGGAATACCTTATAGGATCCTAAATTTAGAAATGAACCACTAAAAGGAACTACAATGGTAATGGAGCCTAAACGTAGAGGGCATAGAGGTTATACCTATTCATGTCAAGACTTCGGAATCGCCAAGGCAAGATCCTGGTTGCGGGGTTTGATATTTGTTTTGCAAAATCCCGTTTCTACTGTGGCAGTCTGGCCTCTGACTGCGCCTAGTCTTCTCCTGATTCCTCCTAGTCTGGTCAAGCAGCTTCCAAGCCTCTTCCGGCCTAATCTGTCCTTTATGATTTCGCACGGCCCGAGGAGTTAATGGAGGTCAGAAGCCATACCCTCGATCCGAAAGCCCTTTTCGAGGATTCGGGCTCAGGACTGCACCGAGAATCCCAAAGTCCAGATGTATCTGTTTCGCAAACCCTAAAACCGTGGGGTGATAATTTTTGGGTTTAGGGTTTAGGTGATATAATTTTAGGGTTTAGGGGGTGATAATTTTCGGATATCCAGCCCAGAGTACTTTGCTGCGAGCAGCAATCGCTAGAAGAGTCAGGCTGCTCCGAGCCTGAAATCCCTCAGTAGTACCCTTCTTCCCTTTTTGTAGTCCTAGGTTCCTTATAAACTTACCCAATACCAAAAAGGGAGCCCTTTTTATTCCTAGGTTACTGGGCATCCTAGATCCCTTATAGATCCCTAAACCCTAAACCCTAAAGGATCCCTTAAAGGAGCCCTTTAAGGAACCCTACTAAGTTACTGGGGACTGATCAGGCTTTAGGGGTCTGGGCTTCAAGGCTTTAGGGTTCGTTCGTGTTACCCTTCAGAACGGTTTGATCTTGTTTTTCACCTACCCTTTAAAGGAGCGCTTTAAGGGGGTGTAGGCTGCACCCCTATAGCATAAGAATCCGGAACCCCTGCATGATAAAGGAAAATTAGGAGCTCAGGGTGCCTCCGAAACCGAGGAGACGAGGCTGGCGAAGAACGCCGCCTCCACAAACCCCACCGCCTTGATTGAGGAGGATGCGGTATCCGTCCCGCGGACCTTTCAGGGCAAGGAAGCATACTAGAAGGCTACTATGTGGGCATAATGAGGCTAGCTCCATGTATGGAACTATAAGGTTTAAGGCGCGTTTTTTTTCACTGGTAGTTTGGGCTTCTTCAAGGTTTGTTTTAAGTGGCAGGCATGGGACTTCTGAGCTTGAGCTAGTTTTGAGGCTTCAAAAAAGTATTCCTTACAGAGGTCCAAATCTGTGCAACTTCAAGCGCCGAAGGATTTGATTCAGAACAAGCTTGCCCGACAGGATACGAAGAATACTTGTGAATGTTCTCATGATTGCTTAGTCTTGACGATGTTACATCAGTGCACAATGCCGAAGCCCCCGATTGCGGGCCAGGTTGTGGCCCTGTAGCTAAATGTTTTCGGGCTTGGAGCTGCTGCTGTTGTGGGGTTTGGAGATGTTGTTCTTCTGGGGGATGTTGTAGCAGAAGTGCGGTCGAACAGGACGTTCCTAGCCCCCCCCCCTCCCCCAACCCCATAAGAAGTATTCCGAATATGGATGCTGGACACTAGCCCTGAACACACACAGGAGAATGCCGGGGAAAATGAGGCGCACCGACCAACAAGGGAGCCGTAAGGGTAGTTGAAGGTTAGGAAGTTCTGAACCCAAGACGACCCTAAATCGAAACCCTGAATCCGAAATTCAACATCCTTTGACAATAGCTTCGTGGTTTACGAGGTTGGGTCAGGGTGAGGGCTTGCATGACTAACTTATGCAATGCTTACATGCACTCCTTTAGTTGTGCACATCCACCTTACTCCCACATAAGACCTTCATGGGGCAGATATAAGCGGCAATTGCAAACGAGGCTTTTGTGGTTGGGTTCACGCAGGCAGAACCCTAGCATATACCCTAGGCTTATACCAACCTCTCTCCACGTGCTACACATACCTGATTGATAGAGGTTTCTTGCAGGATCTGGCGGAGCACCCCGCTAGCCATGTTCCTCCGGCCACCCCAAAACACGAAAAGGCCTAGGGGACAACGTATACACATACTCATACGGACTTACGCACAGAATCGCGTGTGCGCATTCATTCATTCACAGCTATCCCTTGAGTTCACGAAAGCTGAGTCAGAGTCCGCTATTGGGACCCAGTCACGTTTGCTGGTGCCCAAGCATGCGCACATACATCTACACATACGTATGTACGTTGGTAAATGCATACACTTCCCCCACACATACTGCAAAACAAGCAAACAACACAAACACAAATACGCTTGCACACGTTTATGTGCAGTTGTACATGCGTACGTATGTACATACGTACATACATGTGTACCTTGTACATGGTTACATGCAGCACGCGTACACACCTGAAAACGCTCACATACACACATACCCTGTTCGCACACATACAGGCACACTCACACACCTGCATGCAAACAAACATACGTACATGTATACATGCATGCATGCATACATACATGTACATACGCAGCAGAAAAGCACATGCAACCACATAAAGGTACATACATGTTCCATGCATACATCAGGAGTGTGCTAACCTTAAGTACACAGTTACACGAACGCATGTACCTGGTGCACATCGGGATGTAAACGTGAGTTTATGGACGTACCCAGACATACAGATGCAGACGGGCCTCCTTGTGTGTGTGTGTGTGCATGTGTGTGATTATGATATGTGTGTACATGTATGTATGTATGTAAGTATTCTGTATGTATGTATGTATGTATGTATGTATGTATGTGTGTGTGTGTGTGTGTGTGTGTGTGTGTCTGTGCACTTCCACGGGCACACACGCACGCGCGCGCACACACGCACAACACAAAGAAACTATATGTATGTATGTATGTATGTATGTAAGTATGTATGTATGTATGTATGTATGTATGTATGTATGTATGTATGTATATATATATACACATATTCATACATATATAGCCCCTTTGTACATAGTCGACAACATTTCCTCGTGTCCGGAGTTCTCGATCGTGCAAGCAACCCTGTGCACAGCTACCCATAGGCCCGTCGCAGTTCCTCTTTGGGATCAGCTTATAGTATCATCCTAAATATGGGCCAAAACAAAGGAACTCCATGGAGCCTAAACCTGTAGTTTAGGATGTAGGGTTTAAAGGTTTTGGGTTTAGGGTTAGGGTTTTGGAGCCTATAGGGTAGAGACCATGGCGATCTCGCCTCCGAGTCAGTTGCTGAGGTCCACATGGAAGTCCTGCCGAAGGGTGCGCTAGGACCGTTTAGAGTGCGAGGTTCAGGGCGGCTTAGAGTTCTATAAGGGTTTAGGGGTTTATGGTTTAGGGCTTAGCATAGGGGCTTAGGCGGCTTAGGGTTCTATAGGGGTTTAGGCTTCAGGGTTTAGGGGTGGGATTCCTGTGAAGTTGCGTGCCGGCGATCCACTCTGCACTTGCAATCTTGTTGTGGCCGAGGCTGAGTAGAAGTGTGGTTTCGGGGACTCTTAGCATCGACTCCACTGAGGAAATCGCTTGCTTTGTCAGTGCCCCTCACTGTCATTGCTTGCCTGCCCGTTTTGCTCTCTCTCTCTCTCTCTCTCTCTCTCTCTTTCTCTCTCTCTCCCCCTCTCTTGAAATTCATGGCACAAGCCCAAACCCCAATCAACCCTTGCAACGCTGTGCTGCTGATCGAAGTTTTAGGGTCTTGTGGCATTAAGCAATAATGGTCTTCTACAGTCCATCTAGGTCTAAGTCTAGGCTTCAAATTAAGTTTCCTAAGACTTCTCTTGAACACCCTAAACCTTAAACCCTCCCGAAAGCCAGGGTATTGACCCCCAAGGCTCCGGTCACCTAAATAGTGTTGCTGGGTTACCGGGTAAAACACACGCGGTTAGTCACCTACTATTTCAGCAGCTGGAGCCCTAGGATAGCCCAAGCCGTCTCGAAGGGGCCACAAGGGCCCCTGTTTTTGAGTGCTAAAACCATAGGCCCTTTGACCAACAAAAAAGGGTTCCGAACCCTGAAACCCCCCATGAACGCATAAAAAAGCCTATGAATCTCCTTGAAACCCCGACGAGGACTGCCGCCTCCTTCACAACTGCCATCCTGGTGGCAAGATCTTGGCCTTCTCCGGGACGACCTGACATGAGGCTGAACCCGAAACCGTAAACCCTAAGCCCGAGAGCAATGCAGGCTCGCCGAGGCGAAATAAGCCTTCTTCGGGATGACCTTAGGTGAGGTCCCTGTTTGGGTGGGGCAATTGGCCAAAAATGGGAGATGGTGACGGTGATGAGACTGGGGCTCTGTGGTTTGGGGCCTTCAGGGTTTGGATCTGTTGTTGAGTTTGGCTTACATCCTGCTTGGAGGTTCATGGGTAGTTTTAAGTGGGGTTGTAAGTGGGGTAACTATATTTATAACCCGTATTCGGGGACTTATAACTCCACTTATTATAACTACCCATGAACCTCCAAGTAGGCCCTAAACCCTATACCCTTATAGAATCCCTATAGATCCCTTTTAAGGGACCCTGAAAGGAACGCTTCTTACTACCCACGAACCTCCAAGTGGGATAAGTGATTCGGAGCTTAGAGACTTTGGTAACCCAGTTTGTTTGGGTTTTTTGGTGGCTCCGGGTAATGTTAGAGTCCGGGATAGTGAGTAATTAGTAGTATTCCTTGGGGCTCCTTGTAATATACTTCAAGAGCTTAAATATTCCAGTTATTGAGGTCTTCTAGCAGCTGCTTCGAAGCCACTGCAAGTGGACTTCCAGCGTGCGCACGGCCCGCGCATCACCTAGTCAAAGATGCTGACATTCAACTCCAGTTATATAAGCTCGAAGCTCCCCTTTGGCCCTTATTCCGCAACTCGCATGACAATTCAGTGGTCGTCACCCGGCCTCGGGCAAAAGCTCTGTCCATGGAAATGACAACACCATCAGCGATGGTTCGGGATGATTTTGAGACGCAAAACTTCTGGCTCCTGCACTGATCCGACCTCCACAGCTACAAGTCTCACAGAAGGAAGACATGTGGACTTCGGTGGGTGTGTATAGATTCTTACATGATGTTATGTTAAACTAATCTGCATTGTAGTTATAGTATATACTATATGTGGGGTTTCGGGTTTCGGGTGAATGAGTTTTTGCGACATTGGCATAGTCGAAGCTCGTCTAAGGGTTTTTCCGTTTCCAAAACATAAACCCGTAGATTCCCAAAACCGAAAAGTAAACGTGCATCAACGAGCTCCGAACGGCCCTGCGATCTTTCCTGCAGGCGTAGAATCTGAAGGCTTCGACCCACGAAGCCCCAGCTTCATCTTTCATGCCTGCCTATCGGGGTTGAGACCATGGCCCATCATTCAGTGCAGGTGCGCCAGCATCCGGACGAACAATGAGAGACGCTTGCAAAGGGACGTCGTGTATTTATCGGAGCCCCATTATCCGGCAAGTGACACGGTTGAGAGATGTTCGGAGTGTAGGGTTTCGAACATGCTACCCAGCAGGGTGCCACGCGTTTAGCAGCGAGGGGCCGGCAACCAACGCCTCAACATGAAAATTCGGGTTTGATTCCACGGTTTAGGGTTTAGGGCCTTAGGGTTTCGAGGTGCATCCCTCGTCGAACGAGAAGGCCCTGCTGTTGAGGAGTGTTCGCAGGCACACAATCCAAGCTCATGCTGAAAAACAAGAGGTTTAGGGTTTAGGGGGATCTCAGAAGTTCCTGGCAGGCGTCGTGGGCTCCGATCCTTTTTTTTGCACTGCACATGCCGGTGCTGTTTGGCGTTGATTCCCCCAGGTCCTGAAGAGCTTCACGCTACATTCCATCTTCGAGCCTTCCCCAGTTTCAGCTTACGACAATCGATCTGCGCAAGTTCTCTTCAGGAGCATCTTTGCTAATGTCCTGCTGGATCAGATCAGTACCAGCAAGAGAACAGGCCCACCGAAAGGTGGTAGCCTTTTTAAAAAGCGTGCCTAAAGGCGATGAAGATCCCAGACCTGCAACAATGATCCGCGATGCTTGAGGCTGAAAAAGTATGATATGTATGATTGCCTCGGGATCTAATTGGAAGTTCATAGGTATTTATAAGTGGGTTTATAAGTAGGGTAACTTTATAATTACAACCCAGAGTAGGGGACTTCTAACCCTACTTATAACTATACCCATGAACCGCCAAGTAGGAATGGCGTGACCGGCCGGTGAGCACACGGAAGGTCTCTTCCAGTTGCTAATTTCACGAGTTCATTTAACAAAAGAACAATCTGATGTGCTCTCAGCCCTAAAACCTAAGCCCCTTTATACAACCCTATACCTGAGGATACAAGAAGCGCTGCTTGCCGGGCTGGATTTAGACAGGGTCGTCGATGCAGTGTTACCAGTAGCAGGCGATAAAGAGTAACCAAAAGGTCCTTCGCGGCATTGGGATAAATACACTAACTCCAAAACCCTTGCAGATAAGATTTACCCTAAACCCTGAACCTTAAATCGCTGCCTGTGTCAGTCCCTGTTGCCATTCCTAGCCTCAGGGTTCCGTCATGGAGCAGCTTTGGCCTCAGAGAGATAGTGTTTCTTCTGCACCGAGTGCATGTTCGGTATACCGACCTTTCGTAGCAGCAACGGCAGCAGCTCTAACATCACCACTGCTTCCACTGGCAGAAGCACTCTTGTCATCAGGGCCATGAACCATTGCTAACCATAGCGCGAAGAAGGAAGATAACACCCAACGACCCCAGTGACAAAGAGAGCAGTGCGACAGCTACAGTACTAGTAGCAGTAGAGACTCCATAGGCCGGATGCTTTGGAGATCGAGGGCTAAGGCTTAGAGTTTAGGGTGTAGGGTTTTGGGACTTTGATTTCGATTTGGAGGAGTTGATCCCGCGACTCTCGTCCCAGTTTACACGTTCTTTCATCTCGCTCGTTGCTCAGAGCATCACGCCTTTTCTCGGTGGCACAATGCAGAACAGCGCGACGCGCTATATAGTACTGGTCTAGTGTCAAACACATCTCTGCGCGAGAGGGTGCAGAGAACCAGACGCTGCGACAGGTGACATAGGGCTCTTACCGGAGATGTCATGAAAACGTGAACAGCACAGAAGCGAGAGTAGTCTTACAGAAGGGCGTAGGAACATGGCTTTGGCATGGCAGCCACTGCCAGCATCACGGCCGCTGCTCTCAGTGTCAGGCTCCACGAGGCCTATAGGAGGATGTGGGGAGTTCAGGATTTGATTCAGCTAACCGGTCCGTTGAGGCGACGCACGCCCGAAGAGCCTTACATAAGAGTTTTGGTGTCCTTGGTTTAGGATTTATAGATGGAGGGCTTAGGCTAGGACCGGATTTCGGATTTACGGCGTTTATGTTTCATACGGTTTCGGGTTGGGGTATGAACCTGATTCAGCACCCCCTGGTTCATGATACGTGGGGTCCTACTAGGGGTTAAGACCTTCTTCGGATCCCTGCACTCATCCAATCGGTCATCCAATCGCCCGATAGTAGTTCAACCCTTAAAGCATAGTTACGTGAGTTCGTCTAACATGCGCGCCAGTAGAATACGAATCCTTTCAGGGTTCATGGGTATAAGTCCCCTAGTATGGGTTATAAACATAGTTAGCCTACTTACAACCCCACTTACAACTACCCATGAATCTCCAAGTAGGGAGGTTTTGGGATTTCAGAAGTGTGGGTTGGGGGTTTCGGAGGAGCCTTGCGGAATCTTGCGGATCAAGCCTCTGGCCTTTTCTCCTTATCCTGTGGTACATAGAGACTGATGATTTAATTGGAGGTTCATGGGTAGTTATAAGTGGGGTTATACGCCCCCGAACATTGGTTGTAAACGTAGCTACCCTACTTATAACCCCACTTATAACTACCCATGAACCTCCAAGTATCCTTTGGTAAATTGTCTGGAATACCAATAAGATGGCTCCATGATGGGGTCCCTCTTTGGGCTCGGAGCACGAGTAAAGGGAGCTAGATAGCTCCTCCGCTGCAAACCTGGTATTCTGTGACATTCCTTTGCTGAGAACCAGGTATTCTGGTATGTTCCTTTGCATTCAAGTCTTTTAGTGACAACCCGTATTCTGTGATACTCCGTGGTGTTCTGTGATATTCCTTTAGTGAAATCCCGGTCTCCTCTGATACTCTGGCCCTGGGGCTTGCCCGGAACCCAGGAAAAATCTAGCTTTTTCTAGCTTTATCTAGCTTTCGCTAGCCTTTTCTAGCTTTCGCTAGCCTTTTCTAGCTTGTTCTAGCTTTGTCTAGCTTTTGGTAGCCTTGCCTAGAAGAGCGGGTTCCGATCGTACGAAAATATTAGCAGTTCGGGGTCTGAGCCAAAGAACCTCCTGAAACAAATGCATTTAGGCGCTATGGCCGACGGATCGGCAGTGGATTGCCGGCACAAACATAAGTCAAAGCCCGCCTCCGACTGCTAGGAACAAATAACACCCACCTGTAGTTTCCTGCTGTGTCTTCACTTGTTACAGGCCCTTCAAGGGCACACTGTACCACAGGAAATCCGTAGCTTCCCAGCCCAGGACATACTTCAATACAGGAAACCCGTAGCTTATCTTAGTTTCTCTTAGTTTCTCTTAGCTTCTCTTAGCTTCTCTTAGCTTGTCGTAGGTTTTGCTTAGTTTCTTGCAGATTCCTGCGAAAAGCTGTGGAAAGCTAGATATGTACGCTTAATCAAAGAGGCGCCCAATCATTGAGCCATCTTACTGGTTTTAATGAAATTGAGACTGATGATGAGCAGAAAGGAGGAGGCAAAGCAAAAACATCCGCCAGGACCAAAACAGAAATGCGGTATTGAAGACGGTCAAAAAATGCCAAGCAAATAATAAGCCCTCAGGCAAAAACGCACTAAACACGGCATCTACACCGAGCCCAGTGCGTGATCAAACCCGAAGCCCCTAAACTCTTTGAACCCGTGAGCCTTATATTAGTTGGAAGTTAGGGCTCATACTTTACCAATGTCTACGGGCAAAAATCTTCTGTAGTACTGTACATGGAGGTTCATGGGTAGATATAAGTGGGGTTAAAAGTCCCCTTATATGGGTTATAAATACAGCTACCCTACTTATAACCCCACTACTAACTACCCATGAACCTCCAAGTAGACCCTAAACCCTATACCCTTCCAGAATCCCCATAGATCTCTTTAAAGGGACCACTAAAGGCCCTCCGAGTAGGGCAATGTAGGGGCCTGCTCTATGCCAACACGTGACAGATCTCCGAGCCGTCTGATCCGATGCGAACGTCCGCGGGATGAGGAGCAGGGTTTAGGGGTTACGGGCTTAGGGGTTTTGTGGGTGGCCTGGATACAAAAAGGGCTTAGGGCAATGTGCACCGCAGCCCCTGCTTAAAAGAGGGTTCTGGGGTCTAGGGTGGTTGTGGGATGTCGGTGTTGGAGGGTTTAAAATTTCGGGGTTAAATATTCGAGGTTCCTGTTTAGGATAAGCCAAGTATGCATCAAGGCCGTCATCAAACACAGGCTTGGAGAACCAAATACGTAGATACAAATCAGCACACACGCATATACGTACACAAAGACATATACATATATAGATATATGTTCGTTTTAATATATACATATATGTATATACATATGTCATGTATTTGTGTGTAAACAAAATCACACATCTGTATATGTTTATATACATCTGTGCCCGAAAGCACATGGATTCTGCAGTTCTGGCCCGGGCCCGGGCTTTTGTTGGACGACGCAGGGCTTCTTTCGTAATGGTCTTCTTGGACCTAAATGGCTGGTTGTCAAAATTAGGGTTTTTTTGGGGGGGTCCCTAAAATAATACGGCGCCTAATGTCTAGGGTACTCAAAAAGGGACCATAATTTTGACAACCACCCAAATGGGCTCGAGGGGTCAGATCTCGGAGAGTGACAGGCATCAACTTGCGCTTGAAAGGGTTGAGGGTTTATAGAACTACCCAAAGGCTTCGTAGCAGTTCCTTTTTCGGGAATACTCTATAGGGTTCAAAAATGAACCCCACAAACGAACTGCTATGGAGCCTCTGGGTATACGGTAGCACCAGGTTTGCAGAGACTACAGGCCAGCTTTGGTTCGTTTTCCCATGCCCTTGGGGTAACTTCTGCAGTCAGTCTGTCAGTTAGTCAGTGAGTTCGACAGTCATGACTTGCAATAGAAGATTTTTAAGAAGAGGCACCACATAGAGCTGCATGTAGCCAAGTCTTCTTGCGATAGAAGCATCACCCTGTGCTGATGTGCAGGGCTCGTGGGTGCGGATCAGTTGGGCATCTGCCCCTTGACGTGCACTTGACAGAGTTTGTTTGGTGATGGGGCACGAGGGGTTTCATCCAAACAGCAGCTGCTGGAACAGTTTATGAGTCCAAACGTAAAGAACCATCATAACGGTACGTGTTTGTGTATACATGTACGCACACATGCTCTCTGACTTGTTTTCAGGCTCTGGCAGCCTGGCAGCTATGAAATGGAAGAGTGGTCCGTGCAAACAGGAAACATCAAAGTCTGTGACATATGGTTGAAGCTTCATTGGTAACCATCGTGATAGCTACATCCTGCCCCGTGAGGCCGTCATAGGTGGATACCGCAACCCAGGCCCAAGTCATCCCTAAACCCTAAACCCCAAACCCTGTCCTTGCTAAGTACGAGTGAAAAAAACCCAAACCCTAAACCTCTCCGAGACTCCGAAGGCCAAGAGCCCTCCGAAAGCGGACCTCAGCCGAACCATTGCAGCTAAGGCCACAGCGTGCGGCATCGCCTTTGCATCCCGAGGTGCGCCGGGAGGTCGTAGATTGGAGTTCAGCAATTGAAGCGAGGTCTCGAGGCCTATGATTTCTTGCTGCATGGCGGAAAGGTTTACTTCTGGGATACCATGGCAAATTGTCCAGACCTCCGTCGTACTCCTACAGACGGTGTCTTCGTCGGAGTGTTTTGGCGCTCAGAGCCGGATTTGGGATTGGTGTCTGGAGTTTGCTTCTTTGTCAATGTATGAATGTGTCAAAAAGGCATCTGCGGTGCCCAGGCCCCAGGCAGCGCTTGTTTAAAACAAGTTCGCAAATCCTTGTAGACATGTATGTTTTCATGTGCAGAAGCATGGGTTTCACATCAGCTTCAGGGGAGCTTGATTGGGCTACATGCCACTCTTCGGGGCTGTGCCTTGTTCTTGCCACTGAGAGTCTTTACCAGAAGCAAGCATTCTCCAACTGAGTTCTTCATACTTCTTCGGCACCAGGTCACCAGGGTGTGTGGCACCGGGCTGTTGTGCTGGCTCCTAGCCATGAAGCCGTTTCACAGCGCCTTCCAATCTCTTCGACCGCGAACTATGAGTCACAGACAGGAGATTTTGAGGCGGGCCTAGAGCACCTAAGTATCAAACCCCATAATCTAGTCTGCGAGCCCCAAGCTGCAACAGCCATCTGACCCGGAGCCTGATACAAGGCTCAGGGTGCGGGCGCGGTCAAAGCAAGAGGCAGGCTGTGGCCGATGCCCTGGTCCCCTTGGTCGGCTCAGGTTTTGAATTTCAGGTTCAGAGTTTGTAAGTTTCAGGGCAGGTCGGCATTCGTCATGGTTGAGGCTTTGTTGGCACGTACTGGCTGCACTCATGAAGGTGATGACGGCTGCGAAGACGACAGAGACAGTTGCAATGGCGAAGCTGACAATGCGTGTAGAGGCAACCACGACGACGAGGGGGATGATGATGATGTTGATGATGGCTTTGCTGCTTTTGCTGTTGTTCTTCTTGGTACAGGCATTCTTTCGAATTGAGAGTTTCTATTCAGCACGTTGCCGCATGGCCCAACAGATTTGGAGATGCGTGATTGGCCTCGAACAACTGCATCATCCGGCCACAGGCTCCCGGCATCGTTCTTGGGTTTGGGATTTGGTTTCACACAGTTCGGCCTGAAGAGCAGGAGAGGTTGACATGTTTGTAGATCTGTCTTTGGAGGGACTTCACTTACCTTTGGTTAGTAGGGAATGGAAGAATGGTAGTAATCGTAGTTATAGTTGTACCCCATTCCTCCATTCCCTACTAACCAACGGTCAGTTCAGAGAGACCTCGTTCAAGGTTTCACAGAGCCTCCTTTTCAGAGTCGCCTTGGGGCCAAGGTCGCGATTTGCACAATGCGAGATGCGTCCGCAGGCTGGCTGTGGACAGCTTCCATAGTGTATCCAGCTGCTAAGCCCTGAAAGGCTAAACTCTTTTACGTGAATTCACATTGGGTGGCGATCACCCTGCCATGTGACTCAATCGGCAATGCTGCAGGAGGCAAAAACCTTCAGGAAAACAGAATCAGCAACAACTCCAATAATGAACCCTATACACCCTCAGCAACCCTGAACCCGTACGCTCCAAACCCCAACCAACGCTGTGCTCCTCTATAGCAGGCCCCCTTATTGAGGTGAGTCTTTGGATAAGTTCCTGCAGCGGAAGCATCGGGATCTCCCTTCTTGAAGTAAGCTTTCGTAAGTGCAGGTGCCGTATTCGCTTTGCAAAGTCCTACAGCACGCGAACCCTCTAAGCCCCTAAGCCTGAAGATCGAGGCTTGTCCGAGTGTGAGTGCTGAAACCCTTGATGTGTGCATTGTCTTGTCCGCCTTGCCCTCTCCGGCCACCCTCAGCCCGACCTGAGCAAGAGCACGTGCCAAAACGGGCGCTAAACGCCGAAACCTTTCAGGGTTAGCGGCGGTTTGGGTTTTAGGGAAGCTGCAAAAAGGGAAGTCTAAACCCCTGAACCCTTTTGTTGTGTGTCTGTCTGGAGCCCTTTCCACTGACAAACTTTGGTTACTCAGCTGCGGTCGTTAAACAGGCGAACTTCTTCGCAAGCAGGCAATACGCCCAGTGGAAACCACTTTCCAGATCATGCAGATGGAAAAAGGACGTCAAAAAAAAGCTCCGACTCTGGGAGGTTCCAGCTCCAGCTCACGTGGACAAAGCCAGAGGCAAGCTGTGGCCCCCGTCTTGGTGCCGATGGTTTTTCCTAGGTTCTACCTCAGCCGCATGCGGCAAGGTCTCAGTTCTATTCTAGTATCATAAATCCCATAAGGATGCAAGCAACAAATCGCTATTAATGTAAATGCTACATGGCCAGGTTTAGGTTTGTTAAGGCTTTACACTGAGGGTGCAGGCACGTGAATGTGAAGTATTTGTCTGTTGGGGTTAACGAAAACGTGGTCCTGCTTGTTTAGGATGTGATAAGAGTATCAGTGTTTCTTAAGTTATTTATATGGTTTAAGGCACCTGAGCTTGAAGCATTTATTTGTAGGGGCTAACAAGAAGACGCGGTCCTGCTTGTTTGGGGTTTGTTAAGAGTCTGCCACCCTCTTCTGATACGCCTGGTATCGGGTTTAGGACGTATTCGTTTTCGTCCAGGTCCTGAATGCTGTCGGGGGTGGTCATGATTGAGTAAGGGTTAGAGTCATGGCATGCGTCTCAAGCTTAGGGTCTAGGGATCTAGAGGTCCCGCTTCTTCCAGCTTGCGCCACGATGCTTCAACTGTGCCGGCCGGGCTAGGCCGCTTCTTGTTTCGTGTGATTCTTCCTTTCTGTTTTCCAACCTTCTGTTGTTGATATTCTAAGGTGTAGTCTTCATGTGCAAACCGCGACCTTTTCTGCTCTTCAAGACTCCGTGCTGCTCGAAGCATTGAGGTTAGTCCAGCTGCCGCGTGCCAACGTAGACATGTTGAAGCCTTGTGCATGTGTATATACATATATATATATATATATATACATGTACATTTAGATACACAGCGGCCTCAGCCTCTCCTCAGCCATGCGGAGCGCGGAGGTGTCCTGTCTGGGCTTTGCAGTCAGTGTTTAGGATCATGCACACGCATCCGGGTGTTGCCTGCTTGTGGCGCGGGTGTGGACGGCAAGTTTTCACGGCGGAGTGTCTTGCATCGATGTGCACACTGCAAAGGACGTGTGGAAATGCATGGTCACCTGAACCTCACAACCTCAGCGGAAACAGAAATCCTAATCCAGAGCCCTGCCCCGTAAGCCGCATGAACCTGTAAACCGTAAACCCTAGCCTTGTTGTCCGAGTGTGAGCGCCGAAACCATGGGCCTACCCTAGCACAGACCTATATGGGGGTTTCCGAAAATAGGGGACCCTAATATAGTAGGATCCTTATTATAGGGACCCCAAAATAAGGTACCCCCAATTTTCTGAAACTCCCATATATTCCCTAAAAGCCCTTCGCCAAGTGGGCTTCATGTCCTGCTTGCAGCACAAAGGACGAAGCAAAAGATGCCAAGAAGGCCGCGCAGCACAAGTCCTTTTTCGGGGTTAGGGTTACGGGTTTAGCGTTTAGGATGTAGGGTTTAGGGTTTAGGTTTAGACTTTGTTGTGACATGTTTTTGCTCGGGATGCGGGCTTTGTTGTGTTTGCTGAGCCGATGGTTTCTTTTTGGGATCGCGGGCCTTCATCCGTAGGAAACAGCGCAGAAGCCTCACACCTAAGCTACATCTGTTTCCGTCGATAACAAAGCCTGGCGCCCGCATTGGAAAGCAGAAGCCCTCAAGTGCTTCTGCCGGAGCAAGCAAAGGGCAAGTCGATACTTTTTTGAGACCCTGCCTTTTTAATGCTATTTCTCTCTACAGTGGAGGGCGGCGTACGGAGGCAGGCAAACGTCCGAATCAGCTTCAAAGTAGCCGCAGGATCGTGCTTATAGCTGTAGGTCCGATCAGGCGTACCGTCGATGTCCCGTCCTTTCGGTTCGAACGACTGCTAACTAGGGTTGGATCCTAAACCCTAAAACCACTGAATCCTAAACCCCGAAGCCCCAAAACGCCATAAAAAGCCCAAACTGCAGGTTCCTTCGGAGATATCAACCCCAGGCTCCATCAACCCCATCCCCAAACACCGAATAACCCAGGAGTGAAGCCCCTAAACCCCTATAAACCCAAAACCCTAAACCCCAAAACCCTAAACCCCTAAACTCTAAACCCTACAAGCCCTGAACCCCTAAACCCCTAAACGCAAAATCAAAGCCAAACAGCGGGAGGAAGAAACCCAAAGTTCCTGAAGCCTAGCAGCTGCAAATAACTTGAGCCCGGCTCCTCTAAGTGTCATCAATCGGTTTGGGGTTTAGGGAATAGGGAACTTATGCAGTTTAGGGTTTAGGGTTTTAGGGTTTAGGGTTTAGGGGTTTAGGGGTTTAGGGTTTAGGGGCTCAGGGTTTTAGGGTTTAGAGTTTTTTTTCTTGGGGGTTTAGGGTTTTTAGGGTTTGGGCTTTCGGGGCTTAGGGGTTTAGGGTTTATAGGGTTCCTTACACCTTTCTCCCGCAAGCCAGGACCAGCCAGCCCTAGACATTCAAGCCAAAAAGCCTTACATCTTCCACAAAGGCTTCGGTAATAGTAAAGTACCCAAAGGCTCCCTAGTAGTTCCTTTTTAAGGGAGTACTCTATAGGGTTCTAAGTTCTAAATATGAACTCGTTTACAGCTTGGCTTAGGAAAAAAAACTAAATATGAACCGCAAGAAAGGAACTACTATGGAGCCTCTGGGTAAGTAGGGTTTGACTTGTTTTGGGGTGGCATTGTCACCAAGCAATCCCAAAAGTTGAACCCTAGGCAGGAGGCGAACATCAAGGAACCCTGAACTAAAGGAACCCTTTGACAAAAGTAGGATCAGGCCACAGACGCCGAGAAGGGCGAGAAAGCCAAAAAGTCGGCTGCCGTAGAGGGCCACTTGGAGGCTCTAAAGTAGGCTTTTCAGGGATGTTCAGGGTTTTTGGGGTGTGCTGGCTCAGGTTTTAACAGCCCGCGTCTACAACATGTAGTCCCGCCCCAACCACGAAACAAATTCTTACTTAGGGTTTGGGGCTCACCCCTGAAACCCCCTCCACGGGTGCTTTCTTGCTCTCTGCCTCAGCAGTCCACAGCCGAGATATACCGAGATGATTAACTAGTTTCGGATGCCGGCCGACCGATACTAAGCAAGGAACCCTATAGACTCTAAGCCTGTGATGGTCGACATGAAATCCCTACCAAGTCCCTTGAAGGGCAAGCTTCTGAACCCCGGAAGGCGACCTGTTTCTCTGGGCCCTTGCGTGACGCCCGTGGGATTCGATGCCGAACCCTACTCTAACCGTTACGGCCCCTAGACCTATAGTACTATAGCCTATATTGGCTGCCTGTGACTATTGCATTACGAAAGTTTAGCATACCGAAAATCTTCGTTGCACGCGGAGCTGGTTTGCGATCAAGGAAAGAAGGTCGAGACCAAAGCACCCAAGAAGGCAGCCGCACACTGAGGTTGTTTGGCAACTTCGGTGTAGTTTGAATGTTTTACGTTTTGGTTTATGGCTACTTGGGCGGTTTCTATAAGTTCCTCCGTAGTTGGATGCTGCTTCGAGCGCTTGTGATGCCGTGTTGGGGTAATTACTTTGTTCTTTGCGTTGGCATATCATTCCGTCTTCTTGATCTGCGTGCATGTTTGATGGCTGCGTGCTTGGACCTTGCCCCGCTCATTGCCGGAATTGTCTACTTGTGGGACCTATGCTGCGTGTGCAACTTATGTTCATGAAGGCGAGAAGCAAGCAATTGTTGCAGCAGCTTGACGTGTAAACTGTCGACGCGGGCACAAAACTATGCGTGCGACCACGCCCACTATAAGATCAGGGTTCTTACAAGAGCACAAGAGATACAAGAGGCAAGCCTTAATGTTATGTGCTGTACAATTATCTTTTGGATTTCTTGAGGCCGCTTCCATGCCGCACACAGAAGACAATAGCTACTACCTGTGACCGTGTGAGGTGTGGGCTATATTTACGGGCAGCATCTGTGCGGGTCGTCAGGGTTTGGCTCGACTTCGGTTGAAATCAAGATTGCAATGTCACGTGCTGCGACAGAAGGAGGCCACGGCAGCCTTGCCCGACGACGTGCCTGCCCCGGTGTAGCTCCACAGCTGGTGTGGGAATTCCGGTCATTGAGTTGTTTCGAAGTTGTGTACATGTTTGAGGGTCTTTACGTGTTTTGATGTTCTGGATGCTTTAAGAGTGTTTAAATCTTCTTGGCTGCGCGTTTCTGCTCGTTTTCGAACAGCACAACTGAGCATGTGTTTGGACGCCCATGGACAGCTTGGGCTGCATTGGGAGTGTGTTGTGGATACTTGTTGATATTGCTCAGCGCTTTTGACTTCATCAGTTGTTTGTTTCTCAGTTTCTGTTACTGTCTGCATGTTTTTTTTTTGGTTTCAGTTTTGCCATGTTTTTGTTGCTTCTCCGCAATGTATTGCCTGTGTTTGCCTTTCCGCAACTTCGTTATTACCTGTCCGCAAAATTATTGTCGGAGTGTTCTGAGTTTTCGTTGATGCTATTCTGCATTTCTGCTTGTTGCTGCATGTTCCCTGGGCATAGACATGCGAGTTGAATCAAAGCTGCAAAGATTTCTGCAACTATCCGACAAAGACTCAAGTCATCAGAGAAGTTGTTCGTATGTTTTCGAAATGTTTCGAAGATTACTCGTCCCTGCAAGAAAACCCCTTAAGGTACTAGATTAGGGGCCCCTATTTTCCGGAAACCGCCATATAAGTTAAATAAGAGGGAGCTCTTACAACTTGAGCTGATAAAACCAATTTTGGCCCACCGTTTTTACCAGACCTAACCCCAAGCTTCAAGAGCTCTGCGAAGAGCGCCTGCAGAGCTATCTGTGATTGTAATATAGGTGCCTTAGTAATTGCCTATGCTATTTTGGGGTTCCTTATTCTAGTTACAGTTATAGAAATTCTAGTACAGTGGGTCCCGAAGCCTTCTTTCAATTATTAAGGTTTCTATATTAATCCAGTTCCTGAGGTGGTGACTCAGATCGCACAAGCCAAGTACGAGGCCGGACTCCATGCACGAATCACATAGTTATAGGGTTCCTTTAAAGGGTACTATAAGGGTTCCTTTAAAAGGGCTTTATAAGGGTTTGTTCAAGATGCAAGTAAGGGAGAGGACTAATGATGCAGGTGATGCCATCATCGAAGCTTTGAGGGCCCTGAAGTCCCAGCAAGCGACATCAATGCAGCACCACCCAAATGGCTTAGCAAACGCTGGAACCCTCAACACGACGCCTCAGGCAGGGCTGTGGCGTTTGGACTCCCTCGTGCTTTCTTGTCATGACAGACGCGAAGGGCAATAAGAACTCACCAAAGTTTTCAAATAACGACGGCATAGCCAACGGCGCCACCACCACCGCCACTACAACAATCCACCAGCAGCAACAACAGCAGCAACAGCCACACAAATAGCAACAACAGCCGCAACCACGACCACGTACACGACCACAACGATGACCACACGAACAACAATAACAGCAGCAGCAACAGCAATAACAACAGTAGCAGCAACAACAACAGTAAACAGCAACAGCGGGGTTGGATTCGATTCTTGAGTTCAGGGTTTAGGGTGCTGCCAGGCGGCCTTGCGCGCAAGCCTGCAGCAATAAGGGTTTAGGGTTTAGATTTCATAGGGTTTGGGGTTTAGGGCTGAGGGTTTAGGCTGCTTGTTTCATTTGAGCGTCAGGCACAGGAAGACAAGCTGAGAGACGTGGCCCGCCACTCCATGGCCTTGATCCGACGCTTGCAGAATTTGGGCGGCTTGGGTTCAAGCCTGTAACTTCTCTCTCCCCGAACAGTACCTGGTTGCGAAACCCTGGTCGTATAACCCCGAAATTGTAGGATTCATATAAGGAACCCTAGTAAAGGCCCAAGGTTTCTTAATCAGGTTCCTACATGAGGGTAGCAGAAATTTGAAGCTGTTAAGGGGAGTTCGACAGCGATGATGTAACTTCCCAGAGAAGCAACTGTCGAAGCAGCAAACGCTGCAAATCTCTTTTCTCCAGAATTCCCTAGGGCTCCAGTTACCTAAATAGTAGGGTATTAACCATATCTTATGTATCCCAGTAACCTACTATTTAGGTAACCGGAGCACTAGGGATTGTTAACCAGTGGACCGGCCTCGACCTTGCGTGTCAAGACGCCGGAGCAAGAAGCCGTTGAGCTGTGAATGTGCTGGATGAAAGGCCCTGAACCCTAAACCCCACCCAGAGGCTCCATAGTAGTTCCTTTTGGGGGTTCATATATAGAATCCTATAAGGTAATTACAACAAGGAAACTATGGAGCCTTTGGGTAAACCCTAAACCGTGGCTCGGGTTGGGTGTTCATCCCGGGGCATAGGATTAGGCTCCGTTTTGATCATGCGGCTCAGGAGACTTCCAGAAGTTGGACGAACAGGACTGCATCAGGAAGATAGCAGATATCCAGCCCCTGCCGCTGCACGAAGTGGACATGTTGGTTTGCCTGGGTCCGACATCTTTGTGTAGTGCCCTTGAAATGCTTGGAATTCTGCATAGTGCCAGTGAGGTTTTGACACCGCGACTTTGTGAGTTGCCTACGCCAGCGATGTTCTGTTTTTGATTCATTGTATGCAACTGTAGCGAGGAGATCGATGCTAGAAAGCCCTAGACCCAAACTCTTCGCATAATCGCCATGCCCCTTGCGCGGGCTGCATTTTATGGGATGCCCAGAGGCTTCATAGTAGTTCCTTTTTTGGGGTTCATATGTAGACTCCTTTTAGGTAATCCCAAAAAGGAACTACTATGGAGCCTTTGGGTGTCCTGTCTTTGAATATTCACGTCTTTTGCGAACTGAAGGTCTCAAGATCCCGAGGCTAGAGCGTCACATCCTTCTGTGCAATAGCCATAGGCCCCATAGTAGTTCCTTGTGGGGAATGCCTTATAAAATTCTATATAGAGATGAAGCCCAAAAAGGAACTACTATGGGGCCTATGGGTAGTTCTTGTTTTTCAACCATCAAGTCAAGTCTTGGCATGCACGGCACTGAGTCTCCCGCCAAGCTTGATCTGTCCGATACTTGTAGAGGGGGTGCTCCGCGAGCCCCCGCACGTGTTCTAGCAGCCGCGATGCGGATGTACCAAAGACACTGCCGCCCGAAGCCGCGCGCATCGTGCTAGTTTGAAGAGCAGAGTACCCCTACTGAATTACTATAGGCTACCAAGACTAATTCGGGGGTTATTATAGTTTAATGGGCCCCAAACCCTATTCTAATTATTAAGGCCTCTACATTACTGAGCTTCCACACTCCTACGAGCCTCGAAGTCTTATTTTTCCCGAGGCGCAGCTTGGTGAAGTATGAGATGCAGTACATCCGTGCCTGGGAGATCGAGGCTTCTGGGCTTCCGCTGTTATATAGCTAGGGTTCCTTTAAGGGTTCCTTTAAGGGTTCCTTTAAAGGGATCTCTAGGGATTCTATAAAGGGTATAGGGTTTAGGCACTACCCAAAGGCTCCATAGTAGCTCCTTCTTGAGGGTACCATATAGGATTCTAAATATGAACCCTAAAAAGGGAACTACTATGGAGCCTCTGGGCGCCTTATAGAATCCTAAACCTGAACCTCGAAAAAGGAACTACTATGGGGCCTCTGGGTATTGGGGTTTAGGGGTCAGGGCATCAGGGTTATCGGGCTACTCCGTTTGGTGGTTGGGTTGGCAGGTATGAAGAGAGTTGAAATCTGGATTGCAGGAGGCTACGCATCCGAAGCACTGTAGCTGGTTACCACCTTCTACTTGGAGCGTTAAGTGCGCAAGCGCAAAGCAGCCCTCAGAAGTCTTCATTCGTAGACTAGTTAGAGCAATGCTCACGTTTATAACCCCCAATCTACTCATGCATGTAGCCCCTTGGCAATGCGTCAGAGGAACACCGTCGCTCACGGGAGCTTGTGGATTTGGAGGCCATGCGTGCGCGCTTCCGAAAGGACCGGTCTGCCTTCCTGGGTTCTTCTTTTGAATTAAAAATTTGTTAAGATACTATATTAGATTAAATATTTCAATAATCAACATTTAATTAAGGAATTTAGGTTACAGTTACCATCATAGGAATAATCAAGAAGTTGACAGACAACATTTGGCCCTCCATAGTAAAGAAGCCGTGTGAGTTGGGTACTATCGATCCCTATCATGGTAACTTCAATTAAACTCGTTGGTTCGATTGCAAAGCTTTCGCAGGTTTGGGCATTGTGCGAATACACAGCAGGGAACCTTGATGCACCTTTACACGAAGTTGCATTCGTGAGCAAATTTGAACTTGGGGGGGTGGGGGTAGCGAGGAGTGGACCCGGGTTACTTGAGGGTTCCACCGCTTCCGACGACAAACGCCATCATAGTCACGAGAAGTAATGATGCGACTGCGAGGAAGAGTAGGAACTCGTGGTATAGTAGTACTAGGAACGTGCTAGCAGAGGTACTCGTTGTTGTCCTAGGGCGAGAGGTGGGGTTTGACACTTGCGGCGTGGAAGGATTTAGGATGTAGGGGTGTGGGTTCAGGCTGGAGCCAAGAGATCTTCTTTAATGGGGTGTTTCATCTCAGACGTTTGCGTTAAGGGTCTTATTGGGGCTGCTTCTTATGGCAGTGACACTTGGACTTTTCTTGGCAGCAGCATGCACTCCAGACAACATGCAGAAGCTGTGGGGAGAGAGAGTTCTGGTCTGCAGTGGATCGTCCCTGCGAAAGCCAACTCAATAAATTTCATCCTTTATCAACTAGGAGTTCCCAGGGATGTAAAGGCATGCTGCTGGTGACTGTCACTTTGAAGTCCGCTGTCATTCGACGAAGGCACACCACCGTCTGCACCATGAAGGTATTCCTTTCTACATCCCTTCGCACCAGAGCCCGCGAAAGGCTATCGAGAACTTTACTCAAAGGGTTGTGAGGCGCTCCAGCACGACTCCTGCTCTTAGCACCCCGCACCAAGAGACCTTGAACCCTAAACCCGCGACCCGAAACTGTCCTAGACCCCAAGCTCTCACTCAACACCAAGCCCTGAAGCTCACCCAGAGATGCAAACTACCCTGAATCAAACAATAGACCAATAATACTGTAAACTCATAGTAAGTCATATCAAAGTCGGCTGTACAGTTTTTGAGAGGCATAGTTTTGAATCGAGGTGCAATCAGCATCACCGAAACCCTCTACCGTACACCATATCCCCTAAACCCTAAACCCTTAATCCTAAGACTACTACGACCACTACTTCTACTGCTATTACTACCACTACTACTACTTCTACTGCTATTACTACTACTACTACTACTACTACTACGACTACTACTACGACTACTACTACGACTACTACTACTACGACTACGACTACTACTACTACTACTACTACTACTACTACTACTACTACTGCTACTGCTACTGCTACTGCTACTGCTACTGTGTAAGGGCACCCGGAGATCCTTCCGAGGATGCGGAGACGGAAGAGAGGCAGCTTGAAGGCCAGCGTAAGGTGCCCCGGCTTGGCAAAGGTGTCCTCAACCCGTAGTAGTAGTAGGAGGAGGAGGAGGAGGAGTAGGAGTAGGAGTAGGAGTCGTTGTAGTAGTAGTAGTCGTCGTCGTGGGTTTAAGGATTAAGGATTTAGAGTTTAGCAAAAAGGGCTTAGGGTGTAGGGTTTAGGGTAATGGGGTGTAGGGTTTTATGGGATACTGATTGCCAACTTGGGCCCCCCTATTGAATAAGGAGCTGACATGAAATCATAACATTAAGGTATATACCTTCGATCAGAAGATTTATTAATTCCTCTAGAAGTTAGGGTGCATTTTTTGATAGATGGGCTTGGGGCTCTATGCGTCCGACAGCCGGCTACCCGCAGCAGAGCCTATTCCGGTCCTACTAGGGCTCTGTAAGCACCCGATTTATAGGGTTCTACAAGGTTCTGAATAACATTCGTCTATCATTCCTTGAATTATATGCTTCTTAACTACCCAGAGCTCCATAGTAGTTCCTTGTTGGGGTTCATATTTAGAATCCTACAAGGCAATCCCCAAAAGTGAAAACTATGGAGCCTTTGGGTACAATGTATGAGAAAGTTTCCAACTTTCGGATCTTCTGCCTGGTGCTTAGTTTGGAATGGATGGGGGAAATGGATCCCTGTAGAACTCCCTGTGTACTCCCCGATAATATCCTCCATAATCCTTTCCCCCATTCCCTACTAAGAACCAGACAGCTAGAAAGGGCGAGGCCCCAAGTGGGGCTGTCAGGAGCCACCTACCCCCTATATTCCCGACTAAGAACCAGACAGTCTTGGGCGCTTCGGGTCGAGGTGTCGGGCTTGGGGTGCTTATTGGTGCTTGTGTCTGCAAGATCTACGAAGAGCAAGGCTGAAAATGTAAAGAGGCGGGTGACCTGACTGGCCGCAAGCCTGGAAAGCCAGCAAGAACGTGGATCCATATCTGTTTGAGCGCGAGTAATTTTCTTTCTTCGCCGGCACATGCGGTTTAAGCCTTTTGGGTTTGAACTCATATTCTCATTATGATGTCTATAGAACTCCCTTTTCGAAAGGCTACCATAGTATAAAAGCAGAAGCCCTCGGAAGACGGCACCCCTTGACCTTCTCTGCTTGCGACATACCATGAGTACCATGGTCTAAGAGCTCAAGATACAGCCACGATACCGCAGCATTTTGGGTGTACTGAACACTTTTTGTTGTAGGTTGTACAGGGTATACTGTTGATGCCCGAATTCGTGCATGACCCACATCATCCTACATGCTCCAAATCACGCTTTCCACTTCCCCGCAACCCCTTGTTTCAATGCTGCATGCCCGTGGAGTCATGCAGGATTTAGGAGAGCCCGTTTTCTAGCCCTTGCGTCAGGGCAGTATTAAATTAAGGGTAGCAGGGGAGCCGTGCGGATGTTCAAAGTCATGCAGGATTTCGGGCAACAGCCGTATGAACGATTAGTTATCAGGTCCGGTGATGTGTGGTCCTTCTGGAGCCCATGGGTGCACTACAATATGGCCCAGGAAATCCATTCCAAGTCTTTGCCCCTTTATCAGACCTAAGAAATTTTATAGATCAGTCGATATTAAAACGTATAGAACTCCATCAATAACCCGAAATATTGTCGGTACTAGAGCATTGCTCCAGGTCTTGCAGAAGGGCCTGATCAAGCGGAAGCGCTACGAAGGCCTGCTTTTTTTTAGGTTTAAGTTGAGGGAAGTTTAAAGTCTTGGGCAGCTAAGGGCTCGGATATAGAGTTTACAGTTTAAGTAGCGTGGACTACCGGGAAGATACCAAGTAATCTATACTACCGTTATGCCAATCCGGGCCCACAGCACCATACACATCCCCTGCCGCGACTGCCGCCGGACCTTCGAGACGGTTTAGGGGTTCGGTGTTCTGAACCACAGAAGTTCCCTGACTTGTTGCATGTTTATGTTCGGATCTCGCTTGTGCAACATGCATGGCGCCACGATTCGTGATACTTTCTTGGTTTGATCCTTTAGCGATGATAATTACCCGGCAGTTCGAAGAGGCCTGAATGCAAAGTGTAGGCAATTGAATTGAGCGCGCGCATGTGGCCCGTCTGGACTTTGCTGCCGAGACTTGGAAAGCCAAGCTTAAACATGGCCTGCAGCAGCATCCGCGCCCTCGCCCCCGACAAAACAGAACCATCCCCCCTAGAACCCTAGACCCTTAAGACCTTTAAGAATCCATTTGCCCTGAATGAACCCTATCTTTCGGAGCAGGTTACGAAGAGCTTGCGACAGCCGTGAACTCCAAACGCCCGCAGCATGATTCAAAGGCTCGCTTTGGAGGTTTGGGGTTAAGGGTTTAGCGGCTTTGCGGTTTAGGCACATGTATGAGGGCTTCAATATGGGTGTGACACTGGCCTTGGCAGGGTTGCAAGTTTTAATAGGGTTTAGGGCTTCGTTGTTAGGATCAATATAGGCGGTAGGCATTGAGTGCGCTTTGACGGTCCATGCCTGACGCCATGGTGCGGCAATGGGTGGTCGGCTGTTCAGCATTGGTGGCAGATGTTTGGCCTTGCATACATAAGTTTGGGCATCTGGTGTTGGCATATTATGTCGAGGCTGTGTTTCGTATCCTGCTGTGACTGTCAGCATAGCCGAAGGACCTGCCAGAGTTTCTATACATGATGCGGGACAGCTTGCAGCCAGACTTCTTCCTGCGAGAGCTGCCGTAATTCCTACTTCTTACAGCCCCCAACATGAGCCTTGTAGTCTTTATTGCAGTATCACCCGAAACCGCCGGTGTCAGGCGGAGATTGAGCGTGTCACTGCTGACCTGTCGGAAATGCGTGCCCACGGCTGGGAGCCTCGTGTTTCCGAGAATAAACGAGAGTTCCGAGAGTTCGGCAGAGTCCTCGACGCCAAACCCTAAAACCATTTTTCAGGCCTGAGGAGTCAAGTAGCCAGCAGGAGATGTCTTGATTTCGAGAATACAGACTCAGAGTGTCTAGAATAGGCCATAGCCCTAGAGCTCTAATGAATGGTTGCCAAGGCGAACGGTTTGGCCGGCTGGCGGAGTTTCGGGACGAGTATCTTGGCAGGGTAGACATGCATGACGTTCAGGATCGGAGTTGCGTAGCGTTTGTGTCGGTGTGTGTTCGGGAAGGACCTTGCGAGCTGCGGGAAAACCTTGCGAGCACCAGGCATGTAGCTTGACCTTGAGGTTGTGTGGTTGGCGCCGAGATATATTTGACTGCGGTACTTGCTTGATGTAGTTAATTATGCATGTGCACATGTACAAAGTCGCACGTATGTAGGTATGTCTGAATGGGTGGATGGACGTGTGCATACATACATATTTATATGTGTATATATATACATATATATATATGTATAACTGTATCTGTCTATCTATATATATATATATATATAGAGAGAGAGAGAGAGAGAGAGAGAGAGAGCGCGAGAGAGAGAGAGAGAATTCTAGACATGTAGACACATATTTATACACACATGCATACTCATGCATACTCATGCATATGCTTAATACTAGACGTCTGTGTGCGTGCATGATCATGCATGCATGCATGTATGCTTATTGAGTCATAAATATATCTGTATATATCTCCGTGTATATAACTGTATACACATATGCACACAAATAAATCACATAAATCTAAATGTGCGTGTACGCCGCAACAAACAGACGCGCGCACACACACTTGACACATCGTGTCGCAGGTCTCGAATCACACTCTCAAAGTCAGAAGAGTCAGCTGCTTGAAGTTACTCGATCTTGTCATTTCGGCCAACTGTGAAACAACAGCATCTTTGGGGTATTTCGGGCGGCCGTTATGCAGGTACGTCACAGGAACGTCTTCCCGTGATATCACAAGCAAACTGGAGCGTCTTCGTTGGTGCAAGACTCCAGAATGCTTCTTGCACCCCCTGCATGATACACAATCGACCCTTCGGAACAGGGATGGACACACACAAGCCCGACTGGGCTCGTTGTAGAAGCTTTCAGATCTCTTGCTCGTCACTTGCACATCCCTTGCACATCCCTTGCACGTCACTTGCACGTCCCTTGCACATCCCTTGCTGCTTTTTTCACTGGAATTCATGGGAGAGTCTTATGCTCAAGACACCTAGGAGAGCGGGCTACGAAACCTCAGGAAGCGCAGTCTGTGCACTAAATGCAATTCAACTTCTGCTTCTTCCGCATCGGCATCGAAGTACATGCAACATTGAGTTGCAGTTTGGTACGCAACGCTGGCCAGTGACACGATACTCACTCGCAAACGCTCCTGTACTAGACCTACGACAGCTCTCATCCACCTTTTTGACGGGCTGCTCAACATGGTGCATGCCACGACATTGATTTGTGCAAAACGGATGGTAGTATGCAGAGACTGAAAACCCATGGTCCACTTAGTCGAAGAGGACAGCCGAAACTCCTGTATCCCACGTCGCAGAAACGTGTACGCCACCATGGTGTCAGTGATGGGTTGTGCCTCTTCAACGTCATCATCTGGATCGAGGCGGGTAATGAATGTGATTCTGGTTCTGATCGGCAACACGTACATCAAGACGTTATCGAGCACATCAGAAGCAGCCCAATCCATGATGTTCGGGGTCTACACAATTTTCCAAGTGCTTGAAGCAAAACTGCACACTCCTTGCATTGCACTTGCACAGACCTCACACACCCTTGCATATCACTTGCAATTCACTGGCGCATCACTTGCATTCCGATTGCACATCCCTTGCACATCACTGCTCTTGACTTGACGAAGAGGTGGGCTCTTTTTATACCGTAACGACGAAATCGACTGGTTCGAGGGTTTGAGCAGTCGTAACAGGTTCTGTAAACCGAAGGTGACGAAAGTTTTGTACAAGCTGGAAGGTGTGCAACCTAGGCCACCAGCCGAACTTCTCCCAAAGTTGCATCGCGACAAGGTATTTGGCAGCGTTGATGGAATCGTTGATTGATAACTGGATGTGAAGAATAATAGTCTCGTGTCCGGTTGCCCGACTGCATACACGGACCCACATCCGAAAATTGTAGTCGCGGCTGGTACTCCAAGGCAAATTGGCTTCGCTAGCCTTGCGCTTCATGATGGACAACCTACACGATTTGACTGGATGTCAAATGCTGCAACTCAAGACGGCTCATGAAGAAACTCTTGCACATCCCTTGCACGTCACTTGCACGTCCCATGCAGAAACTCTTGCACATCCCTTGCACGTCACTTGCACGTCCCTTGCATATCCCTTGCAACACCCTTGCACTGACACTGGCACACAAACGCTTGTTTGCAACTGCTCTCGTTTCACTCTGAGACTTCAATTTCATCAACTTCTTCTGCTGGAAGTGTTGGGGGCAACTCTGTCGTTTCTTGATGTTGAAGAGAATTAACGCAATGAGTAGTCACAGATTGAAGAGAATTCAAATCCGTCAGCAAGCTCCCCACCACTTCGTTGGTCTTCTGAAGTTTCTGAAACAGTTCTGTGGTGGCGGACATAACTTCCGCCACCTGAGCCTCAGTGTCCCTGATTTGTGTGGTGAGCACGTCGAGTTGAGCTTGTTGGATCTTCTGGACGGACAATGCTTCTTCACGAAAATGACGGAATTCACCTCTGATTGTGATCAGCTCCTGTTGTGTGTAGGAAATCCAGCGTTGAAGAGGTGCCAACGGATCGCACGCTGAGTTGCTCGACATTAGCGCAATGGAACGAGACTTGAGCAGGGTGCTGCAACACTGTTCTGGTGTGTACCACAACGCGAGTAAACGAGTACTCTCAGCACTGGCGTCTACGGCACAGTTTTTCTCACTTCAGCACTCGCATGCGTTACAGATACAAGTGAAATCCTGTCACATCAGTCATACTCAGCTAAGATCAGAAGACTGACTGCGTCGCCGTCGGCGTGAAACACGTCTTCTGGTAGGCATAGGTTTGGATCTAATCGGAGTACCTGACGCGGCTGAAGATGTAGGTGCGGCCGACGACGAAGCAGCATTGGACACCAAAGGAGATTCAGACACACGATGCGCCAAGCTTGCAAGTGGCACTGGGGGTGGAAAGACAGGAGCACTGGCACTGGGCGGGGGGAAGAAGGGAGGGGGAAGAGGGGGAGGGAGGGGAGGAGGGGGAAGAGGGGGAGGGCCAGGGGGAGGGAAGGAGGGAGGTGCAGAACTGGACGAAGGGTTGTCACTGCCTGCACTCGGTGTACTCCTCGATATTGGCAGAGAGGATGGAGGTGCATAGGGGTGGGATCTGGACGACCGTGATCCTGAAGCTCCGCTACTGCTAGGGCGTTCTTCACGCAGGTTTGCTCTATCCCTCTCATCCAAGCGACGCAACTCTTGCTGCAGCATTCTTTCTGTCCCGTCACGCACAAAAGCTGTCAACTGAAGTACGAGAGCTTGACGAAGTTGTGGTCGTGATACAAAGTTGAGCAATCTCACACGCGCTGAATGGGTGAGCGCTCTCAGGAACTCATCAATGTTAGGATCCGAAGGTGGCACCGTCGGCATGCTTGCTTACTCAGATAATCTGGTTTCTTGGCCGAAAACACTGCGATGCACAGCACTAACACTTGCTTGCACGTCACTTGCACGTCACTTGCACATCCCTTGCACGTCCCTCGCACATCACTCGCACGTCCCTTGCACATCCCTTGCAACACCCTTGCAGTGACACTGGCACACGGACGCAACTGCTGACGTTTCACTCTGCTTGGACGAAGAACTCGTACTCCAGGACACGGGGGCACAACTCTTGCTCTGGTAGTTTTTCAGCAAGTGAAATGTAATCCTGTACACTCCCGGTGACCAAATCAAAAAAGAATCAAACGTTTCGGTTGGGACACTGTGCAACATACCAAAAATGGCAAGCACAGCGGAGGTTAGCTCTAATCAGCATTTTTGCACAAGCTTTCGACCGTGCTGCAGGATTTCGGTGAAACTGCATCGGATCCCCAAGCGTAATATCACTTGCTTCAGAAGGAACAGGTGAACGCTCACGTTTGTCCTTCTTAGACTTCATGGACTTCGGAGACTTGTTTGGTAACCGGTCCTTTTTCACCCTCTTTGATTTCTTGGACTTCTTGGTCTTCTTGCACTTGTTGGAGGACTTCTTAACCCAAGACGCCACCTCTGTGGGTGCCGAGTCTTTGGGAGGATCGAAAGCCGAAGACCAGGAGCTGGCATCATCAGGGAGATCGTCATATGGTACCCCATTGTCTTGACGGGAAGCCATATCGGTGTGCCGAGAAAACAAAACGGAAACGGCTGGCGGCATCACATGAGTAAACAAGAAAGACTCTTTCGGCTTCCCGAGAGACAGAGAGAGAGGGGAGAGAGGAATAACGAAAAAGGCAAACAACCGAGCGTAATGCTCCTACGCGCTGTTTCTCAATGCGCAAAGACGGTTCCACTTCAGCGGTGCAGGCGCTCTAATCCAGGAATGATGATTGTCCCAAAAATGTCAATTGGGAAAACGAATTAAGCAGACAAGTCGTCCGCTGTTCCAACATGATAAATGCTCTTACGGTGATGCATCTCGCTTGCGTTTTCGGGGTGACAAAGAATTGGCGCTCTCAGTAGGGAGGTTCAAGTCCACCGAAGAAGTCGTCTGAGAAGTTCGGTGCCACTGATTGTCAGCAGCCAGACGATCCGAAATCCAGCGAGAGGTGGCGGGAAACCAAGATTTCCGCCACGTTTCATTGCCGTTGGGTCCTTGATTTTTCACCCAATAAAATCGCCACGAAACAGTCGGAGAACGCGATCGGGGTCGATCCGACATGGCGTGTACCGCTGAAAGCCGAATGCTGGAACTGAACGAGGCAATTAAAAGATCTTAAGCGGGCACATTGCATGCAAGACACTGCCATGAATCACTTGCACTGCACTTGCAGAAACCTCGCATACCCTTGCATATCACTTGCAGTCCACTTGCACGTCACTTGCAATCCGCTTGCACATCCCTTGCAATCCGCTTGCATATCCCTTGCTGATCACTGTGATCTGTCGCTTTCGGTTGACCCAATTGAATCTAGGTGAGTACACACATATCAGCTTCGCTAACATTTGCAGGTCTGCTGTCGACTGTCAACTGATTGCAAACCGCTTTTATCGTTTCATCAAAGCTTCACACAGGCGAAATGGGTATCCGAGGTTCGCCAACCACCGTACAAAGGTATGAACGGCGACTTCTGCTTGGCACGTTGGCCAAGTGTACTTACGGATAAGAGAGATTCTCGACTTCGCACCTGACACCAGCAATCGTTCGCTGCCTGCACTCATGGGATGTCGAACTTGCCAAAGGAACTTGGGCTGGATATAATAAATAGTTCGGTTTCGGACATCAATATCAAATCCCAAAAAGTGACCATCACCGACAGCTTCAAGAACAATCGGAGAGCCATAAAAAGTTTCTTGGCTGAAGACTTGAAAAGGCACTGTTTTGTGCACCTCGGTGGGTGCAATCACCAAACGATTGTCCACGTATCTTGCAAGGAACGTAGAAGGGAAGCTCGAGATCTGCGGAAACATTGCTGCCCAACCAAGCTCAGTCATCACCACTGGAAGGGAAGAGAGGACAGGGCTGATTTGGTTACCTATGGACGTACCATCAACTTGCTTCCATACTCGATTCAACGCCACAAACAAGCCACATTCGAAGCTGAGACGAACAATGGTAACCAAGTCGAATGGATCGATGGTCTTCCAATCGAAGTGTCGACGAATATTAGAAATCCTCCCATGAATTGAACGAAAGTGTTTGCTCTTCTCGTTGATGCACACTGACAATTTGACATCAGGGTGCCTTGCTGTGAACATGCGAACCAACATCTCCACCGCTTCCAGGATACGGCTTTGTGGCACGGAATTAAAGAACCCGACCAGATCGTCATTGAGCAGTTCAAGTTCAACTTCCAACGGACACTGTCTGAACACCTGGTGAATGTGATGCCAAATCTGTGGAACACTGCGTGACAAAGAACCAGGCCATACTGTGTTGACCATTTGGTCAATGCAAATCGCTGCTGCCCTAAGAATAGGGCCCAAGGCTGTGTTCTTGTAGCTGATGATGGTTCGTCCTGATTTGAAGGCCTTTTTGCGTTTGAGAAAAATCTGTCCCACAGGCAGATTGGCATCCAACTTGAATCCCCAAGGGTACTTGCGAACCAGTGGTGACGGGACATGCGCACAAAGAAAAAGCTTCGCTGACGCAACAGACATGGGCATAGGGCTGAACACCTTGACATCTGACCATACTCGATGGCAGGATTGGAAATAGAATCTGGGGCAAAAAACCATGAGATGAGTGGATTCGTGATCAGCAAGGTGAATTACCCAATCTGTACACACGATGTCTTTGAGCTGCAACGCATGACACTCCTGGAATTTCGGGAATGAGCACATATGGCGAAGGTGAAGCTGCCACTCAGAATGAATGAACTGCAACCACATGGAAAGAGTATGCAAGGGAATAAAATGCGTCTTGCACCAACTCTTGTACGAAGAGGTCGCCTCCTTGATGTACTTGGCTTTTGATGGGAAGATAAGGGATTTAGAATTGGCCTGAGCAAGTTCTCTAAGAACAGGTTGGCGAAATGACAACGTCTCAAGTCCAGTAGCCACATGTCCATCCACCAAGTCCACATTGGGGTGCTGCTGCTGAAATTGTTGGCATCTGCATGGAAGGTGATCAACTGGTGTATCAGCAAGCTGCTTCTCCCACTCAAAGTGATTGTGAAGAATGGAGCCCAACGATTGAGGAGCAGACTCTCTCGGCGTCTTAGAGGGGAGGTGAAACGGGATGCAAATGCCTTTGAACTGCTGAATGGTATGAGACAGAAAAGAAGAGACATGGGCAGCAAAAGTGGGGTGAGACAGAAATGGTAGAGTGACTGACTTGTTATGTCGGGGTACAGAGCAGTTACGAAACTTGAGCGCAGACTTGAGCAGCTGTACCACTCTAGATCTGAAAGGCTGCTCCATGATCTTGGCCATGCGGAACATCGCGTACAACTCTAACGTCGAGACTTTGGCAGATCTGACAATTTTCGCAGCAGAGAAAGATGCCGAGGTCAACGATGCCAAATCGTATAAGAGCGACCACGCTTGGCTTTTGTCCATCAAACATCGAATCGGAGTACTTGTTGAAGCAGCACGTCTTCGAACTTTGACCCAAAGTCTGGAAAACAATGAAACATTCTTGAGAGATGGACGTGGCCTGAGTCTCTTGAATCCCAATGCAGACTTAATGAAGAAACGGTCAATGAACGGTGAATTCAATCTGGGTTGCCATCGATCAATAAGAACATGCTCTTGCACCCACGCTTGTTTGTAATCATCATGAACAGACAGACAAAGCGTAGAAAAGTCGAAATACCTGCCCAGCGAAGCCCAAATACGAATGGCCGGTTCAACTTGAACATATTGCTCACGGAGAACTTGCTTGAGTTTGGATTGCCGGTTGAATTCACGCTTGGAAATAGTAATTGAAGTACTTCCAACATACATCCATCTGTCTCTTTGCTTGAACGAAGAACGCGTACTCCAGGACACGGGGGCTTTCAAATAAACTGCACAAGGACTCTGGAACCGTGTGAACGTGTAATCAGACGGCGTGACTCCAGCTTTGCGCAATTTTTCAAGCAGCCGTTGTTCTGGCGAAGTACCCCTGGAGTAATGGAACAGTAGAATCAGATGACAAAAACCTTGCAACCAAATGGCCATCACTTTGTCCACATGCGGAATGAACTGAAGCACAAACGACATGAACTTGCCAACCTCTGTAATAAGAACATGTGCTGACCGAATCTCCTTTGCGGAGAGTTGATTGGAAGCAAGGCTGTGTGCAATTCAGACAACCTGAAAGGCTGCTGCTGCGATGCACGTAGAGAGACTCTTGATACCCATCCTAGATGCAAAAGTCGCCGAGATCCCGAATTTTACTGCAAGTTCTTGCAGTTTTGCTTTCTCCTTGCCTCCGTAGTTGATCTGCACAAGCTTGGAGACAGACGCAATGTGTTCTTGAAAATCGACAAAGCGCTTTCCTAGGGGTCGTTTGAAGCTCTGGATCCACTTGTCGACGTCCCCCTCTCCTGATCCCTTTAGTCGGGCTTTGTGATCATTCAGGGCTTCTGCAGGAACACTGTCGATCTTACGCTTGAGGTCACTCTCCCAAGTCTGCGGTGGTGTCACGGATTGTGGACACGGAGCACTAGATTGCGAGGCAACCGGGAGCTGTGTTTTCAAAGCGGGTTTCGTGGGGGTAACGGGAAGTCCTGCGGCTTGTAACTGTTCACGGCGGCGATTGAGCTCTTCCGTAACTTGAAGAAACTTCTGAGATTGATCGACGCCTGCAGACACCGGCATGTTGTCAAACATGAGCTGAACGATCTTGTCAACCATCGGCTGAAACAGAGCTGCACAATCCGTGTTCTTGTTGGGAATGATTGTAGATGGATTAGCGGCCTGAAAGAGATGCGTAGCAACTGCATCGATGTCAACTTTGCGATCTCGAAGGTTCTTCGTCACTTGCGACATGAACACTGCTTCGGCAACCGTAGCAACTGGCACAACACTGAAAAACTTGCCATGACTCAATGCTCGAAGACGCCAATCTGAGACTCCATGAAACAGGAATTCCTGAACAGGAATGCTGAGTGGGTCTTTTCCTGCGATCCCTTTCTTCCGCGACCACGGGGTGGCTTCGATGGACTTACGAAAGGACAACCCATGAAGCACCGTTGAATCATAATGATCACGATCTGACGCCCATCCATTCGGTAGTGCAGGAACAGGACCAGGACCTTGATGACATGGCATGGGAGTAGACGGCGAAGATGAAGGTGCCGAAGAGAGAGGAGGCGGAGGTAGTGGAGGTGGCTGACTAGCAGGTGCAGACTTGGGGAGGTTGGGATCAGTCCAACTTCCCGAGTTATACGGCTGATAGCGGTGCTGACCCCACGATTGCTGGGACCTCCCGTACCCTGTGCTGTTGTCCCACTGCCCATTCCATGCCATGGTTTCAGATCTATCAACAAATCTGAATACGCGGAATCACTAACGACACTTCGAATCAAAAGGCTGCAACTCAAGACGGCTCATGAAGAAACTCTTGCACATCCCTTGCACGTCACTTGCACGTCCCATGCATAAACTCTTGCACATCCCTTGCACGTCACTTGCTCTTCTCACTTGCAGTACACTTGCACGTCCCTCAGGTGACAACGGAAGAGACTTGAAGACGTGGCCGGTCAAAGCAGCATGTTGCACTCAGACCCTCCAAAAAACAAGAAGCGCTTCCGGGATGAAACATGAAGAGCGAAAGACCCATCTGCCATCTTTGGCACGGGCAGCATCACGAATGTAGCTGCAGGAATGGTCACCTTCGACCCCTCCCATGGGGATTCTTGAATGGGGAGGTGTGAGGGATCCTTGACGATTAAATGCATGTCCGAAAATGCACACCGGACGCTCACTCAGAATGCCACCGTACTTGGCCGCTGCCTCTTGTGCTTGTTCTGCATCTCTAGTGTGAGCCCTAGCATAGAAGGAAATTGGTGGGGACCACTTGCTGTCACTAGCATCCCACCAAGAAGGTCGGATCGCTCCCTCAAGAAGGATTGATGCAGCCGCTGCCACTGTTGTGTTGTGTGCAACAGGAGAACGAGCAATCCCTGCTGCAGAAGCATGCGACCTGATCATGGTCTTCTCAAAGTGGGTGAAGTGGATGCTCAAGCACTTGCACGAACTCGACAAAGAACGAAGCTCCACAGAATGAATGTTTGCGGCTTGGTCAGCTGCTGCAATTGCCTGAGAGACATACTTCAATGCTGTCGAATTGACAGCGTGGGGAGGAAGACCTAACAGGCTGATCAGATAGTCCGCCGTGCTTTGCATCAGAGAGCTGGGAACCTGCAACTCAAGATTGGCCGGTATCTTTGCCGAAATCTCACATGCCGATTTCATACGGCCAGGGCTGGAACTGATCAAGTGACGTAGAGCAGTAAACATGGGGTATAATGCGACCCAATTGAAGCTAGATGAATACACGCGTATCAGCTTCGCTTCTTCATCTCGCACTTCCAACCCACGAAGTTCAGGAATCACGAAGAAGTTTGAATCTTGCTCCCACTCAACTTCCACATGCCCTTTGAGAAGAGATCGATTCTCAAAATGCTCATACGAATCTTGCAAAGGTCTAACTCGAAAGACGTAAGTCTGGTCCGCACTGAGCTGCCACCCTACGCGATCTGCATGAGTACCAGGAATCTGATCACAAATTGCACGAAGTCGAATGCTGTTAGGATCTGCAACGAGAGAAACTTCACTTCCAGGAACTTGCAGAGGCCCGCTTTGTTGGCTGGGCTGCATCATCCGTTTGATACGTGATGGCTGACTGCTGGCTCTGAACAGATGCTGTTGACTGATTCCGTTGAGAAACAACAGACTGCTGAATGTCAAGCAAATTGTTGAGGCCAGCATACACATCTCTGTGGCCTCGGACATGTGTCAAGTTTGCTGCCATAATCGCTGAGTATTCAGCGAAATCAGCCACCGAACGAAACGACAACCGGAAACCTGTGCCGTCTGCATGAAGAGTGATTGCAGGGGGAACCTCTTGCTGCGGAATCTGCCGATCATTTACAGGACGTGCAGCAATCAAAGTAGGAGTTACATCTGTAGCTCTCGCTCCAACATCGGATGCAGAAGGGACCGGCAAAGAAGAAGATGAGGCAGGCGCTGGGCAGACTGCAAGAGTGGGGGGTGGCGGGGGGAAGGCGGGAGGGGGAAGGGGAGGGGGGGGTGGAATCCACTTCGCTGTGGTACCACGGGCGGGGGCAGGGGCGGAAGTGGGAGGGGGAGGCACAGGGAGATGGGGGAAGGGGGAGGATGGAGGGGGAGGAGGAGGTGGGGGAGGAGGGGGAGGGTTGATGTGCGGGTACTGCGTCTCTTTCCTGAAGAATCCATGGCAAACTGATCAGCAACTACTCAGAAGTACAGCTCAGAAACTCGATTTGTAGCCAAAGACCTGCGACAAGTCAGCGAAAAAGTCAGATTCGGGAAAGTCGATTTGATCATAGACAGTCAATGAGAAAGTCAGCATTCAGGTTTCGGTAGAAGCATTCGGTGAAGACTCATTGAGAAAGTCAGCTTGCAAGCATGGATATAGAATCAGGGAAAGTCATCCAATGCTTATACAGTCAATCGGGAAAGTCAACGCCAGAGCTACCTCTGGGAGACACGGCGCCCATAGGGAATGCCGTTGTGAAGCACACTTGACACATCGTGTCGCAGGTCTCGAATCACACTCTCAAAGTCAGAAGAGTCAGCTGCTTGAAGTTACTCGATCTTGTCATTTCGGCCAACTGTGAAACAACAGCATCTTTGGGGTATTTCGGGCGGCCGTTATGCAGGTACGTCACAGGAACGTCTTCCCGTGATATCACAAGCAAACTGGAGCGTCTTCGTTGGTGCAAGACTCCAGAATGCTTCTTGCACCCCCTGCATGATACACAATCGACCCTTCGGAACAGGGATGGACACACACACACACACACACAGACACACACACAGACACACACACAGACACACACACACACACACACATGTAATATGTAGAGCCGGACACAGTTTCGTTTGTAATTAATGTTGGCCTGCTCAAGGGAAAGTGGCTTGACCAGCGTGACTTACACAGCCTGGAATTCGGGGCGACATTCACTCCTCGCTCTGAGGAAACTCAAAATCCTGGTGCAAGCGATGGCGGACTTGGACGAGGACATGGGCTTTGGCTTCGCCATTTGACCATAACACAGATGCCGACACTGCTCGAAGCGGGAATTAGAACGTTCGGACGGACGTCTCAATCTGTAGCTTCTCTGCTTCAACTTCCAAAGCAAGCTGAGTTCACAACTCGTAACCTCAACACGGCGTAGCTCCGATTGCGAGCTCACAGTCAGGACTGAAGCCAAATCGCCAAGCCATGGAAATCTCTCGCTCGGAAAGATGCAAATTGAACGTTTTTGACCCTAAGCTTCAGCAATTTCCGTCTATAAACAGGTTTATGCTAATTTGACTTCATGCTAGTCTTAAGGCCCCTCTGTTATCCGTTTTTTTCGGGTCTCAGGCTCAAGCTCGCTGAATGCATGAGATGTCATAGCTCGAGAATAATCCCACCAGCGAAACACAAGTAAACGCTCATCCATGGCTCGGGCTTTTCGCTGTTTAGTCTGCGCTGCGCTTAAAATCTTCCGCCCTCTCTGGTCAAACCTTCGGCACTGGGCAAAGCTTGAATATCGAAGAGCCATGTGCCCGTAGAATCCTGGCTCAAATCGGTCTTGGTCGCTGAACTGATCTGCAGAAACCCGTAGAACTAAAATGGCTAAAAGTACGCTTCTAGAAGAGTTGTTAAGGCCTAAGGCTTTTGGGGTATATAGGGTGGCTGGGGTTCAGCCAACGTCGTGGCTTTCTTCGGACATGCGCCGTGCTTTGAAGAGAAGTGGGTTGGAAGATGGGGCTACTACGCTGATGATGCGGCGTTTGCCGGAAGATTGGGATGCACAGAGGATCTTGGAATGGCTGCGAGACAACAAGATCCAGCTCAGCCAGATAGACTTTCTTTATGTTCCTTTCGATAAGCGCACAGACTGCAACATCGAGCTTGCTTTCATCAATTTCCTTGACCACTCTTCCGCCAAAAAAGCCTACAGTCTCGTGGTGAGGCAGAACAGGGACCATGTCTTCGATGCCGTAGTCAATACTGGAAACATCCAGGGACTCGCATGGAATCTGGCTTACTTCTTGGCACGTTTTGGCTTTCGAGCCATCTGGGACAAGGATGCACCGCTCGTATTCAGGAACGGCATCCAGCTCCAGGGGGAGGAGATCTCAAAGGTCTATGCATCTTAGGGGTACTTAGAAATAATTTTGAATTTTTGGCTATTATAATCCCTAAGGATCAGCTAAAATCAAAAAAAGGTTCAGAGTTCAGTACAGGCATCTCTTCCCGATGACATCGTCGAGGAAGCCGCCAGGTTCGTCCGCGCTGAGCTTGGCACGTCGCCCCATGGCAGCCGGCGCCGTGCGCAACAGTTGACCTGGAAGCTCGGAGAGGACTCCGAGGCACGAGTCATAGGAGGCCAAAGGAGGTTTTAGCCTATGGGGATTTAGTAGGGATTAGGGTCCCCATAATAGGGTTCATATTAAGGAATCCCTGCCCCAAGAATCTTAAATCCCTCTTTTGGCCTCTCACAAACGAGAGTCCGAGGTCTCCCTCTCTCCAACCTTTGCCATGGGGACGAATGTCGTCCAGATGCTGGGCTTTGGAGTGCCATACTTTCATACTTTTTTGGGACCTGTTACTTAAAGGGAACCAACTATGAAATAAAAGTCTATACTCTTTTCTCCCTGGTTGCTTCAAAGCCCAGGATGGGTCTAGATGGCAGTGAGGAAGAGCTGTTGGCGCTTCTGCAAGAAGTGCAGACTGGCGCTTGGCTGTTTAATCTGTGAAACGACCTTGTCCGTCCTGATATAGGCTTGAAACATATAAGAACATTCACGTTGCAGGAAGCTTGCCTTTGGCTTGAACAGGGCTGGACAAAGTGGACTTTCGGGCGCGTTATGCTGCGCCCGCAGCCGAGTGACGTTGGTTTGTGCAGACCTTGCGTCGCGGTCGCAGTGGGAAGAAGCGTACCCTGGGCCCTGGGCCGCCAACATTAAAGGTTTCCACAGCAGTGGTGTGCAACAGAATGCGCAAGCTAGTTACTTCTAGATGATGCTTCTGTGCCCACATGTCATGTCACATCTCCGCTGAAGTCGCTTCAGACGAACAGCGAGGTAGCACCATGATGTGAGTTGCAAGATTCAATGCCCTCAGTTGCAGCATGGTTCAGCTGCTTCGGCAGCAGTATTAGTCTCACCGTGGGCATCAATGTTATGCTGCAGTTCCATCATTACTCGTCCGTCTCGCGGCCATCTGTGCCAGGTGTCAGTGCCCATAAGACCTTTGATTTGATGAGCAATGGTTGCTGGTTACTGTGTTGCATGGTTCAGTCCCTGCTTTCATCCACGAAGATGGGAGGCATAAACAGGAAATAGGCAACTCCGCGCCCATCATACCATGGGGATACAAGTCGTCCAAATGGGTTTAGGTAGCAGTTACGAAGATCTGTTGGCAATAGGCAATTGTACAGCTGCAGACTAGAGCTTGGTTGTTTAGCTTGTCTGTCATGGTTTGAACTAGAGCTTGTTTTTTGGCATACGTCCTCGGCACAGCCATGCGAGCTCGATTTCTGGCTCGCATACTAGTAGACGTATCCTGGGCTCGTAGTGATGTTATTTCTGTGATCATGACGATTGTAATATCTTGCATAAGTACATAAAGTCTCCTCGCCAGTGGCTCCTGCAGCAGAATGTGTTTCGGCAGATTGGGTCAAATCCTGTCTTGGAAATGACATCACATTCGAGGCTCAGGTACAACCATGTGAGCTTCACCACGCTTCGTGTCTTGCAATAGACATTTCAAGGAAGGCGGATCTTCGGAAGCGCTTTCCAGAGCATAAAGCAGCCGAAGTTAAGGTTGACTTGAATCTTGAACCCTAAACCCTAAACCAAAACCTTAAACCCAAACTGATCTGCTTGTGTACCACCGACTTCAGGCTGTGACTTGCAGCAGCCCCTGGCTCCAGCGATGTTGTCTGCGCCACCCCGCACAGGGGTTGCTGTGTATATGACGTCTCCGCACTATTGGCGCATCGCACAGGATATGCTATTCCCAAAGGGTCCTAGCTACTGTCATGGGGGATACTTCCCCAAATCATAATGGTAATTCCTCATATAGAAACCCTACATTCTACTTTCTACTATACGGGTACTTTGGCCCCTCTGGGATTGTGTGCCGGGGTAGGCTTGTTCTTTTCCAGCCGCACGAGGAGCAGGATGCCCCCGCGCAGTTGCATGTTTCAGATGTGTGTGACCCTGCTGCTTATGCAGGACGCTTTTTTTGATCCCACTATAGTTGTGTTGCCGATATCGAGCCCATGCCTCTGCATGAGCTCTCCTATCAAGCGGGCTTGGCCGTTGCTGCGTTACCAAAGCACCCATTAACGTACGTGGTTGCCATGTTAGTGTTGTCGTGCTTGTTTCACAGTGATATAGATCAAGGCAAACATGATTCATCACATAGGGGCCTTACGGTAATAATTCGAAAAGGGTTTGGGGTAATTCTACTACAATGAGAATAAGAACCCACTAAAATGATATTGGTCATTATTTGGGCCCTTACATTAGAACCCATGAAGGGACCGAGCAGACGGCCAGACCTCAGTTCGCATGTAGAATGGACGTTTTCTGCCTTTCGTCCCACTTGATCACCGACCCTTCAGAAAGTCATGGTCGTGACGACTTGTTGGCCAGAGGCTGCAAGATCTATTCGTGTTGGTGGCAGACACAAATTGCAGATTTGTCGGGGAGCTCTGATTATGAGCTTGAAAATGGAACTTCAAGGGACCTTACAAAAGTAAAGAGTAGGTTTGGGTAGGTTAGGGTACAGAGTCCCTGGACGTGTCGACAATGTCTCGTCACCTGCGGAGTCAGTCCTGGAAACTTGGCATGAATGAGCAAAAAGTCAGGCACGTCCTGCAAGCGATTGAAGCAGCGCATCCATCCATCCCTCCGTCCGTCCGTCCATCCCTCCCTCCCTCCGTCTATCCCTCCCTCCATCCATCCATCCATTCAGACCTGGTCCTATGTATTTCGGGGGGACCGGCACGTCTCCGAAATAAATTCCTTCGGTCTGGAAATGTATTTCCGGAGGCTTCGCTAACAGCGAAGATCCAAGGGTTTCCCTGGGCGTTGATTTCTCATCTAAGTGTCAGGTGGGGATAAACCCACTGAGCAACCTACTACATAAAATCGAAGCATCGTCAAACAATTGAGTAGCCCACTACATAAATAGCGATGCATCGCCTGTTTCGTCCTTAACTTGAAACTGTTGGCACGTCCATAACCCCTGTGAAATACATTTCTCGTCCCTGTTGCTTCCCCAGGAAACAATGCATGAATTGAGGCCCCCCAAAAATCAAAAGGAAATGTGTTAGGACTGGGTTTCATCCATCCATCCATGCATCAATCCACGCAACCCTTTTATTTTTTCTGTGTACCCTTCTATCAACTCGTCGTCTATTAATCTCGTTGTCAACGCTCCGGCTATCTCTTCCATAGACCGATTTACTGTTAGACCGCAGTGTTATATTGGAATTTACTGTTATATTGTTTGGAGGGAGAGGGAGGGAGGGAGAGAGAGAGAGAGAGAGAGAGAGAGAGAGAGAGGCGGTCGCGTAAGGCATCGGCGGAGAAGCAACATATTGTAGTGTCTCCCAAGAGCAAATCTATACCAATCTCTATCTGTTGCAGACGTTTACTCTCTTGCTCGTAAAGGGGGTTACTACATATGGAGCACGCGTCCTTGGAGAGTGTACGATCCTGGCATTCCGTTATCGTATACTTTAAGGCTTTAGCTTACGCCATAATCTACACTCGACTTTCACTCCCCTCGTCCCGATAACACATCGGGTGGGTAAGCTGCCCGGGGGCTTTGACCGGCCCCCATGCCCGAGAGAAAGAGATAGAGAGAGATAGGCAGAGAGACAGAAGGAGTGAGAAGAAGAGGGAGTCTTCTTGGTTTTCCATGCAAGCATCTGCTTCTCTGTGAAGAGTAAACCTGAATCCGACATGATGCATCTATCCGATGAGGGCCAGTCCGACTGTTGAGTGTTGCGTGCGCAAATCCGATCCTATCCGCAGGATGCGCGAGCAGAGCAGGCTTTCCGCGAAGAGACATTCCCCGAGGAGGTGGCAGCTTCTTGTTGGCTCAGAGTCTACCCTCAGGCTCCACAGTAGTTCCTTTTTAGGATTACCTTATAGGATTCTAAATATGAGCCCTAAAAGGAACTACTATGGAGCCTTTGGGTAGAGCCCAGAGACTCCCATATCCCTTTAAGGAATATTCCTTAAATCATATTAGGGATCCTGCTATATTTTAAAGTATATTCCTTAATTAAGGGATATTGGAGTCTCTGCGAGCTTGTTGGGGAGTATTGGGGCTGCGTGCCATTACGTACCCCAAAGACCCCAGCGCTTTTGTATCTTGTCGTTGTATGTCTTCGATTCCCAAGCGCCCTTACAGCTTTACGGCCACTCACAACAATTCCCCAACCGTAAACCCTAAGCTAAAAACCCACGTCACCTTTTTCCTTCGTATTTCAAGTTTAGGTAGGGTGATGGTAGTTGTTGGTCCTTTAGTGGATGCCTAGAAAGCTTGCCGTGGGATCTTAAGAGGCTTGCGGTTGAATTAGCCTGTCAGAGTCTAGAGTCTAGGCGCGGTGTCTAGGGTTTTTGGTTTTGGAATGGTCGTCATGCTCTCAGCTACGGAGCATTAAGCCAATGAGGGAACCTGAATGTTTTGGTGTCAAATGCCTGGAATTTAAGGTTTGTGCCAAGGGCTAAGAGGATTACAAACTGAGGGGAAGGAGCCGTGTCTGCACAAATGCCGAACTTTTGGGTTGAAGCACGTTCTAAGATTCTACAGGGTTTAGGGTTCAGGGGATGGGGTTTGGCGTGAACTTGACGGCCTCGGTTCAGGGTTGATGTCCAACCTTTCGCAAGTTGCCTCGCCTTAGCTGGACAGGCAGCCGAGCATGCAGCTAGCATCGTTTGCGAGCCGTCTCCGCAGAATGCGCCGGAGCTGGTAGAGGTTGTGTCCTAAACTTGGTTTCAAGACCACGGCTGGTTTCTTTATATGCAGCCAGAAGCTCCAGCGATGCTTTTGAAGCTTCGTTGGGTACATCCTTAAGACGATGCTGTTCAAGCTAGAGCAGGAAGCCACGAGCCGTCGGTCGCTATAGGTCAGTGCCAAGCCCTTCGTCACTTCTGTATATACGAGATCCGACTGGAGAGCAGCTTGCGACAGCGATGGCGGGAACGAAAACGAAGCAAGAGATTGCCGAAGATCGTGCGCAAGGTTCTTTTGACTGGCTTCAGACAGAAAGGGTTTTAGAGTTTTGTGGAAGCATGTCCACATTCCTCTACGATGCATGTCCAGATGCCGGGGTTGCAAATTCGGGTTGTGTGTAGCAGCCAACTCTTCCGTTGGCAATGGCGAATTGGCACGGTCATTGGAGATTCTAGCCGCAACTTTCGCCGGATGACTGCGTGGCTAATCACGGATACTTGCAGTTGTTCGGGGCAAGAGCTGGTCTCCTCGCATCCGCGTAGTTAGACCGGTCGCATCTTGACATATCTTGACCTCAGTAATAATAATAATAATAATGGTAGTAGTAGTAGTAATAATAATAATCATAATAATAATGGTAATGATGCTTCTCACGTGATGGGAAGCCGATGTTTTGGACTTTTACGGTCCATGTCATCGTGCTTGCCCTTCGCTCCACCGGCCGTGCCCCGTGCCCCCTGCGCTCACAATCATGCAAGCCTAGAGTCGATAATATAGTATAATACTATACTATAATATAGTATAATATAATATAATATGATATAATACAATATAAAGAATGGTAGTCTATAAGGGACTTTGTTTCACTTATGAATGTGACGGGTTCGTTTGGCTGACAAAGCATTCAAGAAGGTTCGTCTGTCACACAACTCGCCAATGGCAGATGCAGAAATGTTCGGAAGCCCTTCTTGTCTCTAACGGCGTCGCTAGTGCTGTAGTTGTTCGGCTCTGTCGGTTGTTTCACCTCAAAAACCCGGGTGGCATATGCTGCTGTGCTATCCCCAATGGGCGGAGCGCACTCAGGATCTGTTGTCAGCAAGAGTTTCTTTGTAGCTCTCTTGCGCCGAGGCCAGTGACGACGAGATGGGGGTTCAGGCAAGTCGCAGTCTACCTTAACCTACCAAACCCTACTTCTTTGTATGTTCTTAATACAAACCCTAATATGGAATTTGTGCGGACCCTACAAAAAAGTAGCTTTTGGCAGGTTAAGGTATGGCTGCATGACATCCGAAGCATCAGCCCTGTGCCCCTGGCCCCGAACTCCTCAACTCTAATTCTTGAACTGTTCGAGCGTGAGTGCTAAAAACCCCGAACTCCTAAATCCTAAGCTCTAAACGCTGAATTGCTGAATCCGATGCCCTTACGCACATCCTGATAAGCCTCAGCCATTGGTTGGTAATCACTTCCACCTCTTATTAACACCCCCCGCAAAACTAAACACACTTTTCTGATAAACCTGCAATGAAATCAATCCCGCGTTTCGCAACCGAATCTTTTATTTTATAGGACAGGGGTGGTTCAGGGGCAAGTCTAAACCCTTAACCCGAAGAGTGAGACCAAGCCCAAAAGGGAGATTCCCGGAAAGTCACCCTGCGGAGAACACCTGCCTCACATCAAAGCCACTTCTCGAGTTTCTGTTTGGGGGGTTCCCTCCTGCTGATGTTATACGAAAGGATAAGACTTCCGAACCTCCTGGATGTTGAAAACTAAAGGTTTAAGGTACGAGGAAAGTCATGCCACGGTCTTGGTCTGCTGCAGTAGCCGCTGTCTTAGTCCTATGTATGTATGCATGTATGCATGCGTGTATGTACATATGTACGGATGTATGTATGTATGTAAGTATGTGTGTATGTACATCCGTGCATACATACATACATAGATATTCATGCATGCAGGCATGCAGGCATGCAAAAATACGCAGACACATGCATTTATTATACATATTGTAACAAAACATACAAGTACACATGCTCCGACGCATACACAAAACAAACATACATGCATACATACTTACTTACATACATACATACGTACATACATACATACATACACACACATAGAAATACGCACACACACAGTTATATAAAAACATATATATATATATATGTATGTATATGTATATGTATATGTATATGTATCTGTATATGTATATGTATATGTATATGTATATGTATATGTATATGTATATGTATATGTATATGTATATGTATATGTATATGTGTATGTGTATGTGTATGTATATGTATATGTATATGTATATGTATATGTATATGTATATGTATATGTATATGTATGTATGTATGTGCGCATGTTCATACATATAAACAAAATCTTAGGCTGTCGGCTTGCAGCATGGTATGCGAAACAGAGACACACCAGGTGGAGACACTCCCACCGCAGCTGAACAGCCAGGCCTTGCATGAGACAAGCCCCATCTAGTGTGGAGTGATGTGACAATTCCTGTTTAGGGCCCGGGGTTCAGCTGAGAAGCAACGAGAGTGGGTCTAGGAGCAGGTGACACGGGAAGCCAGCATAAAATCAGGAGTTGCTCGTGCAAAGAGTTGTCTTTCGAATCCGTCCCCTCTTCTCAAGATGTGTTTGTCAAGGGCACTTATGAGAGAACCGAAGGTATCGCAATAATTTCACACAGTGTTGAGGTGTGCTCAGGAGGTCCTCAGATGCCTTGAGACAGGACCAGGTGCTTTGTGTACAAGCTTAGCTCTGCTACCTGCCTTGTCCACCTAGGCACGAAGAACATTCCGTTCAGGGTTCCTCATTTTGCCATTCTACGATACAACATAGCAATATTCACCTACCTTCAATGCCCTGTTCCAACTGTTCAGGCTGCTAGAGTGTGGGTTTCGGCCCGTTCCGGCTTGAACCTTGCGAGATTTCAGTCAAAGTACTATAGGGGCCTTTATAGATAGAAAAAGTTTTGGGGGCCAATCATGATTTTGATTAGGAACACCCAAAATAGTATTGGTAATTATTTAGACCCCGATATTGATTGAATCATGAGCAGTGCTATTCCTCAAGGATTCTCGGGAAGCCGAGAAACCGTTCGTCAGGCCTTTTGAATAAAGAGCTACTCGGACAGTTTCGGGCTCTGGCACGGGTAAGGGTTGAGATTTAGGGCTTGTAGGGTTTAGGGTTTTCGTCGGCTTCCAAGATTTCACTATGGTCTCCAGGTGTCCGTGCCCACAGAGGAAGCTGATGTGCCGGCAGAAGATACTGAATTCAAGGACATGGTTCAAGAGTTGCCGGAGCCCATAAATTATTTCGTAGCCTCCAGGGTTCATGGTGTGATCTTTGTGCAGCCACTGCGTGGCGGATGTATCTACGTGTAGGAAGTCCTTCCAAGGAGGACAATACTATCTTTTGTGTTGCCTGACTGGGCTCGTTCCCATAAACACGTTAAACGGTGATATCTGGGATCGGCGCAGAGGGGAGACGAATTGAGTAGACCAAGCGGCGGCAAGAGGTTGGCTTGCAGTCGGGCATGCATTGACTTCAATTGACCCTAGTCTTAAAGGAACCCTCATACAGAACCCTTATGGGGCCCGAAAGTGGCTCTGGGAACGACCTTGCACCCCAAAAAACCTTCGGAGCGGTCTGAACGAGCAGGTTTGAACCTTGTTCAGGGTGGCATGTTTTGGTTTTTGTTGTTAATGGTTTTTGGGGAAACCCTCCTAAACCCGGAGCCCTAAGGCAGAGTCAGGCAGAGAGTTGACGCCCGGAAGCACCGGCAGATCTTTCCGGCCTAGGGTTTAGGGTTTAGGTTCCCGCGCAACTACCAGGCGTCCTTGCAAGCAAGGCTGCAGCAAAAGGTCCCCCGCGCAGTGAAGCTGCTAGGGCTGCGAAGTGGAAAGCCTGTTGCAAAAGGGTTCCCGAGCACAAAGTGGAAATGTGGAAATGGCCAGCCTGGTTTCGAGTGTCTGGCAGAGATATGACCTATTCGTGTAGCATACATACATGCATACGCACATATATGTATGTATGTATGTATGTATGTACGTACGTACGTACGTATGTATGTATGTATGTGTGTGTATGCATGTATGTATGTATGTATGTATGTGAATATGCACATGAAATGTTCACAGCTTTAGATAAATTCAGGTATCTCCTTCACTCCCTGTATTTGTCAAGTATATCCTTCGAGTCTGTTGCGTCGTGCTTCGACAACTGCTCACATCAACATGGGGGCCTGCCTTAAGATTTAGAATACGGTGTTGGGCTATAGTGTATTCCATGGCTATATTACAACCGGGATAGATGAGGAACAACACAACTTTGTCCCTAGGCTCGGCCGCAGAATTTTGCAGGGTTTAGGGTTTGGAACCCACCAAGAGGGGAAATGGAAGGCCAAGCGGAGTTCCTCACGAGGGTAAGTTTTTGAGTATCCCTGCAAGAACATTAGGGGATCTTGCTACGATTTGGTCTGCAGAAGTAAGCTTTAAAGTCCCAAGGTAGTTATTTAAAACCTTGTGTCCTTTTTTCGTCCGGCACCCCAAGTTTACGGTTGATGATATAAATCCTGCATTATCCATAATAAGGAGTATACCATAATTCCCATAGTTCAGGGCCTTTAAGGTAATGCAGGATTTGTATCATCAACCGTAGTAGGCAAAGCTGTGCAGGATCTGGTGCCTGAAGTCGATGCAGATGGAGTGGATAGCCACAAGGCCCGTGGTTTTTGGTTTGGTGTGCATTTTAGGGTTTTGGGGTTTAAGTGCGCTGATAACCCGGCAACACCACAGGAGGCCTGGATGCAAAAAAGGGTTCAGGGCGCTTTAGGGTTTCGTCGACAGGGTGTTGCCATTCGAGCAGCGCATCAACCTCCAGAAGCACTTCTGAGGGACCTATCCGGGTCCGTTATTCCTGTGAAGGGATCGACAAGCTGGGTTGTGCTTTGGGATAATTTTTAATTTCCCTTATTTCCTCATAAAGGGAACCGGTTCATAATTAATTTTCAAAGGGCTAAAAGCACAACCCAGCAGGGTCCCTTGGGCTTCGGGATTTAAGGCACTCAAAGAAGCAGTGCGGCACCCGACCGGTTCAGGGTTCCGGAATGCTCTTCGCCAGCCACAGGACTCCACCCTGGATCCTAAACCCAAGAGCCCAGAACCTTCGAAAGGCCGACTATCATTACACTCAATCAAATACATCGCGAAATAAAATCCTCCAGCCCAGTGCTCTAAACTCCTAATCCCTATAAACCCTAAACTTCTAAACCCGAAATCCCTCCAGGTGGGCGCGGCTGTTGTCAAGATCTTTGTGACGCGTCAGAGGCCTGCGATGGTCGTACCATGGCAGCCCGGCGCCCGGTGTGGCTGTGGTTTAGGATGTAGGGTTTGGGGTTTAGGAGTCAGTCGTGATTCAGTGAGGGTATTGGGCTCTCTGCCTTCCGGCTGCGTTCCTGAAAGTTGCCATGTAAGATCTAAGTTGCTTGCCTCAGTGCTCGCATCCTCGAAGCTTCCCAGAGGTGAGGTCTTGAGGGCCTTAGGGTTCCTGCAGGCGTATAAGGGCCTGGAGTGTTTGTTAGCAGTTTTGAGGTTCTAGGGATGGGAGTTGAGGACTTATGGGCGATGTGCGTTTTAAGGTCAGAGCAGCTTAGAGCCATAGCGGCGCAGCATCTACGTTGGACTTTTAAACTGCTATACAACCTTCGAGGTTGGAGGTTTACAAGGGGATTAGGGTTTTGGGTTGCTCTGAGAGAGGTTAACGAGTTTCGGGTTTTGCGGGGGCTGGCATGAAGGTCAGGAGTTTCGGTCTATCTCATCATCGAATCTGTGATAGACGCTGGGTGACCGAGACACCCGAATCCAGTCGCAGCAGCCAAACAGAGTTTCTCGAGCTGTAACGCGATGGCTTCCAAAGATCTCACGCGCCCAAAAACCTAAGCCCTAAATTCTGCTTGTAGATCCGAGCTTGTAGATCCGCCCGTCAAAGCACACGCACACCAGAGACCTCGTCAGGCCTGTCCGAGTTGCGAGAGCGTAAACCCTAAACTCTAAACCTTACACCCTAAACCCGAAATATCAACCCGAAACCCTTCGCCTGGCTGTGCCTAGTTGTGATGCGACTGCTGAAACCTTAAAGCCCTAAATCCTGAACCGAACTTCAAGTCCCAAAGTGTGCCTCCTGTAGATACTGTACCGTTTAGGGTTGGAGCTGTTGGGCTTCTAGGTCTCTAAGCCTTTCATCTTCTTAGTTATGATCGAGCTTTGCCCGATAATGAGCCGTCTTCGGTCCACTACTACAACGAACACTAGTTAAACCAGTCAACTCTTGCAATCTTTCTCCAGCTATAGCAAGTTTGGCTATCTACCAACTGCTTTCCACTACTACCGGCCGTCACCAACGACAGCCACCTACTACCAAGCGCCAACTGCTAGTTGCTTGCTCCCTGGCAACCACCACGACCGCCAACGCGAGCACCACGACCACGACCACGACTCCTGCTGCTGCTGTGACGACTGCCGTGACCACTCCTGCCACAGTCCTGCCTCCGACTGGTCTCCATGCTGCCGCCTTCTGCTACGTATGCGAAAGCTACTGCAATGCCTCGATCAAGCGTTGTTTGCCTCCCAATCCATTGTCAGGACGCAGCAGGCCTGCCATGATGTCTTGACACACTGCTCTTGGGGCAGGGGGAAGTGCACAGGCATTGTTCGCTTCCGCAGTTTGTTGCAGGCTAGGGTTATGAGTTCGCCCGGACTGTGTGGACAAGAGTAGCTAAAAACTAGTTGGATAGAAGCTGTATGTAAGCAGATTTGCAAGAGTTGACCGGTAATGAGGACACTCGACTAGATTTTGGAATGCTAGGCAATGAGTTATGCTAAGATTGGCGTGGCAGCCGCAGCTTTCAGGTCTCTGCATCGCAATGACCAAGTGGTGGATTTCTGTGATTTAGGCAGCAAAATATTGTCTCAGTACTTCCAAATGACGGACTTCATGTTTTTGGAAGAAGCACGAGAGACGAATGAGTGATTCAGGTTTGGCTAGAAGAAGTAAACATGAAGGCATTTTGTGCAAGTCAAGCATGCATAGTCCAAGAGCTAAAGAGCAAAACTAGCTTGTTTGGCCACTCCGCAAACTAGCTATCCCCACGGCCTCTATGGTCATGCTCATGCCGATTCTAATTTGAAGTCATGCTCGTTCTGCACAGTTCTCAAGCACGAGAAGTTGAGCCCTCCTGCAGGTCGAGTCCACTAGCGGAAGTGGAACATTCATCATGCGCCGGCGGGGTCTGGCCGGGCTCTTGGTTCATGGCCTTTGAGCGCCAGTTTCTGAACGGAGTCTGGTGACGACCCATCTTCAAGATTGGTCGGCTAGGCAAGTGAAAGCTGGACGAGTCGCGGTGTCCACCTGCTGACCCAAGACAATTGGGGATAGACATACTTTATAAACTAACCACACCCATCCATATAGACCTCTCTGTGTAAAGCTCCTGATGCATTGCCGCTGCCTAATTTTCATATCGTCAGCTTATTGCTGGAGATTGTCAATTCTGGTTGCCAAAAGCCGAGTGCTTAGTAGTTGAGCAGAAGTCACATCGGGTGGGGACCCACTTCAGGTCCAAGGTACTGGACATGAAAAGATGACTGCCCCGGCTTCTGTCACGCAGATGTAACGGTTTTGCCCCACGAAGCCCCCGTCGTTGCCCGGATATTGTGTAGAAGTGAAAGTCCGAGTCATACATCTTCAGGTCAACCACTCGAGTGGTCTGCTGGAGGAGCCGGATCCTCTCGAGCAGGGACCTTATGATACTCGCATCAAGAGCGCATGCTTTCATCATCTTGGGCAGATGGTGGTGCTGTTGACATAGACTCTCCTTCCGGCAATTAAGCGGTTACTGTTGCACAGTTCTCTGGGAGTGCCGAAACAGATGGAACTCGCGATTGCATAGCCGAGAGCCCTCAGAACATGAGATCCAGGCCACCGTACTTGCACTTTACGGACGTGGAGCAGGCGGTGCTTCGGAACAGGGTAACGGTTGTCCGAGTTTCATAGGAGCGGGAAACGTCTGGCATATAGCCTGTAGGTTCCATTCAACGGCATATACTGGTAAGTCCCAAAACCTCATCTTTTTTTTCTGATCCTCGTGCAATGAATTGCCTCGCGCGGCCAGTGTGGGATGTCGTTATCCCGACTTGCTCGCAGTCGTTGGAGTCAGGGGACTGCCTGTCGTTCTCATCGTCATGTGCGAGGGACGGAGGAGCGAAGCCAAGGTCCATGAAAGTAACTTGGGCTCCGATGCTGCCCTCAAGTACTGTCGAAGAGTATTGGTCTTCAGTATACATAGTCGGCTTGCAGAGGGTTTTGTGAGTTCACCAAGAGGTGCTGCTGCAGCTACTGCTCTATCTGGAGACAGTGCTAGTCAAGCCCCGAAAACCCTGACAGCTCTGTGTGGTGTCAACGAGTGCCACGCCCTGAACAAGTGTTCCTGACGGCCGTCCGTCAGTAGCACTGCAAAAACGTTATGGTTGTACTCTGTCAGACCACATGTCTTAAAGATCTGCCATATCTTTCTTTACTGAGCTGTTATGGTCTTGGGTTGGGATCTTTGTAGCTTCTACATTTACTGTTATAAACCTTCGTCACAATGCCTGGAAGTTTGGTAGTCCTTTGCATCCTGACAAGGCAGTGGACGACTTTGAAGGGGACTTGGTTTTGACTGCGGCTCACGTTATTGCGGATGCGTCGGGTGCCTCAGATACTGCAACCATGTGGCAGGTTGCTGTGGTTGAGTTTTCTGCGAAGGTGCCTGCCCTATAGTAATAGTCAGAACATGTCAGAACTAGGGTACGAAATCCCGATGTTTTCTTCCTTTTCAGATCCTCAGCCTCCAACACATTATGCACTGCTGCGGCGACTGCCCACAGGAAGCTGGAGTCTGAGATATGTTTCGAAACGAGGCCGTCGTTGCACGCCATCACATTCACGAAACGTTGAGCCCTGTACCCTATATGGCCTTACACCCTAAAACCCTCGCTGAGGGTACTCGAGCACCTGAAGCTTCTATTGTAGTAAGGTTTGTTTTAAAGACGCCAGTTGAAGTTCATTCCGGAAACCCTGACTCCTAAACCCCGTGCCTGGAGCGTTCCTGTCGATGCGGGGTCTTGTTTCCGATCCTGCATCGTAGATTCGTCCTAGCCAGGCGGGTGGTATCAGAATATCCTTGATTAAACCCTAAACCCTATAAACCCAAAGGCCCCAAAGTAGTTCGTTTTTGGGGTTCATATATATAGAGTCCTATAGGGTAATCCCAAAAAGGAACTACTTTGGGGCCTATGGGTAAACCCTAGACTGCCAAGAGGCGGGACATCCGTGTCCAGCTCTTGGCCTCCCCTGGAGCATCACCTGCCTCCTGGCCACGAAGACTTACGTTTACTATAGGAGCCTTAATACCCAGAGGCTCCATAGTAGTTCCTTTTTGGGGTTCATGAAAAGAATCCTATAGGGTAATCCCAAAAGGAACTACTATGGAGCCTTTGGGTAATTACCTACATTATTTTGGGGCCTCCTTGTTACAAGTATAGTATAGTGGGGCCCCTATAGTATGTGTACGGTTTGATTCGAGGGGCTGTTCCTGGTTGCGAGATGCTCTTCGGCCCAGACCATTCGCAAGATAAAGAGATGTCATCTTTCCTTCTGCGACAACTACTATAGTATCATTAGTCGTCATGGTTTTACAAGCAGACATGCAAAAATAAACGACTCGTGCCTGCCCGTGCGGCACGCCGTTTGTGCCATGCTATCGTCCGTTTCTGCAGCAGCAGCACGCATGGCCACAAGAAGCATGCACTATTGTTCTTCGGACACTGTGCCGAAGAACCCCACTCTTAGTGCTTCCAAAAATTGAAATGTGGCGTAGCTGAGTAGGTTGGGATGTGCCAGCTAACCTACAGTCATAGAGGTGCCACAGGGTAGCATAATGGCACAAACTATATCAAACTATTCCTTGGGCTTCGTATTATCATTACAGTATCACTCGACAACCAGGCCCCTGTACGTAGACCCTTTCTAACAAGCCTCATAGGGATGCTTCAAAGGGCAAGAAAACACAGAGAACGACAGGGCAATTCTAGTTAAGTTCTGACCTGGCAAAAGAGCCCCACGCTCGCGTGTTTGGCTCATGTGACCGCTGTCTGTCTTTGCAGAATAGCTAGTCATAGCAGTCCATTACAGCACTTGTACCAGTAATATATACTACCTAAGACCATCCAAACCGTGCTCTACCCCTATGTAGATTGGCCAGCCATGGCCCAAAGTGATCGTGTCAAAAGCCATCCTGCAGCGGGGAGCGCAAGGGATAGCAGGGGCAGGAGGATGAGGGTAAGGAGGAGGAGGAGGAGGAGGACTTGCATAAGTAGTGCCAGTACTAGTACTAGTGCTAGTGCTAATACTCGCACTAGTACTAGCAGTGTAGCAGCAGTAGTAGTCGTCGTCGTCTTCTACTACTGCTATTACTGCGCTGCGACGTGTTAGCCAGTATTCTTGCTCAGCATTTCTGCAAACTGAGCACAGCCTGTCCTTCGGCTTCGCAGCCACAAGACTGACACAAGACGTGGCCGACAGATTCCCCACACCGGAAGGCAACAAAAAAACCCTGAGAAAGAACAGAACCCATGACATCTCAACATGGCAGATGCTCGAGACAGCAAAGGACCCGCAGATCCGAGAACCCAGGGACTCCCCACATGTGCGGTGAAGGAGTTCAAACTAACGTTTTCGGCATTCGAAGTCCTCAGCCCTGGGAGCAAGGACAAATTCGTTGCTCGTGTGGTTGCTGCAGGGGCCTGAGCATTCCACACTTGAAGGTTCCCATGTGAAGTCATTAACATGAGTTGTGTCCTCGTGAGGCAGGGTTTGGGACTCCCCATTCCCTGAGGGCTCCCGATGTAGGGGATACAAGCGTTGCTGTTTGGGGCCAAGGTTCGGGCGTGGTAACGGGCTTTTGAAAACTGGGCTGATGTGCAGCTGCTACCGTTCTTCAAGGTGCTGGGTTGTGAAGGTGTTGCGGGATTTGGCGGTTGATGTAGGGTGCTTGTGGAATTGCCCGGCTTCATAAGGGTATATAGAGTTTAGGGTGTAGGACGGCGTGGGAGCCCTCCGCCCCGATTGAAACAGAGGTGGCCCACGACTGTGACCTGGCATTGTTGGAGGCCGGAGCCGTGTAGTCGAAGAAAAAGACGCAAGCATAAGACAAGAAGGAGGATTGGCAGCTTGACAGGCAGGCTCAGGCCCCATGACACTCCTTAGGCAGGGTGCAGTTTGCAGTGGCCAGAAGATAACGTTGTTTGGACTAATTACTCTTGCAACGAACGGTGGGTTTACGAGTGCTTTTGTCGAAGTACTACGTAGCTTGCTCTTCAGATGCCTCGTCAGAGTTGACAGGAGACAGTTGTTGACTGAATTGTTTGTCCTCTTGTCGTGCCTGAGCCTCGATGCATCCCCAGAGGCCACCCACCACTGTTTAGGGTTCTAAGTGGGTCACACAAGGATTCCAGAAGGTGTAGGGCCGAGACCAATTTCCGCAGCCTCTTCTCTTGTACAACTCATACTGGCGGTATGACAGCGAGTACCAGCAGGACCACTACATGCATCCTTTATGAGGACCAGAAGAAGAAGTAATAAGTGGTGGTGATGACGCCTTGTCCGTTTTATTGTTACGTTATTGTTATTGTTACTGTTGTTGTTGGTGGTGGTCGTTGTGGTGGTGGTGGTGGTGGTGGTGGTGGTGGTGGTGGTGGTGGTGGTGGTGGTGGTGGTGGTGGTGGTGGTGGTGGTGGTGGTGGTGGTGGTGGTGTTGGTGGTGGTGATGGTGGTGGTGCCGGCTGCTACATAGTTTACTGTGTGTACATATATATATATATGTATATACATATGTAATTTTATACGTGTGTATGCGTGTATATATGTATGTATATATATATATATAGTGAAATATGTACACACAATCTTATATCGTTGGCGATGACACATCCCACGGATGCATGCGCGACACGGCCAATTAGGCCTTCGAGGGCTCAGAGTTGCATGACCCTCAACAGCAGACAGGCCCTTCTGGCAGGAATGCATTCCTCGCTGGAAACCTCCGCAGATAATGTAACAACACGTTCTAGTCGTTCGTAGTATACCATAGTATTATATGATGAAGTACATTGTATTATCACAATACAGTCTAGTCGCTTGTATCATACCATAGCATTATAAGGTACTGTGTATTATACGACCCGCAAATCGTCCCTTGGAAGGTGGTCGACAGCCGCTGTTTCGAAGGTCGCCTGTCTGAATTTTCCCAATGCTCTGAGTGACGAGATAGGGGCAAAGACCCAGAAGGCACTAAACCCTCAACTTCCCTAGACCAAACCAAAGACTGTCAGGTGCTACGCCGATGCCCCTGATGAAGCCGCAAGAGATGCTGCCAATGCAAGCACGCGTCCAGGCCAGCTTTGCGGGAACCCAACCAGCACCTAAACATAAACTACCGGATCCGAGCCCATGTATAGGGATATTACCATCGAGGATGTATGTTTAAGCGTCTTGATTTCCCAAGTTTGGAGCCTTGCCAGGAATAGTGCTGCAGGGGCCGAAGCCCAACTGGAATCTTTAAGATATGGGAAATGCCTTACAGCACAAGCCCCAATGAGCCCTAAACTAGGCGTTTGTATATTCAATACAAGTATCGCTTCAGGCGATCGCACAAGTCCTGATGCAAAAAGCCCTTAGGATGCACTCCAAAAGCTAGTCGAACATTCTTACTCCAGACCCCAGTACACTATACGACATGTTATCGGGTTGTAGCATATTATAGTGCGTCGTAGTATATTATGCAATATGAACGCCCATATCTTAGGCTTAAACTAAAGGATAAGACAATGTTGAAAAAGTAGCCGTAGCACTAAGGTCCGCCGTTAGAGCCGTTCTGATAAGACCTGAGCGAGGAACCCAAACACAATGGCTTCAATGATCAAGCCATCCGATGTTCAACCAAGTACCCTGCAATGCGGGCTTCGGCCTTGCCAAGCAGGAGGGAAAAACCTTAGATCTAAATTCAGTGCGGGCCTCGGGTCATGAAGGTTGGGTACTGCCCCCACTCAGTAACAGTTGGATAATATTCATAATATAGATATGCGACTGTTGATGATATAAATCCTGCCTTACCTTAAGGATCCTAAACAATGAAAATTCTGGTATATTCTTTATTATGGGTCATGCAGGATTTATATCATCAACCGTAGGACCTTAATAGTAGCCCTATTATAGACTGTTACTGTATGGGGGCAGTAGCCAAAATGAAGGCGCTTTCCTTGTTGTGCTGGTTCTTCTCTCGGCCGGAAGCCCTGATCCCAACTCATGTTTACCATAAGCCCTGAACTCTTACGCTGTATGCCTTAATATCTGAATCGAAATCTTACGGGCAGGTTTTGTAATAGGTGGGGGGGGGTGGCCACGCCGCTACGGCTACGGAGGTAGTACAAAAGTTATGTTCAACATTTCTCGCATGCATAAAAACCAGAGGCTCATCATTGTAACCAGTGTAAGTAGACTTGACGGCCCGGGCCATACGGCCACGGAAGTAGTTTAAAGTATCATGTGTAGGTGTTTAAGCATCCGCATGTTGAAAGCGTGTCACCGTAAGCTTTCGACCCTGCAGCCCTAAGCCTTTCCCCCTCAATCAAGCTCCACTCATAGGCCCCAAAGTAGTTCCTTTTTGGGATTACCTTATAATGGCTTCTATATATGGACCCCAAAAAGGAACTACTTTGGGGCCTCAGGGCAAAGTGCCCGAAACCTGAAGCCTGTAGTAGGGACCCCCCAAAGCACATAAGCATAAGCATTTTATAGGGATATCCCTACCTTATTGGGCTTCGTTATAAGGGGAATTATATGGGATATCGCGTATGTGCCTTTTTGGGGCCCTATGTAGAACCTCTGTGAACCAACCAAGACCCTCGACCGTACCAGAGCAGGTGATGGGCTTTCCCATCGGAGGAGACTACCTCAGCATCACGGAGGGCGTTCTCTCAAGAATAGAGGCAGACGAATTTCAGAGTTTGCATGGGGCGCAGGGTTTGGGGAGAATCGCAGCCCTAAACCCCGAACGAAACCCTGAACCCTAAACCCTAAAGCCTAATTAAACTCCAAACCCTAAACCCCATAACCTGAACTCTGAACCCCAAACCCTAAACCCTATAACTCCAAACCCTAAACCCCATGCCCGAAACCTGAACCCTGACAGCTAGATCGTGCAGGGTAGCGGCGCAGAAGATCGCGAGCTCGAGCTTCGAGTTTGATGTTTGCCCATAGACTTCATTGTAGTTCCTTTTGGGGTGTAGTAGGGTTCAGGGTTTAGGGGCCCGCTGCAAAAAAGGGTAATTGGATCCTAAATATGAATCACAAAGGGGAACTTCAATGGAGCCTATAGCTAGCCGAGACTTACCCTACTGGTCCAAGTGCTGAAGGGACCCCATAGGGTTTGCAACCCTCTATTCCCCAAGTACAGTAGGTCATTGTGTTGCAGGGTTGGATTACTACATATTACCAGTATCCGATATCCAAGCACCGAACTATTAGGTCCTCTTGATAGTGAGTTGGGGAGGACCGTCTCGGTCCGTGTCGGTGGGTGATTCGAAAATGCACCTGCTATGGCTCTGTCCGCATGACCTGAAGTCTGGGCTTAGTCTGCAGGGTTTAGGCAGAAAGTTCGGGAACCAGGCTGTCTAAGTGGTAGTTTCAGCGGGTAAAGGGTGAAAATGAGGCTTTCTTTTTATGCCGCAACATGGTGCGACACGGCTTGCTTCGGCCAATTGTGCTTGGGTCGGTTAGGCTGATTAGACGTCCTCTTCTGCTGTTGCACATGGAAGACGTGCCCCTCTCCCACGGGTAGGTGGTGGATTACTCGCACAGCCGTCGTTCTTGCCGGATCCTGAGTGTGGGCATCGCACTCTCCAAGCCTCGAGCGATTCTGCTGTCCTGTATGTAGTCTTCTGCAAACCTGGAGTTCTGACAGAAGGGCCGGGGCTCGCAGTTCGAGATGCATGTGAGCGCGAATGATGTCCTCAAGGGTTCTACAACGGCAGTGAGGATGGACTTGATGCCGCTCTGAATAAACTGGTTGGCGGGTACGCATCTTTTGAAGGCAGCTCGGCATTCAGGGTCTGCTGTCTGCACGGCACTTGCTCCTTTCGCAAGGAAAGAGAGTCATGGAGTTTCACAGAGCAATCTGAACTAGCAAGCTCTTTCAGCCATCTCATGCCGTGCGTGGCTGTCAATGTTATGTGAACACTCAGGTTTGGCAATGACAGTGGATGCTGCCATCAACGTCGCAGCGGCAGAGAGAGGGCTTCTGGCATCACAGTGGGTGAGATGATGTGAGATGTAAGTATAGCATACACGCCACAACATAGTCTTCTGTAACATGCCAAAATATACGTGCACGTACCGTAGTCACGCACTATATAGAGTATACCAAACGGTGGGTCCTCCGACAATCAACTACACTCACCTGCATCGCATCGCGAGGGTACCACCGATGATGCCGAGTTGTTGCGCTGTGCTTGAACACTCCGTAAACCCAAAACAAACCGCACCACCTTCTCCACCCTTACTGTGCACTTCCAGTGCAGCCACAACTGTGGCTGAATGCTTCCCCATTCCATGTGCAAAAGTCGTTCATTTGCTTCTACGACGATGTCTATGATAGCCCCAATGCTTTGAATGCCGACAGTCTACTGATCCACTGCAGAGGTGCACGAACCTAAACCCATTAACCCTAAACCCTATCCTTTAGGGTATCTCAGAGCCAGCACCCCGATCCAGCTTGGGATGGGGTTACATAGGGTGTCCACAGTTCGGAGCGCTCCAACGGCTTCAATGCAGAGGCCTTCATAATTAGAACATGGTTTTTTTGGTGGTATACTATGCTTATATTTGGGACTCCATAGAAACCCCAAGGATCCCAAGTAGTGGTATAGTATATACTTTGGGGGGCCAATATACCTACCATACTGGTACTTGGACCCTTTGGGAAACCATCTTATGCGGCCCTTCTATCTGAGGGTCTTACTATGCAGAATCTTCGTGGCGGTGCCTTACTGCGTGGTTCATGTTCGAAGTCCCCCAATATGGGTCATAGACATAGTTACTGTACCCTACTTATATTCCTGCTTATAATGAGCCATGAACCTCCAAGTAGACCCTAAACCCTATATACCTTTATAAAATCCCTATAGATCCCTTTAAAGGGACCCTTAAAGGAACCCTAGTTTCTGCAAGGCTGGCAACAGCGGGGGGCCGGTCGTCGATCCGCTAACTGGGCGCATGCATCTTGTCTTGCATACCCCCAAAAGGCTCCATGTATCCAAATAGGATATACTTTGGCCTTAAAGTAGTCACTATATAGGCACTTTAAGGCCTAAGTATATACTACCCTAAACCCTAAACCCTAAACCCTAAACCCTAAACCCTAAACCCTAAACCCTAAACCCTAAACCCATATGGGTACATGGAGAATTAGGGACTATGGGGGCCGACGCAAATTACCAATGTTGTTCCTTCACCTTGCATTTTCGGGACGAGCCATGCTTGGCACTGCTGTCCGCCAGGAAACAGGAAACAGTAATATTATTCCTTAGGGCTCCTTAATATGAGCATTAATATCAGCATAGTATAATGTCCCCCGAAACCCTATTCTAATTATGAAGGCCCCTGCATGATTGCCTCCATCCCAACGAACTGCGCCCTTTGGGCTAATGTGGGCGAAAGTCCTGAATGTTCTGATTCTTCTTCATGTGCGGGTTTTACTTGTAATGACTGCAGCATCAGAGTAGCCGATGCGTTGTGTTTGTATATGCCTATGTCCTATATACAGGTTTTGCCCAGAAGCTCCATCAGCTGTGCGGTTTGTAGGTCCGTTATTGTTTCTGCATCATGTCGCGACTTCAGGGTTACATGGGGCTTGAATGCTTGTTAATTTTCTGCCTCAGGCTTCCGTCTTGCATGATATGTTATGACCCGCACCACAAGTACTGAAACTGCGCCTCAGTCGAGCAGTTGGAGGCTACGACACATCAGCCTCCGAAGGTGTCAGCTGTGAAGCCTAGAGCTCTCCCTTGTCACCTCAGTTGTAGGTCACCAGTTAATCGGAGTCGCATGTGACAGAGGTCTGATCCAACTAATTAAGATCCTACACATCTCAAACGCCAAACCCGGTGGCCATAAATCGGACGCACAGCTCATAAAACACTTGAATCCTAGGACCGGAGTTGCCCATCAAAAGGCAGACCCTGCTCCGTTCTGTCAACGGTTTCTTCAGGTTTAGGGATGTTGTCATGTTTTGCAGGGTTTATTTGTGCCTTCAAGTGGCTGTATGGGCTTTTATAGGGCTTCAGGGCTTGAGAAACTTTCGGAACTCAGGGTGTTGATTCAGGTGGTTTGAGGTTTATGACTTCAGGGTTGATATGGTATGCTTCCTTTTTGAAGAAGTGGCAGCACGCGGAAGGGACATGCTACTACAAGAGTTTGGGGTGATTTGGGCATCGAATGGGCGGGTTGACATCCGACTGGGCTGTCCCAAGCTTTCATGCAGCGGGGATGTCGTATGTCTCGCTGTTTGAGCATGGCAACTGGAGTCCATGTGGGGCACTCGATGGTGGTTTGCCGACAATATCACGCAAAACCCTACACTTCAACCTTAAAGGTTTCTAGGTGGCCGGATGCCAAAGCGATTGCAGTTGCTTAAACCAAGCATAGTGATAGCGCACGTGGCCCGTGCCGCATAGACACATGAGGCACGACCAGTGCGCTTACAAGCATGTTGCCGTGATCGTTTCTAGCTCATATACTTCCAGCATGTCGCTGTGCGAAGACACGAAGAGCAGCCGGAAACGTCAGCCCTGCATCCCGTTGTCGCTAATCTCTCACAATCTGGATAGTTTGAAGCTCTACAATTCATTTCTTTTTCGCAAAGCCCTAACCTAAGACCACTTCTGCTGAGGCCATACTGTCATACCTGTATCCACTGTGCAAAACTTACGATTCGTACGGCTGTGTTCCTCCAACTCGGCCCTTTCGTGGCATCTGACTGCATAGATGCTTCTGTGGTGGTGTGATTTCTGCGCTGCTGCAGGTGGTGGCAGTGGGAATTGAAAATCAGGGTCATGCCGTGCCTCCCTGCATGGCCCTCGGTCGACAAGCTGGGCTTTCGATAGGTAGGCTGGGCCGCCCAGTAGGCCCATTTTCCCTATTTTTGTAGTCCCAACTTCCTTATAACGTTATCCTATACCAAAAAGGGAGCCCTTTTTTTGCCTAGGTTACTGGGCATCCTCGTAGGCGAAAATCAAGCTGGACTCTGCACAAGGACTGAATATAGGGGCCTTTGATAGTTGCCAATACTATTTTTTGGGGGCTCTTAATTTTAATTCTTGGTACTGGTATCATATGCCCCCAAACCCTTTCTATTTATTCATGCCCCTACAGTAGACAAGGCAGCCTTCACCCTTTTTCGTCCCTAAGCGTTTGCGCGCAAGTGTTTGACCCCGTGCAGTCTGCCCTTCCTGGATGAAGGGTTGACTCAAATCGAGCATTTTGCTGCCCCAGGGTGGGACCCCCCAGATTCAGTAGTCGACCAAGTCACCTTATGCAACATTGAATATCACACACCTGAAACATTCAGAAATCTGCAGCCCAAAACCAAAACTGGCGAGCTTTCGTCGTTCATCCTTGGCTTTCATTGCCAAAAGCGAGAGTTGAAGCCGAACTCTTCAGCTACTGCGAGCCAATCCAAAGCTCGAAGCTGCAATTGGATGAAGAAAACTTCACCAACAAGAATACATATAATCTACAAGACGTGAAGTTCTTAAGCCCTGATCCGTAAACCATAATTCTTCGACGCTACATTCTAGGTTCCGTCCTACCAGAAGTCACCTCTAGACCCGCCACGACAAGCCCTGGACCTAGTGACGGCAGGTAGAGCGAGATGGTATAGAATGCATCTATCTGTCGATCTATCTATCTGCTATGATATACTCGCGAACCCTATTCGATTTTTAAAGTCTCATATATCGCAGAAAGAAATGGAGAAACCTTACCCCCCCCCCCCCCCCCCCCCGCCCACCCCTCCCCTCCCCGTCCCCCAGCGTTGCTCAGGCTTGATCTGGTCTCGAACCCAGTTTTCCAGAAGTTGATGTTTGAGGCTTTACGATCAAGGTCGTTTAGTAGGATCTAGGTTTAGTGTTCCAGCACACAGTGGAGGAGCTTGGGATGTAAAGGCAATCTAGGCGAAGTGCGAAGCGAAGTGCTTTGCAGAAGGTTTAGTGTTTAGGCTTTTGGGGTGTCGTGATGGTCCTGGAGGGATGCTTTCCGCAGCTCTGAGTGCGTCATGTGTTACCTGTTTGTGCCACTCTTTGCCTTTGCATAGTCCAGGTTTAAGAAAGCTTTTGGGGTGTTAAGGCACCCAGCTGCTATAGGGGCCTAAGTAATTTCCAATACTATATTGGGGGTTCCTTATTATATTTATAGTATATTGGGCCCCCAAACCTCATTCTCATTTTTAAGGCCCCTATATTAAAGAGTCAGGCCTTGGAGTTCACGTGGATTGTGGGTTTGGCGGTTGTGCCATGGTACTGTTTCCTAATTTAGGACTCGACTGCACCGCTGCCTAAGCCCAGTTCACATGGAGCCAGAGTTGCGACATGGTTGAACCCTAAACCCTAAACCGTCAGGCTGGCGGAAAAGCAAGCGACCCGAAGACTTTCGATGAGATCGGCAAGTCTTAATTACAGCACAAGGCACAAGAATCAAGATCGCGATGTTCCCATGCAGGAGTTGCCGAAAACTAGGGGTACCTTAGTTTGAGGGTCCTTGTAAGGATCCTATTACTTAATTAGGGTACTATACTAGGGTCCCCTATTTTCGGAAACTCCCATGTAGGTCGCCATACAAGGTTCAAAGTATGCCCAGCTCGAGTACCTGGAGCTAAGCCCATCCGCGTCCCAAGCATAGATCCGGAATTGAGAAGCCTGAATAATTACCAAAAATCTTGCTTAGGGCTCCTTGTTTAGTTACAGTATACAGGAGCCCACAACCCTGTTCTAATTATCAAGGCCCCTACATTAAACCCGCTGCTCTCCGGCTCAGGCGTTTTCTCTACGGTGCTCTTCAGGGCCGTCCCACCGAACTGCCAAACACCAAGCGGTTTAGCATTTGTAGGTTTGGCCATGGGTTTAGGGTCCAATGTCTTTCTTCTACAGATTTTGGCCAGGCTCTGCATTTATTGGTTTAGCTACCCCCAAGTGAAGCCCTGCTTGAGATGGGCCCGTGCCCCACATTGAGCGTCTCGCAGCTCTACCTGCCATGTGTCGGCATCCAGAGCAATATTCGGCACCAACAACGGACAACCAAAGCAGCATCGACAAGAACTACAGCAACTGCAGCATCAGCAACTCTAACAGCGCAATAGCAGCAACACAAACAACGGCACCAACAGCAGGCAAATGTTTTTTATTCACGGTGATAGTTTCCGGTGCCCCATGTGTCGACCTAGTATAGCCTCCCTCTGTCGCTCACTATATGTACAATACACGACGTAGACCTACTGCATACAGATGTACATATATACAAATGCACACATGCATACATACACACATGCACGCACATAGAGAGGGAGGGAGTTGCACGCGCATAAGTATACAGCATGTATCTGTGTGTATATATATATATGTATATGTATTACACACACGTGTTCACATAGGTTATAACTATATGGGTAAAAGCGTGTGTGTTACTATACTCATACATTTTTACGCACACGCGCACACACACACAGACATGCATCTGCATAAAACAAACACATGCATGCAGGCATGCATGCACACAAGCGCACACACATGTGTATGCATATATATATATATACACACACAGACAAGAAGATGTGTATGTGCGTATGTATGTATGTATGTATGTACGTATGTATGTATGTCTGTGTGCATCCATGTATTGAATTTATGGTTAAGTACATGTGTGAATTTGTTTAAACGTATAAATACATATACATGTTTGTATATATATATGTGTATATATATGTATAAACATAAAAGCACATACACATACATGTCACACGCATGCATATGTGTATATACATACACAGGCACGCTTAGACATTAGCCCACATTGCATGCACGCACTCACACCGGAAGTCGTATCCGCGTCCTGAGGTCTTCAAGCTGTCTGTAGGGCTTTAAAGATTACATAGGTGGACACTTATGATCCAGAAAATTCAAGTTCGAGTCGTAAAGCCATAGAAGTCGTGGTCCTTAATGGGGTTCATGCAAAACAGAGAATCTTCATCATGCAGGCATGCGTACTTGAGTCCCCTATCAGCCTTGAAATTAATGCCTAAGCCCGAACCTCATGAAGAAGTCTCAAGCTGACACGTGTCCGGCCGAACCCTAAACCCCAGACCTCATAGACCCAAGCCCTAAACCCTACACCCGACCCTAAACCCTAAACCCCAAGCCCGAGTGTGAGCGCCGAGACCCCAAGCCCTGCAGTGCGACCTGGTCAGCGAAGCAGTTGGGAAACGAACCCAAGCCCTTAACTCTGACAGTAGAAGCCAAAAGTTTTTTGTGTAATGTATAGGGAATCCCCGCACTATTTTGCCTTAATCCGGTTGTCAACTTTACGGCGTTTACTGTGCACCCTTAACCCCAGCCAAACCCCTACACCCTTAAACCCCGAACCCCGAAACTTTAAAGCGCGGCTCAGGCCATCGCTTGGCGTGTACTTGCAGACCCTGGCCTCCCTCTCAGCCCAGATCCTCCAATATCCCTTAATTAAGGAATATACCATAAATTATAGTAGGATCCCTAATATGATCTAAGGAATATTCCTTAATGAAGGGGTGTTGGAGTCTCTGGGAGGGTCGTTTGTGCTTCGCGTTTCCGGTGAAGGGACTCAGGCCTTGGATTTAGGAGAGAGGGTTTAGGGTTATCCCGTCGCATCGGCCTCAGTACGGGTCTAAAAGGGCATATCATGGGGCTTATAGGGTTGAGGGATTCGGATTTAAGGCAACTGGTTCGCTAAGGGGTTGATGTGAGCTTTGGATGGGATGAGCGCTTTGCAGGGGCTCTGGTCAATGGAAACTGCGGATACTTGATGTTCTTTATTGCCTATAAAAGTATAGCGGGCAAGAGTGCAACAGATGCAAACCTTTCTGCTTTGTAGCCCTGTGGGCCCTAAACGGGTGAACTGGGTCTGTTGATGGAATGTCGGGTCGGTGCCTTGCTGTAGAAGCCACGGTCTTGGCTTTCGGACCGCTTTTGGGGCAAGGAGATAATTAGGAGTCAGGTCTAGGCTGCGTTTACATTTTGGAAGTGTCGTTTGAGCTTAAAGTTTTGTACATATGGCTACGCTGCCGCGGGCATTTGCGCAGGGGAATGTTTGACAGACCCAAGGTAAGTCTTGCAGTGACCGTAAGAGCAATCGTATAGTTATAGTAGCCTCAGTTTTCACTTGACCAGATCCTTAAATAGCAATGGCCACAATCCTCAATAGTAATCTTGTTCGTCATGGTAGAAACCTTGGCCCATACCCTGGAACCACTAGAGAACCTGAAATCCAGGATCTCTGATGAGGGTCTGGGATTTACGGTTCCACGGCAGTTGTGTGCCAATACGGAAGTCAGAACAATTAGTAATAATTGTCCCTCTATAGCCATGTCATGTCCTCCAAAGCCTGCTTCGACTGTTCAGGGCCCCGTAGTGCACCCTTTGGGATTCGGTGGGTTCCTTGTTGTGTTGTCGGAATGACCCCAAGCCACATTTGAATTTCTAAGGCCGCTGAATTACTCCTTCGATTTCGGAATACTGACCGGCTCAAGCCTGATCGGCAACCGCCGCATGCGAAAACTGGGGTTGCACAGCCGCCTAGATGTCGGATGTCTTAGCACCGAACTCCATTCAGCTAGCTCTTTCTTTCAGACAGCCTAAGTTGGCGCCAGACTCAGCTGGCCATCCCGTACGAGGGCTTGCAGGATCGCAGAGTTTAGGGTGCGACGGGCTTACGCGTTTTAAAGCGGCAATCCGGTACGTGCCTGAGTCACCCTTTTGGTTGCCCATCAGCGGCGATGGCTGCCCTCTGCTGCAGCTGCGATAGCTGCTCGGTTGTGATTTTTGTTCACACTGCACAGGTCCGCGCCGGCTGCCAAGGAATAGCAACAGAAAGCATGCAATGTCTGTTCCGAAGGTCTCCTGACCATGGTTGTAACATCGTGCAGCCAAGCCAAAACAGCTAAGGCAGCTAAGGTTAAGAGCCCCAAACCCTGAATTTCGCCTGCGGTGTACGCGTTGCGAGAGTTCAAGCCTGAAACCCTAAGCTACCGGAAGCACCCTCCGTAGGAAGCTGAATTCAGGCAAAACGAGGAGCGAAGAGCAGCTTGCTTGCATCAAGTTCCAATCCTCTTGGCTCACGGATGTCCGTCAAGATGCGCGCTTTCTGTTAGCAGTGATCGGTGTGTGAGAAGCCCAAAACAGGGTCACATCTTCGTTCGCGGCTTCAGCAGCAGTCTGTGACAAGTAGCTTGAACGATTTAGCGTTCGGGGGTTTAGGGTGTAGCGCTCCAGCCCCAGCCTGTCTGTGGATCTTGGGACTTCGCTATCCGGGACTTAGGACTGGATACACCTTCACGGAGGCACTGTCGTGATCCTTCGTCGGTGCGAAACAGGGATCCACGGAGGGAGCTTGCTCAGAGTTTCCATGGCTCATGAGGCTTAGGATGTTCAGGGTCTACAGCGCTTAGGGAGTTCAAGTCGGGATGCTTCAGGGGGTTAGGGTGACCTTGATGGCCTCCCAAGCCCAGAATGGGCCCCCCTCATGCAAACTCCGCCTTCAAGACGCTCGCTGAATCTCGTGTTTCGGACCCATCCTGCACTTAACGGTCCTTGTGTCTGGCGCAGGACGCAGCGCGCGCACCCCCAACCATGCACAGATACCCCCACCCTCTTGAAAGGCTGTGGGCGAGAAAGATCCTTAACACAAGCACCTTCAACCTGAGACCTTACTTAGATCTACACTAGAAGCCCAAAAGTTGGAAACCCCGTAGCCTCAATCCTTAAGAGGAATGTATAGGGGATCCCACCGGTTTCCAACTTTATGGGGTTTACTGTATGGCAAGCAGACATTTACATGTGGCCGGCATTCCCGCCGATTCCCCAGCCGTAGAGCAGTCAGCGGGAGCTTGCGGCCTGCCAGGGCTACAGCAGTGAGGTCACCCCCGAAGTGGACCGACACCGGCTCTGGGGCTGTGCAGCTTTTAAAGAGGTGCTTGCACTTCCTTGTATTTTGCACATGTGGTGTTTTATGACCTCGCAAACAAGACCCTGTTACGTACGTCTAGATTACAGGGTCTCGTGTCTTGACAAGCTCTCCTCTTTGTAATTTAATTTTTTAGTATTATAAAAAAGTCACCGTAATAGTAGTAACACTGACTATGACCGTTAGTCAGTATTGTCGTTATGACAATATCAACATTGTTTCCAGCAAATTTTACAAAAACTGCTGCTAATACTACTAATACTACCACCACCACTTCTCGCACCACATACCACTACTACTACTACTACTACTACTACTACTACTACTACTACTACTACTACTACTACTACTACTACTAGTACTAGTACTAGTACTACTACTTTTGATGCCCAAAATCCTGCACGACCCGCAACATCCTACATACTCCACATCGCACTACCCACTGCCCCGCAGCCCCCAAATTTCAATGTTGCATCTCCATGAGGTCATGCAGCATTTAGGGCATTCGCGCAAGCCCTTTTTCTAGCCCATGCGGCAGAGCAACATTAAAGTTAAGGGTAACAGGGAAGCCGTGGAGATGTTCATAGTCATACCGGATTTTGGGCTCTTCTACTACTACTACTACTACTACTACTACTACTACCACCACGACTACTACTACCACCACGACGACGACTGCTACTACTACTACTACTACGACTACCATGATGTTATGCAGCATTGCTACAGTTGCGATTATTGTTCTTATTACGATCAAGAATACTCCTATCACGGGCAGTCTCGTTACTAGTACTGTTTGTTTACTGTTATTGTGAGTCTTTCAGTCCATTGTTGTGATTTTTACTGTTTTTTATTTAGCATTTTTTTTGCGGTGGTGATGGTGTTTTTGTGTTCTGGCTGTTGTTGCTGTCGTCGTTGCTGTTGTTCTTAGTCCTGTTCTTGCTCTTATGATTCTTATTGTTGTTGCTGTTGTTGCTATTTTGGTTTGTGTTGTTATTTAGCTTAGCTGATCCAAGGGTACAGGTAAAGGCGATGAGTCGAGTGACTTCAACTAGCTTCAGCAATGCAGGACGCTGGCCTGCCCGGCAAGATCGCGAGGACCGCATAAACACAAGGGATCGCACAGACTCCGGTAGGCCTGGTTCGATTATCCTGATACTTGCGCGGAGGGTTTGCCTGGTTGTCCGCTGTCTACACTGGAAAAAGCCTGCTGCCTTGGCCCAACATCGACTTTTTGCGTTCAGCACAAGTTGAAAAATCGGACGACAGCCATGCAGGACAGGCAAGTTTTCAGAACATATGTGAACCATCGGGACAGAGCTGCGCTGCTTCGTAGCCATGTACCCGAGCGCTCGTCGGGAACGGCCCCGGGCGACGGTAATCCGTCCACGGGCTGCTTGCCTTTTTGACGTCATGCTTAGCATTGCAGTTTCAGGGGCCCTGGGCTCTGCGATTCGTGCTTGGCTCATGAAGAATCCTGCTTGGCTACTGCTATCAGAGCTTTTTACCGGGTATTTCGAAGCTCTGATCTGTTTGTTTCGCCATGACAAACCTCTTCTCAGAACTGAGGCCGACACACTGAATCCGTCTGTGTCGCCAAACAGTGCGACACACATCCTGTGCGATCACATGAAACCCCCTATGTATCGACCTGAACATCGGAGGCAGTCCCACAAACCCTTCTCACTTATGAGGCATTATACAACTTGGCTTGGAACTTGTAAGGTCCTGAATTTTGCATATGATAAAACCTGTATGACGACTTCGCGAAATTCGTAAAGACTCATCAAATCAATGCCCAACCCTTGGGGGAGCCCACAGTCCTGCCTACAAAACGGCGTGCATATAACAAGCTGTGAAGTCCATGTGGGTGGTTGTCAAAATGATGGTCCTACCTTAGGTACCCTACATATTAGGTGCCGTATTATAATAAGCACCCCAAAAGGGGCCATAATTTTGACAACTACCCATGTAACTCGACGGAGCCGAAAGAAACGCTTTCTAGGGTCCTAGCAAGTTAAATGAGGTTTTGGGGGATAGTGTGTATTTAGGGAAGCCTAGGGAGCAGTATGGGTAATTATCCGGTCCCCTATGCAAAACCCTAGCATAACCCGTATAAACGTTCATGAAGCAGCTCAACCCTAAACCCTAGACCGTTAAGGAAGCTTTAATAGTAAAAGCGGGGGGTAGTCTCCGCTCGCCTAGCGAGGCCTTGAAGCAGTCGCAGAGCGAGCCCGGCCTACTGCAGCACGGCTCTCATGCTTTAGGGAGTTGCGGGTACGATGAGGGCTTTCGGCTTGAAACAGGGCTTGGGATTAAAATGATGGGAGCGGAAGGCACAAAGTTTCAATCGATTGCCAGACCTCTGTCAAATTTGGAATGCACTCTCCTCCTTGCCTTGCCAAGTAGGAGGCAACAACTGGGTGGTTGTCTCCCTTTTTGGGTCCCCATTATAATTCGGCACCTATAAATTCGGGTACCCACAAAGGGACCATAATATTGACAACTACCCAACTCTCAACTGTAAGCCGGAGCACTGGGTCGGCCCACTGAGGCAGAGCAACGTGGAGGCCTGGGATCAGTTTGCTGAGGACCTTCGGGTCTGGGGTTTTACTTGGGCATTTAGGCTTTAGCCGGGGTTCTTGTGGCTCATAGTGCGTGTCGTGGAGGCTTGAGGCTTCTTTGAAGGTTTGGGACTTCAGACCGTTGCAACGCGCATGCAACGGTCTCAGCACTTTCGTTGTATTCAAGATTCTACTTCAGAAGCCGGCTTATCTATGCAATGCATACAGCGGCCTTCTATACTACATATTTGTGGGACAGTCACTTGCTTTCTTCTCAACTCGATGGGTCTGTCTTATCCATGGTTTGCCACTGTCGGACTGGTGAGAGTTTTCAAGAGTTGCTCACAAGCTGACCACGTCTGAGCTCGGTCTGGGATTGTCTGCAGGCTGGGGGCACTAGAGATTCTTCGACATGAGGCTTTGCTTCTAGAAGCATCAGATAGCAGGATCTCGTTTGAGTACAGCGACCCTATTGTTTGGGTTTGCTCACAAGTCAAAGAAGGTCTGGATTAGCCGCACAGGGAGGAAACCACTGAAGACATGCTCCAGGCGACGTTGCATGTCACCCTAGCCCATGCCCTGTGTGGGCTTAACTCAGGCATTCAAGCTCCCCGATTCTGAATGTGAACTCTGAGCGCGAGATCCACAAACCAATAAACCCTGACCTTCCGTAAGCCCGTCATGTCGACCCTCCGCACGAAGCATCATGACTTTGCTTCCGACCCTTTCATACCGCATGCCTGACCCAAAATGTTCACGCCCCTTCGTTGCGTAACATGTGGTAGCATGTGGTTGCCCTGTTCTACTTTGTTGTTCGTGTTTAACGCTCCGAACCATGTCGTGTCAAGCCAGAATCGAGGCCACAGAGACCTAGGCTAGGCGAGCTCATGTTAAACCATAAGCACAAGTCACGCTCACGTCATCTTCATGGTCTACATCTGCCTTGTGGGAGTTTCCGATCATAGGGGACCCTAACATAGTACCCTAAATAGTAGGATCCCAGAAGCCGTGCCTGCGATTGTGCGAGTGTGCGAGTCGAAATAGTAGGATCCTCATTGTAAGGACCCCAAAATAAGGTACTCCTAATTTTCGGAAGCTCCCTTGTGAGATTCGAATCAATCCTTCTGGCAAAGGCAAGGCAGCAAGAGTAGCTCTTACCAGGCGGGCGCGGCTGAGATCGAGTTCCTCGAGGGCAGCTCGGGCGATTCTGGAGGCGTCCGACTCATCGCTTCGTGCTTCGAAGCAGGATCTTCGGTTTAGGGTTTAGGGGTTAGGGGTTTAGGGTTTAGGGGTTTAGGGTTTGATGAAAGGTTGAGCTGTCACGAGGTCCCTTTTCTAGGTATGCATTCAGGAAATGTTAAAGGGCCAACCTAGTTAACGTATCCCATACCTTCGAGTTATACTATCACAAATGCCATACAGCTACTGATTATTCGAGCCTATATACTCTATATAGTACTCGTTATATAGCAATGAGAACATGATGGAGGATGCGGCAGCCTACAACACCCGGGCGTATCGGATAGCCTGTAAATACTGGGAAAGCACATCGAGCCTCTATCAAAGTTCACGTCAGCGCGACTGCTCAGAAGATGGGTGAATTCAGCAATGCTTGACAATTCGTCAGGGGCGCATTCGTGAGCAAGACGTCTGACTCACTCGCAAATTGTCCTTCACGTCGCCTGAGGTGTTTCAGAAGGTCATCAGACGCACTGCAACATGACCAGCATACCACCAAGCTCGATTCTGCGTTGAACAGCCCACGATGCCCTTTACCCTGCCCTAACCTACCAACACCTACTTCCCTGTACGGTTTGGTAGTTTCCCGAACCCCCAAAGCACAGGACCCTGACCCGCGGCTTCCCCCCTTCCATTCAAAGAGTGCTCTTTGAGCATGAAAGGGTTTATACAGTTTAGGGCTAAGGGTTGAACAGCTAAGACGCGTTCGTGCACTGGAGTGCCTCCGTCTCAGTTCCAACACCAACACCCTCCCTCGAAAGGCGAAAGGCCGCAACTGTCACGGAGATCCCTAAACCCCAAACCTTCGCTTGGAGTGGCCAATGTGCTGCACGCATTCGAACCGGGATCCCCGCCTGCTTGTCTAGTTGTGAGTGCTGAAACCTGGCGAAGGTGCAAGGAATCCGAAGCAGGAGCCGCCCACCTCACTCGGTGGATTCTTGATCATGAAGGAGAAGAAGGAAGAGAGAAAGCTGGAGGCCAGGGATGTGAAAACCGTACACAGCCCTCAAAGGGTTTATAGGGTTTCGTGTATTTAGCAGCGTAAGTTAACCTAAGCCTGGCACCGGAGTGAGCCAGAAGCGGGCAGGATGTCCTCGTTACTACTTCAAGGGCTACTAGAAGGGATACTACAAGGGATGCGAGAATACTACAAGGGCTACTACAAGTCTATTCCAGGCATTTTGGGAAAATGTTCTGCACATAATTACAAGTAGTACCCCTCCCCTCACTATATAATCTAGTTTTGGTAGAGCAAACCAGGAAGCACTTGGGTTTAAGCGTCGCTGCGCCCTGAAACCTAAAAACACTGGCTACTTAGTATTGCTTCTGCGAGGAAACCGGTCCTGACCCTGAACCTTAAACCCTAAATCCTAATGCAAACCCGACGTTTATGGAGGCATGGCTGAAGACCCCTGCGCACCTGCGACCTGCTCCCAGTCCTACCGAAATGGGCTGCGGCTTGTTCTGAAGCTTTGGGTTTTGGGCTTGAAGGCTGTGATATAGGGGCCTAAATAATTACCTATAGAAATTGGGGGGGGTTCTTTGTGCTTGCCCCCATGTACGAATCGGCGGGATTCGGGACCACCATTCCGGTGTTAGAAGGGTATAGAGAAGCCGTGTATAGTAAAAGCCAGAAAGTTGTAACGTCATTATCCTCAGATCCGTGAGGAAAAAGAAGAGAGATCCCCAGCACCAATCATCCTAATTCCATGTTCCAATTTTCTGGGGTTCACTAAGTTCAATGTATGAGGCTTTGTAGAAAGGTTTATGTAAAGGTTTGTAGAAGAGCTTAGTACAGCAAGGGCTTGTTCGAAGAGCTAATAGGCCTGCTGAGTGAATGGGTGGATGGGATAAGTGGATGGGCACATGGACGGATGGGTGGATAGGCGGTGGTTAGGTGGCAGGGTGGAGGGTTGGATCGGTGGATCGATGTATGGATGAGTAGGCGGATAAGACGGATGCATGGAGGGAGGGATGGATGGCTGGTTGGGGATCAATGCATGGAGGGATAGATGGGTGCATGATCATTCATGTCTGGATGGAGAAGTTCGGTGTCGTGGTGCAGACTACACTACGTCTCAAAAGCGCTTTCGGGACACTCGCTGTGTAGTTGGATTTTAGGGGAGACAAACGGAATTCTACGACTACTACTACTACTACTACTACTACTACTACTACTACTACGACATCGACTACCACTACCACTACCACTACCGCTACCGCTACCGCTACCACTACCACTACCACTACCACTACCACTACCACTACCACTGCGACGACGACGACTACTACTACAAAGTACTAAGTAATCAGATGCTCATACGTTCCTGAGGAGTTAGGGCTCACAGGTAATGTTGCCATTGCCTGGCGCAAAATTCAGTAAGGACGGAAAACGACATGTCAACGTAGGAGAATCCTGCTCCAAGCTGAGGCATGCCAAACTATGTGACGGAAACGATGCGAGGACGTCGAATGCCCTGCCAAAGCAACATTTGGCTTGTAGGTTCTAAGTTTAGCACTACACCAAGATCTGAACCCTGAAGGATCTCATGCACTCTGTGCGCCCGCAAAAGATAAATCACGTGTCGTTTCAAGTGCATCCTGAGGCAGTCAGTCAAGCTCGTACGATTCCCTTATCAACAACAGTGGCCATGAAGTCTCAAGTTTTCCCGGATAATTCTCCCAAAGCCTGTCAAGAAGTCTGAGAGATAAGCTCCTCGAAGCACAGGGAGCGGAGCCCTTCACGAGCAGGACTCACCCTGCCGGTGCAGAAAGCTGTAGACCCGAAATGGTCGACAGAGCTGAAGAAAGTGAATGCGAGACTCTGGCGGGATTCAGGCATTCATGATTCAGACTGTGTGTAAGGGCTTCAAGTCTTTTCTCACTAGATTAAGAAGGACCCCAAATCCCACCAGGAGCCCATCTCCCAAAAATAACGAGCCCAGGGACCGAACCCAAAAGTCAGGGATTCGGAGGAACGGGGCTGCTTGATCGCTGCGAAAGCCTTGCCTGCCAGCATAGAATCAGATCTAGGGTGTCGGATTCAGGGAGCTTACGAAATTGGCACTGGCACGCTGGCTACTCGCAGCCTTTCCAAGTGTCCTGGTTTTGCGAGCAGGGTGCGAGCGCGGATGTATGCTCCGAAGAAATAGGTGTATTCCGAGCAAGTACTGTATTCACAATGAGGAATGAGGAATGCTGTATTCCTGTCCTACCAATCTATTTGTCACAGTACTTGCCACAACGAGAACACTGAGAGTATTCATTAGGAGCGGAGTGTTGGCAATACCCGCCATCAACGTTCCATGTGCGATTACTAGAGGGGTGTAGTCAAGATGCCAAGAACGAAACAGGATGGGTGCTATGGTGCCACTGGTGCCACATGAACTAACTGAAGTACAGATGTCCTACATCTATTTCCGAACCGCTCATGCTGCAGCACGCTTCCCTTCTAGTTATAGCGCTTGAAACAGCAGGTTTCGTGTGTAGAGTTTGACATGTAGGGCTCAGGTGCTTTGGAATAGACTCGAGAGTGGGAGAAAGGGCTGCAGAGTCGAAGGCTTCTAGGGCCGAACCGGAATTTAGAGTGTCGGCAGTGAAGCTCGAGGAAAGTCGGTGCCTGCATCAAGTACCAGAATAGCATCTCGTCTTCCATGCGCAAGCCTCAGAGCGCCTGAATGCACAACGTGTCTACTTGGAGGTTCAGGGGTTATAAGTGGGGTTATAAGTAGGGTAACTATATTTATAACACATTTCAGGGGACTTACAACGCCACTTATAACTACCCATGAACCTCCAAGGTGTCTACCCAGAGGCTCCATAGCAGTTCCTTTTAGGGCTCATATATTTAGTTCGAACCCTATAAGGTCATCTTAAAAAGGAACAACTGTGGAGCCTTAGAGTAATCAGTGTGTTGGCTTGACTGCTTGACCTTGTCTTGCTTCCTTGGTCCGCTGCCTCGACAGTACCAAAGTTGGTCCTAAAGCTATTCCAACAGATCTCGTCGAAGGACCGAGTGTATGCCATATTGCTATCTGGGGAATTGGTTGGTCAGCATCCCTCGGTTCGCACAGTGAGAAGACTGATCTCGCTTTCCCGGACCTTTTCCACGAGTGTCTGGTCTTTTCCTGCATGAGGAGGCTCGAGGACTCAATAAGGGAAGCATGAGGCTGAGAATTGAGGCCATCAGGCTGATGACTTTCACATACGGTTGCTTCCAGCACTGGTATGGTTGGTTCTGTGACAACCTATTTTGTTGCACAGGCTGTTGATCTTACTGCATGTGTAGACCCGAGTCTTAGCGAAATTCTCCTCCGAGCTGACGAACATGAGAATCTGACTCACTTTGCACTTTTCCGCTTGTAGATCGTGGACGCCGCAGTACTTAATCTCACTCTTGTTCTGGCCCTTTGTGTGTGTGTGTGTGTGTGTGTCGTGTCGATTGCCGGGAGATGCTGCGACAGGCCCGGTCAGATCTCGCCTGAACTTCCGTTCATGTGGAAAAAGGCTGCTCGGCGGCAGATGTGAAATTGCTTGGTGTCCTGTGCAACGAGGGGTGAATTCCGTCGGAACGGCCTTACAAGAGCACATCTTTGTGTGTGTGTGAGTATAGTGTAAATACATATATATATATATATATGTATAAACATTAACCTATATATATATATATATATATATACACTTATAATATATATATATATATATATATATATATATATATGTGTGTGTGTGTGTGTGTGTGTGTGTGTGTGTGTGTGTGTGTGTGTGTGTGTGTGTGTGTGTGTGTGTGTGTGTGTGTATGTGTCGAGTATGTATGCATGTATGCATGTACCGACATGCATTCATGCACGCATGCATGCATGGCTGCAGATATGTATGGATGTATGTACATATGTATGATGGCCTTTTATGGTGCCGTGTGTTCGTATGCTGGTATAGGGGCCTTAATATTCGAAAGGGCTTTGGGGCCCACCACAATAAAACATATAGTTATAAGAAGAAACCCCAAAATGGTATAGGTAATTAGCATGCTTTTTTTAATCTGAAGCGAATCTCTTTCGTGCTGAGGCTCTTTTCGGTCCTTTGCAGTCTAGGGGATTCTCGGTGTTTAGAGTCTAGGTGAAGAGCTGCGGCTTCACGGGGGCATGGTGAGATGCGGCCGAAGCTTAGTTGTTGCGCGTTGTGGCTGAAGTTTGATTCATGGCGTATGCTGGTTCTGCTTAGGGTATCGGCGCTTTGTGTCGAAAGGTATGCGAGCAGGGGTTGAAACATTGAGGGTACGGAGTTTCCCATCCGGGCCGTATAGACTCTTTAGGATTGTCTCTCAACCGTTACCTAGAGGCTCCATAGCAGTTCCTTTTTGTGGTCCATATATAGAATCCTACAAGGTATCCCGAAAGGAACTACTAGGGCGCCTATGGGCAGTGCCAAGGACTACCTCTCCAATCCGCCGACACCGTACTTTGAGCCTGGGCGCCGCCCAGTTCACCCGGCAGATCGCCTTCTCTAGTAGAAGTAGTAGCGGTAGTGGTGGTAGTAGTAGTAGTAGTAGTAGTAGTAATAGTAGTAGTAGTAGAAGAAGTAAAAGCTGGACGTGTGCTGCATCCAAGCATTGAAGCCCACTCCCTGGTAGTGATATTCCGTGCAAAAGTTGTTCTTGCTTGTAGCTTCTAGTCTTTGCTTTCGCAACACGGATCCTTCATCTCGGCAAGCTGCAGCTCCAGACATGCAGCTGTTGGGCAGAGAAGATCCGACAGATTTAGGGTTTATAACTGTCGGGCGGTTATATGGGTTGGCAGACGGCTTTGCTTTTTTCCTGCACTTGTAAGTCTGCTATGCTGAAAGAAATCATGAGTAAAGGCTAACAGTCGGGAGCTTCAACCTCTCACAGTTTCACTTTCGTCGCAACACCGAATGGTGCTTGCACAGCCTTCCGGCCGCATCCCGCTGTTGACTGGCAGAAACAAGCTTTCAGTTTAGGGATTAGGGTTTATGGCTTAGGGAAAACCACGAGGCCTGCTGCAAGAAAGGGAATGGTTTTCCACCCTCTTTGAGTAGTAGCATTATGGCTTTGACTCTTCCTGGGTTTCGGTCTCAAGGTCTTGATTCCCAAATTCTTGTTCCCCTGGACCCGGCACAAGAATCCCAAAGTTCCTCGATCCCTCTGAAAACTAAACGTCCGCAGTCCCAAGATGCTCTGGGAAAGAGCTCGCAGACATGAACCCAAAGCCCTAAAGGGAACTCCAGAAAGTTGGAATATGGTTTCATGGTAGGATACCTTATAATTTACCTTACAGGGCTTAGGATAATCATATTCCAATTTTCTGGCTTTTACTTTAAGCATGCAGCATCCTGCAGCTGACACGTCGAGAAGTTTGCCTGGAGTTTCACTAGCTAGTCCAAGGTAGCTGTCTGCAGCCGAACTCCGGCCTCGCTTGTAATGGGAGTATCCGAAACTTCGGGGTACCTTAAAGGGTTACTATAAGGGTACTATAAGGGTTCCTTTTAAGGTTACTATAAGGGTTTACAGAGTATCCGAAAATTAGGGGTACCCTATATCGGGGTCCTTATAATAAGCACTGTTATAGGCCTCTTTGAAGGAACCCTATCGAAACCTTATTAAACCCCAAAGACTTTGCAGGACTGCTCCGGTAATTCCAGCAGCAGCACCAGCGCCTAAGCCACCCGCAGCACCAGCTGCAGAGGCCGGGGGCAGGAGAAGAGACTCCTCGTGCTTAGTATTGAATGGGAGAATGGATCCCTTTGAGGATTTAGGGCTTTTTTTAAGGGATGCTTTATGGGGATCTGTAGGTTTTAGGGGTTAGGGAAGGTGCTTACCCAGAGGCTCCATAGTAGTTCCTTTTCAGGGTTCACATTTAGAACCCTACAAGGTAATTCCCAAAAGCACTATTATGGAGCCTTCGGGTAGTAGGGAATGGGAGAATGGATCCCTTTGCTATAGTACTGCTATAGTCTCCTTAGGAATATGTTTGTTTTTGTTCATATAAAACACCCAAGAAAATATTGAAACTAACATTTTATTATGGTTCTAAGGGGGTATAGTCGGTATAATAGTAGGGAATGGGAGAATGGATCCTATAGTAGTCTCTATATAATCATATTGCATTCCCTACTAAGAGCCAGACAGAAGAGAGCTGTGGAGTGACCGGCTTCAAAGCGCTTAGAGCCTTGAAGGTTGATAGGCTTTTGGGGCTTAAGGTTTACTTGGAGGTTCATGGGTAGTTATAAGTGGAGTGATAAGTCCCCTAATATGGGTTGTAACTACAGTTAGCCTACTTATAACCTCACTTATAACTACCCATGAACCTCCAAGTAGGGGCCAAAAGTTTGCTGGTATCTCATGAGCCCAGCTTGCCGGCATACAACCAAAGCCTGTGCTGAAAAAGGGTTTGGCCCCTAATCAGAGTTTCTCTTAGGGCTTGTAGGGTTTAAGGTGTGGATGGATTGTGGGCTGTCATGCCGAACTTGCATTTAAGGTTGTCTCGCAATGCTCAAGCCCAACGCACCACCAAATATGAAACGTTCTTGCGCATTGACGGTGCAGATTGTGCTGAGTGAATGTTTTCGAATTGAAGACAGGAAACAATTGGTTCAAGTTTTCCCGCTTGTTCAGAATCAGTAATGGCCGTTCTCTGTCAGCCCGAAATCAGAAAAAGGCAAACGCATCCTTGACTTTTCCGGCTACTTGTATTCAAAGCCCGCCTTCCATAGCGGGAGACTGGCACGGCCTCATTCACCAGTATACTCTTGGGGAAATCAATCCAAGCCGTGAAATCCTAAACCCTACATAAAACGTAGCAAGCTTTGTGCAGTGGAGATCTCTGTTGCACGAACGGTGCCTGCCTTGCGCGAGTGTTCGAGTCGAAACCCTGAACTTGCAAGGTGGTCCAGGAGGCCGCCAAAGAGCCCGCAAGCTCCTCGACTGCAGCATGGAAGCAGGGACATGCAGTATCAGTTTACAGGTTTAGGACTCGCTGCCTGACACTAAGAGCCCAGCTGCAAAAGGGTTCTGGGGTGCAGTGTAGATCAGTGTAGATGACTTCCTGAACCTTGTCGGGCACAGGAGCAAGTTCAGAAGCGGTGCATCGATCGAAAGAGCCTTGCCCTCTGGTTCAGAGTGCAACATGCGCGAAGTTTACCCACCTCCGTAAATCCACAGTGCAATGCAGTAGTCGAGTTTTCTTTTGTGAGCAGTGGCTCCGCTTCATGCGGGAGAACGGCAAATGACTTCTGCCCCCTCAAAGATCACTCCATAACCTGTTTACTCTCATCTCGCCCATGCTTTTATGCTAACAGGCCTTGCATCCGGCTACTGTACCACAGAAAAGGCTCTATGTCATACTCAGAAGACCCTCAACGACAAGCCTTCCATCGCTGGAGCGAAAACCCCAAACCCGAAATCCGAAGAACTTCGACCACTAGTCGCCACCCCCGCAAAAGGGCTCCTTCCGGGTGGAGTGTTTTGGGAAGCCTCCTTTTGTGTAAACTCCTGCAAAGCTCCATATCAAAATTTGTAACACATAGCACGAACCCTAAACCCTACAAGCCGTAAGCCCAACAGACCTCGCCTGGTAATGCCGAGTGTGAGCATCAAAAAATCGGCAAACGGTTGGTTATGGCAGCTTCTGTTATGTATCATGTCTTTGATTTTACATGCTATGTAGTATATGTTATATAACGCGTAGTATACATTATGCTATATAGGGCTTAGCAGGGCTTTGCTTGGAAGGCGCCGAGCCTCCGAAAGCTTCCCCACCACCGGCCGCTGCGCCACTCCCGAACTTGCCCTTTGGCTCGGGTTTAGGGTTGTAGGGTTTAGGGTTTTTGGGGTTCCTTCCAGGGATCTATAAGGGGTACTATAAGTGTACTATAGGGTTCTATGGTTTTAGGGTTTAGGCTTTAGGGTTTAGGGTTCTAGGGTTTAGGCTTCAGGATTTGGGTTAAGGGGGATGGTCATGGTTTATGACTCTAGTTCGGGGTTTAGAGTCTATCCGGTTGAGGGTGTTGGGGTGTGGGTTATGTTGGGGGTGGTTAAATGTCTATGGCTCTGGTTCGTGGTTTAGAGTCTGTAGTGTTTAGGGTTTGGGTTCTGACGAGGGGTTCAAGTTGATATCTTACGGACTGGGTCTTCAAGGCCTTGGATTTGGGGCTTGTGGATTCAGATTGAAAGTCCAGGGCATGGATTACAGCTACGTACAGGCCGCATACGGTCTAGTGCTTTAGAGCAGGTCCTTTGGTACTCTTTTGGAAGTGTTTTGTGTTTCTTTTTTTCCGAGGGCTTCGAGCGAAAAGGAGAGTGTGGGGTTCTTTCTAGACAATAAGGTTGTGATGGTGCTGTGGCTTAGGCAAGGCCAAGGCGTACAGCGGTACGGTACAGCAATTTGCTGGATAAGCTTGTTTTGGTTATGAGGCTAAGGTGGCTCGTGGAGTTTGCTAATTTTTTAGCTTTGAACTTTGAACAGGTATATAGTGCAGACTGTGCAGATACAAAGTGACATCGTGCATATGCGTAAAAAATATAGTCTTATGGTATACTTGTATGTACACACACAAGTATCTTTACACATATCTATTTGCACACACATGTATATATATATACATATATATATATATACATGTTCATTTTTTATATACGGTTCATATCAAAGCTGGTCTCGTGGTTGAGAAGCAGGCAGCAAGGACTCCGCGAAGCAAGCTAGATCAAGTAGAATCGAAGCCCTTCTCTTTCTCTGGAACCTCACGTATCCCTAAGGCTCCATGTACCCTTATAGTATGTACTTAGGCTTTAAATTCCCTATATAGGGACTCCCTTAAGGCGTAAGTATCTACTATATAAGGTACATGGAGCCTTTGGGAATGCAGCCGGGCCGTACCCTGATCCCGAGACAGTAAGGCCTCGTGGCAAGATCGCGCAGCAAGAGTACCGGAAGTGCTGGGAAGACCACACATTCTGCTCCTTGGCTGTTGAAAGGCCTTGGACCTCTCAAACCTGAAGCCTCAAAGCTTACTTCTGATATTTCCCCGATCCCAAGTACTTCAATGCTTCTTGAAGCCCTGCTGCTACCATCCCCTACTACTGCCGCTGTTGATGACATCGATGTCCTGATGCTTGTTCCTTTTGCCAAACACCAGTGGTGCGGCAGTGCAGCATGTAGGGTGGCGTGCAGACGCTTTTACGCGCTGAAATGGGGGCTTGTTTCCAAGGCTTCGTCTACGGCACGCTCACGGGCTCCAACACGCCTGGTATCGAAAGGGCATCCTCGCCCGCAGTGGAAGCAAAGTGTTACTTCGATTTGTCCCTTCGCAGTTCTCGGACCATCCTGGCATCTGATGAACATGTCCCAGATATGGGAGGTTCCCGAAATTGGGGGTATCTTGTTTTGGGGTCCATATAATAAGGATCCTACTATTTAGGGCACTATATTAGGATCCCTATTTTCGGAATCGCCCAGAAATGATTAGGGCTAAAAAAGTCTCAGGTGGTGGTACAGGTCCCCATGCTTAGCTGCAAGTCGTAGCTCTGACTGTCTTACCTTGCTCGGGGCCTGGCTCTGTTGCGTGACGTCGCGACAGCACTTAGAGGCCCAGGGGACTTAGTAAGTACTTGTAGGTTATAAGTAGATTTAAAAGTATTCTAAATGGAGTTACCCTGGCCCAATTATAACCCTACTTATGACCGACTTGCTAAGTTTCCTGGGCCTCCAAGCAGGATTCACAAAGCGGCGTGCAGACGTGTGCGCTAGAACCAGGGAGAAACAGCGACAACAGATCCTTAACCATGTACCTCTGGATGCCCGTCAATTGAAATGCTTCGGTCCCTTCAGGTCTCTTGTAGACTACTGATGTCACCTTGCGTCTGTAGCTGAGGAACTGGAGTGGCGTCTTGGCAGATGCTTTCCGAGCTCAGGTTTAGGGTTTGCTTCTTCTGTTTATCCACGGCATTGAGCTGTGCAGGCAGGCATTGCACTGATCAACCAGCTCAGCCTGCACATGTTTCATCTTCATGTTCATCGAACACACGTAGGTACCTGTATTACTTGACTTGATGTCGTTTGCAGCGATTGGTTGACATGTCGTGTTGTTGCCAAAGTTCTGACTTCTTTCCGGTTATACGCTCCAAAAGAAAACACCTCTTCGTCAAAGGTATGGAGCTCTGACGGACGCAGAAATGAAGCGCTTGGCTTACACCTGCCGGAAAGGCCACAAGGCACGTCCTTCGAGTTGGCAGCTGTAGGGTCGCGCGATACGGATCACGACCGTTGCCGTGCCGTTTGGGCAGTAGGTTGGAACTGTCAGTTTTGTTCTTTTTTTTTTTGTTTTCTCTCTTCTGGAGGTTCGAGATTCGGAAAACTGATGTTGACGAGAATGACGATCCTACCCACAGTCGGTTGCCATGACGAATTGTATCGAGTCGCTGGCAGCTTTGATGGTATTGCCAGTGGTGATGTCCATGGTGTTGGCCCTCATGATGCTGATTATCGTAAAGTTTGTTTCGGATTGTCAACATCAGGAAGACTGGTTCCTCCTGATGCTGTGGCAGTTTCGAAGGTGCATGACGACGACGATCGAGCGAGTTATCGCAGTCGCTCGCATGGCTTTTGTCTACACTCTTGCCCGGGTCGTTCTTCGCAGGGCGCAGTGGACAACACACCCAACCAAGACAATTTCTCCATGGCCCACTTCAAGACGCCTGGTTTTTCATTATGCCATTATGCTTACTATTATTAGAAGAAGAAGAAGTAGTAGTAGCAGTAGTAGTAGTCGTCGTCGTAGTGGTGGTGGTAGTAGTAGTGGTAGTTGTAGTGGTGGCAGTAGTAGTAGTAGTAGTAGTAGTAGTAGTAGTCGTGGTGGTGCTGGTGCTGGTGGTGGTAGTAGTAGTGGTCGTTGTAGTGGTGGCAGTAGTAGTAGTAGTAGTAGTAGTCGTTGTTGTTGCAGTTGTAGTAGCAGTAGTAGTAGTGCTAGTAGTGGTAGTAGTAATGGTAGTTGTACCAGTGGCAGTAGTAGTGGTAGTAGTAGTAGTAGTAGTAGAAATAATAGTAATGATAATAACAGTAGCAGTATATAGCAGTACATAGCAGCATACAGTAGTAGTATAGTAGTAGTAGTAGTAGTAGTAGTAGTAGTAGTAGTAGTAGTAGTAGTAGTAGTAGTAGTAGTAGTAGTAGTAGTAGTAGTAGTAGTAGTAGTAGTAGTAAGTAGTAGTAGTAGTAGTAGTAGTAGTAGTAGTAGTAGTAGTAGTAGTAGTAGTAGTAGTAGTAGTAGTAGTAGTAGTAGTGGTAGTAGTAGTAGTAGTAGTAGTAGTAGTAGTAGTAGTAGTGTAGTAGTGGTAGTGGTAGTATATAGCAGTATATAGCAGTATACAGCAGTATACAGCAGTAGTAGCAGTAGTAGTGGTAGTAGTAGTAGTAGTAGCAGCAGTAGCAGTAGTGGCAGCAGCAATGGTAGTAGTAGTCGTAGCACAGGTATTCTTACTATTACTGTTATTGTTGTTGTTTCCGTTGTTTACGCTTTTTGGGGGGTTTGTGATAGTATAGTTCAGACCAGACCACTTGTGTATGATGTTAAAGGTTGTACACTTTGGGTGCTACTGCTATGTTGATCATCCGTATGAGCCTGTTTGAGAATTGCAATCTTCCTTGCTCCTTTTTCGCATATGTATTTCATTGCATATCCCAGCACTGGTCAGTGCCGACCAGCGCCTGGAACACATGCGTCGGTTGTGTGATCCGAGGAACGGCTGGAGGATGCTGTCCCTCGTCGGAAGTATCCTGCACATTGAGCTGTTGACATATATATTGTGATCGATCATACCGGTGAAGTCCCTTGAAAATGGGCCGTTCTGCATCACGTCGTTGCTGAGACAGTTTCGTGTCGAAGAAACTTACTTCACCAAGTGCCCCTCAACGAAATCCTGCGCGGAGACCAGCCGCACATACAGAGCGGCTGCAGATATTACATCCTGCGAGGAGCTGAAGAAGTGCATGTTTCAGCTAAGGTGCTGCATGGATGGGCACGGTCCGTTTGGCCAGCTCGTGGCAACGACAGCCGTCCAAAGCTTGCCGCAACATGGCTTCATGTTATGTTATCAAGTCATGATTTGCTCGGCTTGAAGAATGTTGCTGCGTAGCAGCAGCACTGAGTAAATGCTCGCCGTTGATTCGTCGTCCGTTTCTTGGACGGTTCTTTGTACTGCGCATTGAACGAACACACACACACATGTAGATCCCGGTCGGTGCCGGTTGTTTCCTTCTTTCTCATTCCTCCTTTCCTCGCACAGAGATGCGCATGCAGTGCAGTGATTTAAGTATGACCCGCGGTCTCTCTGATCAATCGGCAGCTCTGCCTTGAGGCCCGAGGACCCATAGCAGGCCATGCTGTGCAGCGCTTATAGGTTTAGGTTTTAAGTCTTTACGCTTTCAGGGCTTAGGGCTTAGGGCCTGTCGTTTCTGTTGAAACTCGCCAGACTTAGCCGGCTCAGGTACCTAGTCGCCCTCAGCAACTTCGAGGCAAGCTGCATGCGGGGCTTCATCGGGTGTTTGGTAGGCATCCACCTCCACCGGCCAGGTAGCCCTAAGGTGGTTGAAGGCTTCGCTACAACTCGGCTCAAACCATCCCGCCGAGCGACTACAGCTGCTCCAAAGCAATGTAGGCAGTGCCCGAGCCCACCCTTTGCCGCCTGTTTGGATTTGATTTGTGCTTCCCCTGCATGCTGAAGGCAGACCGCTGGGACAGAATGGATCGCTCCTGTCGCATACTTAAACCACAAAACGATAGTTTCCGAAAATAGGGGACCCTGATATGGTGCCCTGAGTAGTAGGATCCTTAGTATAAGGACCCCCAAATGCGGTACCCTTAACTTTCGGAACCTCCCAAATCAGGCCAGTAGTGTCTCAGAGTTCGACAGCGCCAGGCCGAAACCAAGCCAAAATCACTACTAGGGGGCCTATTGAATTTTCCTTATTATAACTATAGTATAATGGGCCCCAGAACCGTATTCTAATGAATAAGGTCCCTATATTAGAAGCCATTCTCCACAGGCCACGACGATAAGTTCAAACCGCCACTCCGGATGGATGTTATGTTGAGGTACAGTATATCAGGCACATCGCAGTTTCTCCGAAGTAACATGTTACTGACACTATTCCTAAGCGTCGCTGATTCTACTAGAATGCACCCGGACGCCCTATGTCAATGTCCAAGGCCTCCATATTGTAGACTCGAGCCGCAGTGCTCTCCGAAAGCTGATGCGCGGAGTTAGGGGGTTTAGGGTGTACTTGGAGGTTCATGGGTGGTTGTAAGTGGGGTTATAAGTCCCCTAATATGGGTTGTAGATAGTTACCGCGGCTGACAGGCAACTGAGTCCGAGAGAGAGAGAGAGCGAGAGAGAGAGAGAGAGAGAGAGAGAGAGAGAGAGAGAGAGAGGGAGGGAGGGAGGGAGGGAGAGAGGGAGAGAGAGTTATAGTTACCCTACTTTTAACCCCACTTATAACTCCCCATGAACCTCCAAGTAGGGCTTCTTCGGTATCTGATTCGACGGCATCCTCATGAGGAGGGTGGGGCTCATCAGCTCTTGGAACCTTCATAGGAATCCTGAAAAGGAGTCTTCATAAACGGAAGCTTATAGACATCCCGCTTAACTTATGAATCGGTCCTCTTCGATTTTGAAGACCTACTCTCTTGTTAGCTCTTGAACATCACAATAATAGGAAGCCCTTTGTCAAAGGAACCCTTCTCAGAATCTCGAACATCGCGGCAGGGCTCCCAGCCCCGGCAGGCTGCCGACATAACGAAGGTGTTGACCCACGCTTTCGAGGAAGTGCACTTCAACGTCGAGGTGCCTGCTTTACGGCTTTTGTTGAGAGTTTAGGGTTCGGGTTTCGGGTTTGGGGCTAAAAAAAGTCGAATGGGGAATCTCTAGCCGTTTTGGGTAGTAAGGTCCCTGTGCATGGGCAGTTCGGGTCCCTTTGTAGGTCTCAAAGACGCGGGACCCCAATTTGGACTGGTCTTGTGACTTCAGCTTGTGATCGTGTATGGGTTCCCTAAATAGGGTCCCTTCTCGGGTCTGTGTTGCAAGGGTGCCGTACTACACTGGGACCTAAAATCGGACCCCACTTTGGAGAGCTACCAATATACCAGTCCGCTCTTTGATGCTAGAGTTGAGTTTGAGAACGGTGGTGGGAAGCGCGAGAAGCCCTCTGCCAGGTTTGCAAACCAATGATAGGGGTTTTCAGCACATGGGGCATCCTCGTAAACCCTGTCAATAGCAAGATTGGACCTGCTCTAGTTGTCTCTGAAACTTCCATATCTGCGCCTCCCGACCTATAGTAGTAGCCAGAAAGTTGGAATATGATTACCCTAAGCCCTTCATGGTAAATTATAGGGTATCCTACCCTGAAACCATATTCCAACTTTCTGGAGCTCCCTTTAGCACAATACTATTTTGGATTTTCTCTGAACCCCGGCATCCTGAAGCATAAGCTAAAACACTGAACCCCAACAGTTCCTAAATCTCAAACCCTGAAACCCTACACCCCCCAAACCGTAAGCCCTGCAACCCTAAGCGCTAAACCGGAAACCTTGAACCCCGAAACCGTAGTCATGAACCCGAACCCACAAACCCTAAACCCCAGGCAACGGCCCAGGTAGATCAGTGGTCCACAGCCTCGAAGCTGCAAGGAAGTGGACTAGGCTATATATCTAGGCCTGTATATGCTAGGTCTCCATAGATTTTGAAGTAATCTATTCGTGTTTCAAAGGGTGTTATAGGGCTTTAAAGATTTTGGTTAAACTGAAATAGATTGTTTTAAAGAGTTTTATAGGGCTTTAGGGTTTTAAGGGTTCGGGGGGGTGTAACGTTTTAGGCTTATGGTTTCATGTTTCAGGATCCATGGGGCTTCAGCGGGATGGGACTAAGGGGGTTTGGATTTCGAGGTTTCGGGAACCGAATTCCTTTTCCGGCTGGTAAGCCTAAACCTAAAACCCAGACCCTAAACCGTAAACTCTAAACCCTAAACCAGAGCCTGAAGGGGCGCAGAAGCTAGATTCGTCTGGTTCTAAGACCAAGCCTCGCAAGTCGTGGAGCCCGCCACCTAAGCCCTCGGATGCTTGAAACCCTTCAAATCTAGGGGTCTAGCGTTCCTGTAAAGTATAATGGGCCCCAAAACCCTACCCTAACTTTTAGAGAGCGGTCGACTGTGGGCTTCTGAACTGTTAAGGCCCCCTACCATTACTTAAACCCTCCCTGTTAAGGCCCCCTACCATTACTTAAACCCCCCGGCCGCCCCCAGCGCCGGGAAATGCTGAAGCTGGTAGGGCCCTATGAGCTGCGGAGCTGAGGGCTGTACTAACCCTTTCTACTATTTGCTTAAGAACCCCCCCAAAAAAATCAAAAAAAAAAAAAAATCCTTATGGGGGTAATATGGGGATTATTATTTGCATTTTTTGGGTGGTTCTTAAGCAAATAGTAGCTTTTCTTGTGGCTTCTGTAAGCCCTTTACAAATCATACAATAACTATAATAAGGGAATCACCAGCATAGTCCAGGTCATGATTTCGGCATGTTTTTGTTATAGTCCCCTTTTTTAAGGAACCCTATAAACCGCAGCTGACAGGGCTGTCAGGCCCAGGGTTTAAAATCAATCCGTCTGTGCCCTATCTGTCAGATTCTGAGCAAACACACGGCATGTGAATTAAACTCAGTTTGGTCCACGTCTCTGTGGCGTACCCTACCGTCTCTTTGAAACTGTTGTCTAGGGTTCTTGCAGAAATCATTACCGATACTGTTTTGTGGATTCCGTATGATAATGCTAGTATTATGGTCCCCAAAACCCTATTCTAATGTCCTACAACGCCATAACCCTCAGACCAACCCTTGTAGGAATCTTAACAGGGGCCCTTAACCAAAACCTTCCAGTGACACTCTGGATAAGTAGGTCTCAGAGCCTAGCAAGAGGGAGGTCTAAATAGTTTGACTTTACATCCTTTCGCCCAATTCGTGGAAACCCTGTTCTGTGTAGTGACGCTGAACTCTCCTACCTTCCCGTGAGATAGAGCAGGCGTTTTCGTACCTTCCGACCCAACAATATACCCCTAAACGTCCCTTTTTGGGTCCTTAATATTTAGGGCGCTTGATAGTTAAGGTGCCCAAAAAGGGACCCTAATTTTGACCACCACCCATAGACTCCTAAGGCCAACTAAGAGCTTCTAGGAGTTTCTAGAGCTTTGGAGCATTTGATTCAGGCAAGTTCAGGATTAAATTTGAGGGTCATTGTTTGCAGAGAAAGATGTTGTGAGCTTAGGGTCCCTGTGCTTTGAGGTGTTGCCTGGGGGTTTTAGAGGAAACCAGCTTGTAACAAGTGCCTGAGTTTAGCTCCTACTGGTGTGTTGACTAAGCTCTTGCTTGTCAGGGAGGGGCTTGCCCCAACACCTGTCACCCCTGACCTTCCCTTGCCCTGGCATGACCATTTGTTTTGTAGGGCCCTATCAGTAATCAAGAAGACGAGGTTATGGAACCCGAGAAACCGGAGGAACACCGACAAGGCACCCCAAGAACCAAGATCCTTTCAAAGCCCATAAGCCCTAAACCCCTAAACCCAAGAAACAAGATCCCGTCAAAGCCCATAAGCCCTAAACCCTAAACCCAAGAAACAAGATCCCGTCAAAGCCCATAAGCCCTAAACCCTAAACCCAAGAAACAAGACCCCTTCCCCATAAACCCTAAACCCTAAACCCCTTAAACCGCACCCCGAGAACCAGGATCCCTTCAAAGCCCATACAGGGAGCTCCAGAAAGTTGGAATATGGTTTCATGGTAGGATACCTTTAGGGTTTAGGGTTGAGGGACCCCAGAAGGGTTAGGATAATCATATTCCAACTTCCTGGCTTTTACCTTAAGCCGCAGACCTGCTGAGGAGACCAGCGGCTGCACTGCCGTTGCCACTCTTTGGAAGGGGAACCAGGCAGTTGTGTACTTAGAGGTTCATGGTTATATAGGGGTTCCTTTAAAGGGATCTATAGGGGTTCTATAAGGGTATAGGGTTGAGGGCCCACTTAGAGGTTCATGGGTACTTCTAAGTGGGGTTATAATTCCCCTAATATGGGTTGGAAACATAGTTACCCTACTTATGTATCCCCACTGATAACTACCCATGAACCTCCAAGTAGGGCTTTTGGGTTCAGGGTTCGCTGGCTGAAAGGGTTTTGACGCTGAGGTTTGGGTTTTCATATTTGTTTCTGTGGTAGACTGCTATGTCAATGTAGGTCCTGGAGGGTTTTTGGGAGTTGTAGAAAGATTTGAAGGGTACGTGATGTTAAGAGTTTGTTTGCATTGCCATATTTGCGAATTGCCGAAGATAAGATGCTTCTTCAGTTGTAGTAACCTAGACCAAAAAGTTGTTCAACAGAGCCCACGTCTATTTGCTCGCAGGAACGGTTCGTAGAGCTCTAGATGCCACGCGGAATAATATTTGCTGCACGAGTGATGACGCAGGGGAATGCATAAGTCAAAAGGCGCAGCTACCTGTGACCATTATGGTGTTCATCCGGTTTTCGGTTGACGGACCTGCATCAGCTCCTACTCGAGCGACAGAAAAAGACAGAGGTTCAGCTTGCAACCCGAACGAAGCACGTAGCCTAGCCCGTAACCCGAATCCCGGAACCCGAACAACAATACTGAGAGTAACATTATACATGATAACAGCAATGAACAAGAATACTAACAAGAAGAACCCAATGGTAATACACATAGTGCCAACGACGACGACGACTACGACTACTACTACTACTACTACTACTACTACTACTACTACGACTACGACTACGACTACGACTACGACTACTACTACTACTACTACTACGACGACGACGACTACTACTACCACATATCTGTTCCTCGGTCTTTGCAGGTTTACATTGCGCACGTTGGCGACTCCCGCTGCGTCATCGGAAGCAAGCCGCCGTCCTAGAATGCCTCCGTGGCACACAGGATCTAAAGTGTTCAACACAAATGCGCATCTTGAAAGATGTTATCTTAAGGAGTGCATGGTTAGACTTGCCCATTTTCACATTTTCCGATTGGTTTCTAATTGCAGCAGATCTTCAGACCATGTGTGAGGAGGTGGCGTTGCGTTTCCCAAGCCTGTGGGGGTCTGTTCCTGTCAGCGTGTCCACGTACTGCTGGAAGGCCATGTTCGAACCTCTGCACTTCTATATTTTGTTGGCTGGGCTGCGCTTGATCAGAAGGACGTAAAGACAGACACACACACACACACACAATCACACACACACACACAAACACAAACACACACACACACACACACACACTCACGTGTTGTTCTCGGATTTCTCGTGCTATTCACATGCTTCTCTGACCGCTCTACCACAGAAGATCATTGTGATAATGCGTTAAGTTGAAGAAGGCTCTTGACTAACCCGCTGCAGCATGCTCACCATGATATTATTAACTAGGTGCATCCGTATGGCTGGCATCGAGTGAACCTTCCGAGTTCGTCCTTTGCCTTGCACCCTAAACAAGACACCTCATTCTGGTATGCGAGCAACGAGTGCCTGTTGAAGCCCCGTAGCGGAGCTGTGGAGAGGCAGATGGGACGGGAATCGATCCATTCATTTCATTTCAGCCGGAGCTTTTAGCTAGCTTTGTTTCAAGCAAAACACAGGCTTAGGCTTCCTTGATTTCCTGGATCAACAGGCGGACTCCCGTCTTAGAGATCCGGTGGTTTTACAGTTAGAACTTAGTGGATGTTTATAGATGTTGCTCTGGTTTGTTTCTGTAGGTTTTCGGCTTTTCACTTATTCACTGGAGCCTGCGTTCCACAGCTGTTTGTTCGCACGGCCAAGGTCCCAAATTCTGCATGAAAGTGCTGACCATAAGCACCCTGGCTGCAGACCATGAAAGTCACGGACCCCAAACCCTAAACTCTAAACGGCATTGCAGGGCCTGTTATAGACGTTTCGTAGACTCGAGAGTCACCTGAGCTCACTCTTAGTCCCTAAACCTGGAAGGGAAACCTCGAAACACATGCATCGCCTGGATTGTCCGAGTGTGAGCGCCGAAACCTGGGAGGCACAATGTGGAGAGGTTCGTCTTTTGATATTCCTACCCTCCTCTCCTTTACAGGGCTACTCTGAGGGCTACTTCAGTGGTCCTGTCAAGGCTTTATATTGGTACTTCAAGGGCTACTATGAGGGTACTTGCAGGGTAAGGTTTGACGTAGGAACCAGATTAAGAAACCTTGGGCCTGTTTAGGGTTCCTTATATGAATCCCATTATCTTTGGGTTATAGGACCAGGGTTTCTTAATCAGTGTCCTACATTAGAGTTCAATTACCCTAAACCCTCTCTCCATGCACTGGAAAAAGGTCCTAAAAAAAAACCCTAGAGGTATCAGCCTTTGTGGTTTAGGATTTACCTGGCTCAGACTCAGGGTCTGACGCTAGGAAAGTCCGGCTTTCAGGTTTAGGATCTGTTTTTTGGCGGGTCTTGCGGGTCATTGATCCTAAGCCTGAAACATTTACCCCTACAGTAGAAGTTCTACAGATTCACACTCTGAGGCCAAAAATCCTTGAAGAGAAGCTCTGGGAAATTCGACGCAGAAACAGAACCCGCACAACTAGATCCACGAGCAAGACCCTTATATCCAGTAAACCCTAAACCTCAAACCGGTTTCGAAGGGTACTGAACCTGCAGGGTGAGTGCTGAGTGAGGGTTTTCTGGGTGTTGGGGGGTAAGACCCCGACACCTTCTCCTGGCCGATGGCCTTGTGTAAGCCTGGACGAAGGGCGGACATAAAAAGGAGCTCAAAACAAATTCGAACTGCTACAGTCGGCCATAAATAAGAGCCCATACGCTTGCCCTTGAAGGAACTCTTAGAGGAACCCTTAAAGCCAAGCCCTATTACAGGTACGCTTAAAGGAACCCTATGCCCTGAAAGGAACCCATGGGGTGTGCCAGTTCGGAGGCCTTCCAATGCAGTCGAGAAGCAGCGCATCGAGGAGAATGGAGGTGAGATCCACACAGAGGCCACTGGGTTTAGGGCGTAGGTTGAGGGTTTACGGTCTACTGTCCAGGCAAAAGGTCAAGGATGTGTCTGTGTTGGAAGACCGGGCTGCTGACAACGAAGACTCTTGCAATAAGGGGTTTCTTTGATGTTGCTTTGAAGCCCTAAACCCTGAACCCTATGAGGGCTGCTACAGTTCGACTTTACACCCTAAGCCTAAAACCTCTTCAACTTGCTTTCATGTTATTTGAAGCCCTATAAGGCCTCATGACTCATACACGTTGGTATGAGGGCCACTGTATCGGGCTGCAAGTTTCGGTAAAAAGGGCTGCTGATTGTTCAAGGATTCGAAGGGGTGTTCCTTAAGGGCTGTTACCACCACCGCATGCTTGTATGTTCTGCAGTGCAAGAGGCGTCTGTTAGTGGAAGAAGGCACGCAGTGCCCCTCAAGCGCGACCTGTATGGCCCTAAAATCAAACAATAATCCATCGAGCTCACATTTATAACCACCGACCTTATGTAGGGGCCTTCACAACTAGAATAGGTTGTTGGGGGCTCTTTTTTATGATCATAGTAATAATCACCCCCCCCCCCAAACAAGAGCCTTATTCTAATTATTAAGGCCCCTACAGTACATCCAACCTCCTCAGATCCAGGCTCTACACCGCAAACGGCGAACCTGAGCGTAGGCTTTACCTGAACCCGGAATAACCTACCCTCTGTTGAGGACTTGAAGTAAGGAAAGCAATGTAAGGAGCCCTTAAAAGCTAGGTTATTCAGGGTTAAGGCAGGACTTAAGGTAAGAAAACCATCATAAGGACCCCTAGAAAGGTAGGCCATTCTGGGTTAAGGTACCAGTAACTAGTAGGGTTTAGGGAAGAGACGAAGCTCAAAGCCCCGAGCCCCAAAGCTGACGAAGAAACAGCGCAGTCATCTTACGACCTGTGTAATACAGGGGCCTTTATCATTAACAATGCTATCTTTTTTTTTTTGGGGGGGGGGGAGGGGGGGGGTAGGGTTCATATTGTCAACCGTAGTATCCCGTTGTGGCTTCAATGCAATTCTAGTATAACTTAGGTCAAGACCTCTTCTTTGTATTCAAGCCCCTTCGTTATACACATAGGTGCACACTACGAGAAGGTACGGCGCCAGGAGGAACGGATGGGCGGACAGATAGCCAACATTCCTACATGCAGCGAGCATAGTAAGATGAGAGAGCACGCAGGCAACTTTATAGATCGATGCACGCAGAGATCTTTGAGACTGTTTGCATCGAGAGGGTGCCTCCGGTGCCTTCCTGGCCAGGTGTACCCTGATGGCTGGACCGCACCGAGAGCCAACTTCACATGGCTGTTTGTAGAGATCCAAACAGCGTTGAGTTGAGTCAAGATGGGTTTTGAGGGACTAAGGAGTGCTTTGTACAGATCCAAACAGCTTTGAGTTGAGCCAAGAGGGGGTTTGAGGGACTAAAGAGGGCTTTGTAGAGATCCAAACAGCCTTGAGGTGGTCTGAGTCAAGATGGGTATTGAGGGGCTAAAGAGGCCTCAGAAGAGATCCAAACAGGGTTGAGTCAAGAGGGGTATTGAGGGGCTAAAGAGGGCTTTATACAAATCCAAAAAGAGGGGTTTTGAGGGACTGAGGAGGGCAGCTTTGGGTCTTGATGCATTTACGGCGTATGGCAGGGAGCTCCGAAGCTCTAATTACCTGAAACCCCGGGCTTTAAGGGTTCAGCGAGTAATGCGATCTCAGCTTGAGGCCTTTACAGGAAGTGGCAGGTTGACGTGAGTGCAGCTCCCTCACCCCGGATGCAAGACCCATCGGTTAAGTTCGCGACTGCACCATGTCTTTGACAGCGAGGACGGAGCACCGAATCTTTGTGAAGGGCACCGACAAGCCAGGCATCTGCGTTTTGGATTTGATCGACTTCGTCCCGGGCGTAATTAACCCTGACGCTACTCTTCAGACCGCTATGGGCCCTTTGAAAAGGCCCTTATACTAACCCTGCAAGGAATCCTTGAAGGGACCGGGTGCTTTGCATGGGGAGTCCCGTCGAGCGAGAAGTTGGTCTCAACACCAAATCCTAGATCTCAAACCCTGAACCCCTAAACCGTCACCCTGCTTCGCAGATTCGCTCGAGCCATGTGGGAGTCATAAATCTCCTTAAACAAAACCCCCAAGCACCGAAACTCTAAACCCCACTGGAAGAGCACCCGAGGGTGCAGAGTTGCAAACCTCAGTCCTGTAGTAAGGCCAAGACCCTTTTGGGCTGAGGGAACTACACGTCCTCCGAGGTTCACCTTTTGATATCTTATATTGTAGTATCTTATAAGTAGTATCTTATAGTATACTATAGTATCTCGGTATCGTATCTTATAGTATATGTCTCCAAAGCCTCCGTACCTGTAAGCTCTACTGACTTCGGAGGACTCAGCATGAGCAGAAGCATCGGTGATCAGATTGTGAAGCCCATCGGTGCTCCGGCCATGCCCAGAGGTGATTAGATCGCTTTTGGTTGGTACAGGGCTTACAGGTTGTTGTATTACTACTGTTGATGATATAACTCCTGCATTTCCTTCAGGACCCTAAACAATGAGAATTCTGGTATATTCCTTTTTGATGGGTCATGCAGGGTTTATATCATCAACCGTATGGCTTGTGCGACTCGCAGAGCTTTTGCTTCAAGGAGGGCTGTCCTTCCCATGGCCGACAGGCCGAAGAAGAGTGTTCCCGGCTTTCCTGTAGGACTCCAGACTTTAGTGGGCTTCAACTCTTTCAAGTCAAGGCATCGTCATGCTAACCAAAATCACCTGGTCGTCGCTCTTCTTGTATCTTCTTATCCTTTCCTCCATGATTTCCCCTTTCCTCCATGATTTCGCAGACTCGAGGGCATGAACAAGCAAGGCGGCAAGAGTAATAAATGCACTTGGGGCCCCACACTTTTTTGAACTCGGGCTGCTGGCTCTTGAGGCTTGCCTTCTCCCCGCTCGTGCTCTCATGACGTGGGAAATTTGGCAAAAGCCGAGTCCTGGTCTAAGCCGTTCGGCTCTCTGAGGCGTCATGCCGACACCAGAGGTCAGGAAACTGGAGATCCGCAAGGAGGATGAGCCATTCATGGTACTCGCTCGGTGCTTAGAAGTGATGCCTTCGTGACCTTGGTATAGTATACGGCGGTGTGGTATGATACAGTTCCTCTTTGGTTCTATCTGTCTCGAGCGCGTACGCCGCATAAGCACTACACATTTTCACAGGTTGCGATTTGGGATGTGTGTACTGGTAGAAACCTGGAGAGTGCCTTCAGCATCTTGGTCACAGCGTTGACTCCCAAAAAGAGTTACTTGGAGGTTCATGGGTACTTGTAAGTGGAGCTATAGGTCCCCTAACAGGAGCTATAGATATTTAGTTGCCCTGCTTATAACCACACTCACAACTGCCCATGCGCCTCCAAGTATGGCAGGCGGCACAGCCGAACTTGCGTGCCACCCGAAAAGAGAGCTGATTAGCATTCTCGCCCTGAGCCCTAAGCTGCCCGAAACCCTAAGCTGCCCTAAACCCTTAGCTGCCCTAAACCTTGGTCGGGCGTCGAAGGCGCAAAGTCTTGGGTCACGGCCCTCTCGCATCTGAGGCCTCGGACGGCGTGTGGGAGTTTCTCACCTCGGATACTCGGCTGGGTACTTCCCGGGGCTCCAGCTACTTAAATTATGGTTTTGTGGGGTGTATGTGACTTATGTGGTCACCAACCTACGAGTTGGCCAGGCTGACAGAGCTCCAGGGCCATAGCACAGAACAGGGGTCTTTATGCTTGTGCTAATTGTGCTTGTCGTGTATGGGGATTAAACGGGAATATGACGAGCCATTTTGTGACAGGACATGGATCTCACCCAAGTTTCCATACGTGTGGGCACGATGAAGCTTAGATGAATGACGGCCGCTATGGTTTCAACCCACTCTGACCCCCGAATGTACCCAAACCTTAAAGCCCGAAACCCAAACCAACCTGGATCCTTGCCTGCATGCTGCAAGTGTAAGAGCCGAAACCTACTTCAAGCCCAGTTCCCTGACCCACACATTAGAAAGGCTTTTCTTCAAAAGATCTAGGGGCCGGAAATCATTAATAGTGCCAATGATCTTCCTTCGCCTTCCTTACTTCAATAATTCCGCAACATCCCCCCCCCAAAGAACAAAACTGTTCAAATTACTATTCCTGGCTTCATCCAGGCTTAGGAAAGCAAGCAACATGCACCCTGCCAAGGCGCCTGGAAGGCTCATACTATAGAACACACTGACCTTGAACCCTTCACCAAAACCATATAAGACCGCAATCGGGTTTAGGCTGTAGGGCCTGGGTTTCAGGTAGAACAGCTGCCTAACCCTTGTTACTTGCACCCTTCAGAACTTCATGAACCAAAAATGTCTAGATTTCGCTCTTACGAGTTGGAGATTCGGAAGTTAAGAGACAGGCCGAAAGACTATGAGTAATGATATTCCCTCATAGTCCCCAAATAGCGAATGTTTAGGATACCTCCCAAAACTTTATCCGAAGTATTAAGGCACCTATACCAGCCCCAAAGAGAACAACAAGTCAAAACCATTGAACCACAATAAGGAGCACCATCGCGTAACTGGTGGTTGAGTGGTATCAGACTTTAAGGAACATCGCCTGATAAAGGTGCATGATCGGCATTCCAAGTGAAACTGCAGTTACATGAGTTATTTTTCTTGAGCTAGGCCTCAACAGTCGCAAGCTGAAAGCCAAACCTGCGCACCCGGCACCGCATCGAAACCCTTCAAACCTGAACCCCAGAACTGTAAGCAAAAGCCATTAAACCCCAAGCTCTAAGCAGCCAAGAGCCCCTAACCCGTACACCCTGAACCCTTCAATCCTTCCGAGGAGACCGTCGTCAAGGCGGCGACCTCGACTCTTCGAGGCTTTTGAGCCAAAGCGTGGGGTTCTGGGCGCAAGGCTTTCACGGATTCAGGGCTGAAAGGGTTCAGGTATTTCTAGGTTTTCAAGGGTTTCGGAGTTAAACGTTTTAGGGTTTTAGGCTATTTAGTTGTTTTTAGGGCTTTTGGGGTTGTAGGTATAGGGTGTTAAAATCCGGGGTTTTTGGATGGTGCTGTTAGTTGCTGCGCTTTCTGTGGATCCACAAGAGAAGGCGTCAAGCCTGTCGCAGGCACCTTGAACGGGACGCTATTTTTTTTGCTGCACTGTGTGTCTAAGGCCGCGACCTGTCGACGATACTAAGGTAAAGCCCGATTCGGCGAATTATCGAAAAGGATAACCATTGATAGCAATTCAGAGTACGAGTTTGGGAAAAAGTGCGTTGCTATCTGCCTTGTCTTCGGCGAGTAGTGGTCTTTTAGGGATTTACTTTGGGTTCAAATGATTCGGGTGGAGAGCACAAGGTGTGCTTGCCCTCTGGTTTACCTAGGGATGCATGCCAGCAATGCCGTTCCGGGGCTTATGAACTATATAGGGCTCACCGCACTTAGAAATTTGGCGGTTTCAAAAATTATGGTTGCAAAAAGAATGCGAACAAAGCCAGTCCGAGTGCGGGAGGCTATTCCCTGAAACCGTGAGTCCCGAAGCCCCTAACTGAAACTGCACACTTAAGCCGCTAAATCATGCCCTCGACTTGGAATCGGAAACTCCTATGACAACCCTATAGAATCTTCTAAACTGAAGCCACAAAGAGCAGTCCGAAACTAGGCCAGTCACAAATTTCAACACCTACCTGATCCACCGACCACCCTACCCGACAAACCCTCTTACTATAGGGGCCAAAATAAATAATACCAAGACTAGTTGGGGGTTCCTTATTACAACTTCAGTACACTATACCCCCAAAACCTATCTCCATCACATCGAAGGCCGAGGGGTGGAACAAACGGTGCAGGACCCTCGTTGCGCAAGGCTTTGAGCCGATGTCATGGGATTTAGGATTAGGGGACCGTTGGGGATATAGACCCTCCCAATAGGGTCCTTTGTAAGAGGGCCATAAGTAGCTTTAAGAAGGGGTTCAGTAGGCTAGTAGGTTTACGTCACATCAAAAACGGGCCTTCCGTAAACAGAATAGCTCCCTGAAAGGACTTCCTCCAAGGTCTAGGACTAGGTGTTTACGGCTTCGGGTGTTTAGGGGTTTAAGGTCTATGGCTTCGTTGCTAAGGATAAGGACCTGTGTAGGACCGGTTTGGGGCACACGTTTTCAACACCTTCCAATCAATCATCCTGCTGAACAGCACGGACAGTGTACTCGAACTAGCGCGGCCAAGACAGCTGTTTAGAATCCTGTATACTGTATGTACTCATCTCCCAATTTCCTGGTTGGCATGAACCCCCCCGAAGTCGTACCCAATGTTCGCAGCTGAAAGCCTCTGGATCTGTTCGCTAAACCCTCAGCCCTCGCCGTTCGAGAACGAAAACGCCTCCCAGGACCTGTACGAGGCTGCAAAGCAGTGCTGGCACAATGCTGAAAGCGTGCCCAGACTATGGTCGACCTAGGGGCTCCATGGTAGTTCCTTTTGGGGGGTCCATATTCAGAATCCTATAAGGAAATCCGAAAAAACGAGCCACTATGACACAGAGTCTAAACACTGAAATGTGAAGCGGCGTTTTGACATTCAAGTTGTTTAATTCTGGATTGCTCAGGGCGCGCGCTTCGTTAGCGTCAGGGTTCAGATGCCGCATCAGCAGCACGAGTGAACCAAACCCTGAACCCTGATAATCTTGCGAGGGTGCAAACCGAGAACCCCCAAGTAAATCACGACGATGATAACTGCAACAGCCAGACTTACGATGATGCGTCTGGTTGTGGTGGTGATGTTGCTGATTATGATGTATGCCGATGCATTCATGTGTCATAGTTACCATTGTGACACTGTGCCAATGTCGTTGGCGATGGCCACGATATTGTCGAGTCTGGGGTGGACGGGAACACAGCGAGGGAGTCTGATGTCCGTGCAGTTTTTGTTGAATGTTGCCACTGCCGCTGCTTCTATACTACATCCTTTGGTGCGTCATCTTAGCATGAGTTAGCTTCCTCAGCATGGCCGCTTCTCTTTCACATCTTGCCTACCAGAGGGCAGCCAGCCCGAGCGTAGATAAACAACTTCGTTGCCCTGTCTTCAACATCATGCGACATCGTCTTTAGCCGTGTAATGTACATCTTAGTCACGATGTAGGATTTGCGGTGCATGGCTTCCTATGCGTAAGCGCAGAGCAACAGCAGTGGGCAACCTAAAGTACTTCCTAAACGATATGTGTTTGCTCCGGTACCTGGGTGAGTGGGGCGCCTGTCTCAGAATGCAGTTTCGAAAGTTGCCCTTGTCTGCGCAAGGTTTGCAGTTCCAAGCTTCAACAGGTTGGGCAAGCTTTGTTTCTTTGTTTACACTGAGGACTACTGCGACGACATCACGGCAATTCTGGTCGAGTTCGAGTGAAGCATGTTGGGGCCCGGGGTCAGAGCCGCCGAAACATTCATGCAGGACAGGTACGTGCGGGTTTGGTTGCTGTGATAGCTGAGGTGATTGTGGGCCAGTACCCCTGCCAATCATGCTGTTTAACCGACCGCAGATTCAAGCACCTATCCGAAAGCGGCTGAACAAGATTGCTGCCAGCTGCTTTTTCGCATGTTTCAGGGATGTAAGCCTATGTTTTGGGGCAGATCAAGTTATGGTCAGCTAGCTCAGACGTTGCTGCGTAGCAACGGGGCATCAGGTTATGGTTTTGAGGATTTTGGGTCTTGGGGCGCTTGTCCGTGTGGAGCATGAGCCACGTCTTGTGCTTTGCTGCCTCAGTACGAGTTTATAAAGGAGCTTCTCCTTATTGTAAGGACCCGTATTCCAACATGCCCCCGAACTCGAAACAACCAAGACCCTCAACTCCGGCCACTAGCAGAACCCTAGACCTTTGTTCAAAGTACCCCTACACTCTAAACAACCAAGGCCGTAAACTCAGCCAGCCTTCGGACATCTTTCACGCACTCGGGCGGCTACTGTTGCATGCTTGCCAAAGGCGCGACGCACGGAAGCCTGCTGTGATGATCAGCCAAGGCATTCAGCAAAGGAATGTATCAGAATCGAGTTTCATGTCATGCTAAGTCATATGATTTGATGTCAGATAGCGCAGTTCCTAAGCGGATAGAAAGATACATTGATAGGTAGATAGATAGATCGACAGCTAGTTCGAGCAGGTAGACAGAAAGATAGAGAGATAGGTAGGTGGATGGATAGATCGATCCTAGACACGTTGCTAGGTCGATAGACTGGCAGACAGATCGATAGAAAGACTTGTTGACTGACTGACGGACTGATTGATTGATCCATTGATGGTCCTTTCGTTGCCGTTTTCACACCCGGGCACTTGCCTGAGTTTGGACATTTAGGTAGAGTACAATCTTGCGACAAGACATGCTTTCGACCTGCCAAAGAACCGAAATCCATTGCCCTACTCTGGGCTAGTTGTGGGGGTCAATACGTGATATTATCTGATTCACGGGTTTTTCATGCTTACAGATAATTCAGCGGGATAGATCGAGCTCATGGGTCGATTCTTGCAGGTCCAGTCTCATATAGTCTGCCGATCGCCAGCACGGGGAACCCGCTGAGAGGTTCACAGTTAGCTAAAACCTTTCACCATGTTTGCGCATCTGCAGGGACATGGCGTCGAAGCCTGAATCTGTCCAAGCAATACAACCTGCCAGTTTCCAGAAACCTCCCTGTCGAATTCGGACTTGGGGCTGAAAAAACCTAGAACCGGAATATTTAGAGTGTCTGTCTTCAGCCAGCTTGAGCAAAGAAGGGGATTTTGCTTGAACGTCCAGCGAACAAGTGTGTGTAAGCCTGCAAAGCCGGTGCAAAGTTTAATTGCCACCGTAGTAGTGGTGGTAGTACTACTACTAGCAGTGGTAGTAGCAGTTGCGGCAGCAGCAGTAGTAGCAGTAGTAGCAGTTTAGTAGTCGTACCGGTACTGGTTCTGGTTCCGTTGCTCGTACTGGTACTGCATCTTTTACAACTGCTATGTTTACTACCACTGGTATTGTCATGATTTTTGATTGTATTATTCCTATTAGTAATACTCAAGTACTCCTACTTTTCCTACTGCTTCTACTGTTAGTATTACTATTGCTAGTTCTTTTTGTAATATTTGCAAAATAATGTTAAGGATTAGATTTCTTCTTGCTATTAGTAGTTTTATTGGTAGTGGCTTTTAACATTAGCGTTGATTCCAACAGTATTAGCATTAGCAATGGTATTGGTAGTGTTAGTGTCAATATTAGCAATCGTTTTCGGAATCGTAGCATTATTCGTTTTGGTATTATTATCGGTATCAGTAGTAGTATTAGTACTAGTTGTCGTTATAGTATTAGCATTATTTAAGATTAGTGGTACTTCGAGGTGGCTTCCGAACGCACGAGCCCCGTGCTTTGGCATGGTTGAACGGCCGCACTGCCATTCTGCCGTTCGCGACGTACCATCTCAGGATCAGGGAATCAACCTGCAAAGTGTAAAGCAATCTTTATGGTGATCCCTCTAATTTCCAACCCTTTAAAAACCCTGAAGCACCTAAAGGCTCGAGGTGCCGTCGCGTGCAGGCGGCCCCCACCTGCCTGGCTGAGAATCAGTCCGTGGCTCGACTTAGTTGCCCCTGCTCCGACGACACGTTCAAGGCCCAACAGTGACAGGCCTAGGCTGAAGAGTCGAGGCTGTAGGGTTTATATGTAGGGCTTGGGCTTGGGGTGTAACGTTTTGGGTTCCGGGTACGTGGATACAGTCAGCACCTTCGATGTGCAGATCGTTATTGCCGTCGGAACATCTATTCCTGGAGAGGCAGTGCGCTGGACAATGATCCATGCGAGGAGGGACGGCACTTTCGGAGACGAGGCTTCCGCACCGCAGCAAGTTTTTGTATGAAGGCTGCATCGTGATGAGCATCGTACATGGTCATGACCATGGTGCCAAGAGAAAGATTGTACTGGTATCGAGAAGTTACACACATGAGTAGCCTCAAATCCACAGCATAGTTATGATACATCTGAGAAGTTAGGTGCCTAGCACATCTCGGGCGTGGTGCGGGTGGCAGATAGCCATCTTACGCAGGTGCCTACCCGTACCCGGGGGCATATATCCGCCCCCTTCCTGCTCATCGAAACCGAAAGTGAAGTGATACGTCAGCATAGCCCTGAGAGCCCACTGAAGCCTGTAGCCGTGCTCTCGTCTCTCGCATTGACACGGAGTAGCATGTGCAGTATGTTGTGCTGTTGGCACTTGTTCTTCCACGGAAAGGGTTGGGGACATGCAGGTACTGGTCTGTTTGTTGATTCCCTTCTAGTTAGAATTGAGTCAACGTTCAACAAAGATGCAGGGATTTGGGGTGTTCAAGCTGCAGTTAAGGTGTTGCTGTGCCGAATTTCGTGCCGAATTCTCTCCTAGCCAGCCAGTGATTCTGAGAACGCGCAAGGCCTGAAATGAAAACCCACCGGCACGAGTCTTCATGAAGCCTTGCTCTAACTCTACTGTAGGGGCCTTAACAATTTCCTATGCCATATTGGGGGGGCTGCTTATATTGTAATTATAGTATATTGGGCCCCAGAACCCTATTCTAATTATTAAGGCCCCGGTACTACTCGCACTTGGGTTCTGGCTGCCCTTTGAGTGAAGGATTCGGAGACATGATATTTCGTAGCCCGAGAAGTGGCCACTTATCATGGTAATCGTCATTAAGCTTTGAGAGAAGCCTTGTAGAACTTGTATAGCAGTATAACAACACCGTTAGTACCACGCTAGGGTGCAGCTTGCGGTCTGTCTCAGCTGCTTATGCCATGCAGGTTTTAAGAACCAGCGCCTGAGGAAGCTATCTCAATCCCGCTCCCTCCCCACAGAGTTGCATGTTATCATGCGTTATAGACGGAAGCCTATACTTAGACCAGAACTGTTTCAGCTTTAGAGGTCAGACACCAGATGTCCCAGCTTTGGCTGGGTTTTAGGCTTCATGGATTTAGTCTTAGTGATGATGACATCATAGGGACCCTTAGGGGGGTAAGGGGGAGGGGGGTAGGGGACTACACTGCCTTGAATTAGCCTTGAGGTCCTTATTATGGGCATTGAGGCCCCCTACCCCGCCCCCCGCTCCCTCCCTCTACCCCCCTAAATGTCCCTATGATGACAGGCGGCGTGCAGTTCAGGTCGGTGGTTTTGCATGAGGACTTGGCCGAACATCACATCCTCCAGCCCTTACCTTTGGTTAGTAGGGAATGGAAGAACGATAGTAATAGTAGTTACGATTGTACCCCATTCCTCCATCCCCTACTAACCAAAGGTAAGAGCCGAGAACTGGACAGGGATTCGCTGTTCATAGGTTTCTTCTTCAGAGGTAGGATGACGCAGCCGAGGTTTCCAGTTGAAGTGTAATTCCCCCAGCGGCTTAAGTCCAGCTGTGTAAGGAAAGCCGCGGCCACAGGGAGAAAGTGAAGCTGCAGGAGTCCCTTTCCGGGTTCCCGGTCAAAGGGTTTAGGTTTTAGGATTTAGGGCCGAGTTTAGGGCAACGAGGTCTCTTGCAACAAGGGCAGAGTTTGAGGAGGTAAACTCTTGTAAGTGTAATTTGAGGGGATGGAACTCTGCCTGCTACTTCAACCTGCTGTAACTTTCAATCGGGCAATCTCATTGGATGAGTTATCAGAGCCAGTTGCGGGAGTTGCTGCTGCTGCTGCTGCTGCTGCTGCTGCTGCTGTCGTTGTAGAACAGAACGATGGGCTCCAGCGACCAACGAAGCCAGGGTACTTGAGCTACAGAAGTGTCCCCATGCTGCTACGAGTATCACTATTCTTTGACGAGGTATCATATCACATTCGCCAACCCTGCAGTATTCTTGTACTGCTATTTCTGCAATACGAACAGAATAGAATTTGCCGCCGTGAGGATGACGAGACTGGCGTGCTCATCATGTCCGTAAACAGAGCGCCACTGGCCAAGCTACACTCTGCGACTTCATCGCCGTTCCTTCCACTACTTCGCTACTTCCTCCTCCTGCTACAGCCACGAATACTGCTACTACTGCTACAACTACTACTACGACGACTGCGACTACTGCTACGGCCATTGCTATGGCAACGGCTGCTATTTCCTGGGCCACTTTCGTATTTAGCCCCTCCCCCCCCGACACTGACCAGAGCCCTACATTATATATATATATATATATATATATACAATGCACAACATTGTTTGCTATGACTGCTGTCGCTGCTGGGCTGAGCCTCAGGTTAGTTGTTTGCTGGGACCGGTTTGCCCCACCAGCATGGATGATGTCCGTCGACTCCACTCGAGCTGAGAGACCTGTCAACTTCATCCTGGTGATCGTATGATTCTGGATCTAACAAACGACTCATCAGCCGTGCAGCGAGATAAACTCTCAAGGTGCTGTAGCTCCGATCGGGTTTGCAGAGCCCTGCATGCTTCAGGTTGTGCCAGGGTCTCTTCTCAGAATTCTGGGGTGCTGGCTACAGATGAACCATATATGCCCACATCACTCGGTGCGCACCAAAACATCGAACACTACAACATCGATTGTTGAATAGTTGTGATTAAATCCCGTTACTGTGCATATGACCAAACTACACCCTGAGCTCTACCTACAGTCTCCATTGTAGTTCCTTTTTTGGTTTAACCAAATATATAATTAGGATCCTAAAAGGTAACCCCCAAAAGAAACTACAATGCAGACTATAGGTAAAACTTGTCAATGACTGAGGCCCTTATGTTAGGCACGTCCCCCACTCAGTAATAGTTGAATACTATTCCTAATATAGATATATTAGGACCTTTATAGTAGCCCTATTGTAGACTCTTACTGTATGGGCGCAGTACCCAAGCCTTATGTTACCTCTGCTTCAGATGCTAAGGCCTGGTGATCCCCCGAGCGCGCTGCAAAAAGGCGACGTGCTCCTCCAGGACTGCCAGAAGTTTAGGGTTTTTAGAGCTTGTGTTCTTGACAGTTCCAGGTTTAGGATTTGGGTTTCAGTGTTTTCGGATTTTGGGGTTGAGGCGCTCGGGGCATTTGGGTTCTGCATTCAGGTTGCAGATGGAACTGGCAAGGTTTTGTACGTTGAGGCGGCCTGCCAGAGGGACAGAAATTGCAAGCAGGCGCTCCAGTTAACAGATGCATGAACAAGCCAGGCCACAACAGTATCAAAAGCCATAGGGCCATATGGGAGTTTCCGAAAATATGCTCTGAATGAGTAGCCTGAGAAAGTGGCTGTAGCGGTTAATGTGTGCTCTGGCCAATGAGCTGGGGAATGGCCAATGTGCTGTCGCTGGTACTGGAATCCTCGCTGTGGTTCGTCTGAGAATGAGTGCTGAAATAGTATATAGGATCCTTATTGTAAGGATCCCCAAAGAAGGTATCCCTAATTTGCGAAAACTCCCATATGAGTGCGGATTTCACGATTTGCGACGCTGAACCGGAGCTGTTGGCTCTCAATCTGCCCCATGATTTCACGCGGAGGTCGGCAAATACAAGGTTGACAACTTCGGTGCCGTTCGCATGCTGCACACTCAGCTGCCGAACTTCCGGTCTGACTGTATGGCTTAGAGTTTTACAGGCTGAGGCCACAAAGGTGGGGATGTGTGGTTCAGTATAAAGGTCTTCAGGACCAGGATATAGGTGTTGTCCGCGAGCAGTAGACGGTGCCACCTGAGGGATATAGAAGTAGAGTTGAACCTCCTTCAGAGTGAAATCCCGAAGCTGGGCATCGATCGTCAGGAGTTTACGAAGATGAACCGGTGGATGCGTGTCGCTGTAAGCTGACAAACATAAACCGGCATCGCGAGGATGTATTGTAATGTATGTGGATATATCTGTTTGTCTAGACATATGTACATATGTATGTATGTGTATATATATATATATATATATATATATATGTTCCATATTGTGTATGTATATATATATATATATATAACATTACACACTGATTATCTATATCCATTGATTGTGTGTGCGTTTGTGAATGTGAGAGAGAGTGAGGCTCGGTCAACGCGTGGCGCTGAGTGCCGTCTGGATCTCAGTAAAGCAAACAATTTGGGTGTTTCCGGGTTCATGGTCTGGTGTCTTTTCAACAGGTACCTATCTAAGTAGCATGGTCACTCCTCAAACCTCATTGGGTCTGGTGTTTGTAATCTGGTGTTTATGCGTCAAGTGATTTAGGTTGCTGTGCTCTACATGCATCATTTCGGCAGCATGGGGAGGTGGGAGATTAAAACCTTCGAGTTGGAGAACAAAGACGTAGTTGCAAGCTGCAAGAGCGTCAACATCTAGCCATAATATAGTGGGTGGAGTTTAAGGTCCGTGCTTCGCACTGCTAGCCCCCTCTGATCTGATTTCACACTTAGAAGACGTGAAAGCACATTAAGCTGAATTTCGTACTGGCATGTATATCCCCAACCAACAGCTGAATCTTATGAGATTGTTCAAGGCCGCTAGAAACCCGTAGACCCGTCGGGTCAAATAGTAATTTCCCAGGCTGACAAAAGCGTGTAAACACCACATGGGTGGTTGTCAATATTAGGGTCCCTTTTCGGGTCCTTATTAATAATGCGGCACCTAGTATTTAGGGGACCCAAAAAACGGAGCATAATTTTGACAACCACTCACATGACTCGATGCATCTGGACGACTCATACTCTTCTGCGTGTCCCCTCTTCTGGCAGCATTGCGACCTGCTTCCGTTCTACGCTGATCCTTCTGTGCTCAGCACTGAGGCACAAGATCTCTTCTACGTTGGTGACACAGCCCGGTGCGCCGAAAGGGGGTGTAAATGGCCAAGTGTTCATTGAAGAACAGGAGTGTGTCAAAAGCTCGCATTGTAGTGCGCGAGGTTCGGCAGAATTCAGGATTAACATGATATTTACCGACTAGCCTATGGTGAAGTTGCCCAACAAAGTTGAATAAGGTCCAAAGTGCTTACACCTGGGACATAATTTCTCGGACACGTGGGTTTCTCGAGTGACACAGAGTTATAGTTCTATGCAGATAAACTTCGCAGTGGATCCGACACTTGCTTTTCCTTCATCTTCACCACTAAACGGTATGTCGCGGCTTCGGAGGTTCAACTGGAAGTTTAAGCATCGGAACTTCGGCCCAACGCTCACAACAACCCTCAACCGTTCTGAAGAAGCGCAGAAGGCGTTTCAAGGCGGCAGGGGCCCCCCAGATCAGACACCGAGGTGTTCTTTCCAGGCCAAAGGATCGGAGCTTTGGGACTTATACGGTTCTTATTCTTGAACTAGGTACCCATTTGGCAAAGATGTGTTTTAGGTTTCCTTTACTGTTTAATGTAGGGGCCATTACCGTCGATAAACTTGGGCCGTTGAAATCGACACCTTCTGCAAGTTTAGGGCATATGTTCCAGTCATCCGGCATCTTGGGGCTACAGTCTCAGGATGTCTTCGGGCTTTTAGGGAATTGTTTTATAGGCTTGAAATCTTGTGGTTCTTGCGGAGCTGCTTCCGAGCTGATCGCCAGACTCTAAGATTCAGGGTGGAGCAGGATGTAAGGCTTCGGGGAGAAAGCGCCTAGGGTGTATAGGGAGAGGCATTCAAGCTTTCGAAATTCTTGCTAGCCTGTGGGCTTTCGTCTTGGCCGGAGGTAGACTCGCAGACATGCACCAACCCTTCAAACGACTCCATCGTTCACGAGCGCCCACAATTCGAAGGCTCACAGTTCGCCGAGACGGTCGCATCCACAACCTGGAGGCCAGTGGGCCCGGGTTCAGATGCGCGAGATCAAGCCCTATAAACTCCTTATGCAAGCCCATCTTCAGAGGCGTGCGTGGGAGCTGCTGCATCCCTTGACCTGAAACCGACACACACTATAAGCCCCACGAACACAGAGACCTCGTCTGGCGCTGTCCGAGTTGCGACAGTGTAAACCTGCAAACTACGGTTGATGATATAAATCCTGCATTACCTTAAGGACCCTAAACTATGGGAATTATGGTATATTCCTTTTTATGGTTAATGCAGGGTTTATATCATCAACCGTAACACACCCTAAATCCCCAAACTCCCTAGATCCATGAACCGCCGGGCCCTGACCCTGAAGCCCAAGAAAGCCGGCAGGTCAAGCTCCGACCTTCCACGCACCTCGTGCCGCCTCGGCCCCGGGATGTCGAGGGTGCATCAGATGCAGTGGAAATGGAGGTATGTATCGTTTAGGAATTAGAGTTCAGGGTAGCTGAGGGTTTAGTATGGGTTTAGACGGTTTAGTGTTTAGGGTAGCTTAGGGTGTAGAAGGCGGAACAAAGTCAACAGTTTGTATACAGTCCATTCTAAACTCCCTAGATCCCCGACCTCGTGACTCCGATTCTATGCTTGGAGGTTCATGGGTGCTTATTATTGTAAGTGGAGTTATAAGCCCCCTAATATGGGTTATAAATATAGGTACCCTACTTATATAGCCCCACGGATAACTACCCATGAACCTCCAAGTGGAGCATCTCAAACTTCGCTGACTGGTTTGGGGTTTGTCATAGGGACCGTTAGGAGCGGTAAGGGGGAGGGGGTAGGGTGCCTTAAATGCCTATAATAAGGACTTAATAAGGCCTATTTAAGGAAGTACAGTGCCCTACCCCCCTCCCCCCTACCCCCCTAAGGGTCCGTATGAGTTTCGGGATGGGGGTTTTCATGCTCAGAGACTCAGACTCAGAAAGCTTCTCATCCCCAGGCGCTGCCTCTACCGTGGGAAGGTGACTATTGAGCCTCTTCGGTCTGCAATGAGAGTCGTGCTCTGGTCTGACATGGCATTCCTGTGGGCTCCGGTTACCTAAATGGTAGTTGTCGGTTTGGGTCCCTATTATAATACGGCACCTAATATTTAGGGTACCCAGAAGGGGGACCATAGTTTTGACAATCACCCAGACAGCAGCCTACCGGGGTACGTAATAGATGGTGAGTAACCTGCTATTCAGGTAACTGGAGCCCTAGACCGTTGATAGCTCATGGTATGGAGGCAAAGAGGCAAACAGGGTTTGGGACTCAGGCGCTGCAGGAAGGTATTCATAGTAAGATCGTGGAGAACTAGAGAAGGTGACCGGCTCCTTCAACACTAGCACTGAACCATTGGGGGAATCACGGACGCGACGGGATCCTCAGACTCAGACGGACAGATGCTTTCAAGAGCCGGGAAGGCTCAAGAGCCGGAGAGGGAACTAGAGCGCAAGACTGTTTACGTGGCACGCACTACCACATGTTTCATCTCCTTCCACACATGGCATGCCTCACTATTACATGCATGCACGTTTCAGGTTTTGAAGATTATAGAGCGGTATCCCGAAAGCTTCCTGCACCGCCTATTTACGGTAGCAGCTCGGATACTGTGCTAACACCATTTTCCCGAACTATGCGGTGATGCACGCAGTCATAGGAGCATAGACATGGGAAGCATCACCACCAGCCTCGGACCAAACTCAGAAAGCTAAGTCTTTGCACGAGCCCACAGCTTGGGACGACCAAGACGAGCTCAGCTCAGGGTGCAAAAGAAGCGGTAGGAGTGCTGAACCTCGTGCACCCTTACTTACTCCCTGTTCTTTATGGGAGTTTCCGAAAATAGGGGACCTAATATAGTGCCCTAAATAGTAGGATGCTGACGGGAAAGAGAATGATGGCGTCACAACTCTTTGCGATCTTGCTGCGAGCGTCCTCAACGTCTGAAGTTGAACAACTTCTTGATGTGCCGCGAGACATGCCGGTACGGTGCCGCTTTCGAGCAGAGTGGGACTTCAGCCGTTGCTGTGATGCTTCACGTCCGGAGCTACTGGATTCCACATGCTTCCGCCTAGAGACACCAGAGGGGCGCGACTATGCTATTCAGCATTGCTGCGACGATCGCCAGGGCCTCTGGGCCCACAGCCGCATCGTGCAAGCCGTGGTCGGGATGGCTGGTTGCCTCTTCGCCTGCCGGTGCCATGAAAAGGCAAGCTTTGACTGCGGCTGCGAAAAGGTTTTCCTGCAGGACATGGAGCACATCGCAAGCGATCTCAAGGTTGCCCACCGAAACCGCTTCTGGCGAGCGGCTGGACGATGGAGTGTGGGCAACCGGTCAGCCCACTGGAACAATCGAAGCGCCAATGCCGTGGTCCTGGACTGCTCCGAGAACAAGAGAAGCGGCCTCCGGATGTTGGAGCATGTTCTCCTGAGTTTCTCAGGGGCCACAGTTGTGCAGGGAACCGAATCCCTCAAGCTCCTTAGCCAAGCCTTGGATCGACACCAGCTCATCTCGAAGAGTGAGTCCCGGATCAGACTGCGTGCTACACGCCGGAAGCTTCATCCAGACCGCCTCCGAAGGCACTTCAAACCGGAAGGCAGCGAGCCGGTGCACATCGCCATGGTTGCGTCCATCGGGGAGCCGGTGAATGGGCGACGTGCGCTTGCAACCATTCGCTCCGCCCTGTACCATGCTAAGGAAAAGCCTCTACACTTCCACCTTTTCGTAGATCAGGCTGGCCGCGAAGACATGGAGTCCGTCCTGCGAGAATGGCTTGAACCAGAGCTGCACAGACGAATAGCCAAAATTTCCTGGTACGGTCCTGCCGACTTCCCCCGGATCTGGCAGATCCTGCATGATCGTGTGCCTGCAGAGTGTATGGAGGGAGCAGATGGGTGGAAGGGTGAGTATGGCTCACCCGGCTGGATGAGGCTTTTTCCAGAAGAAGTGTTCAAGAACGAGCCAGAACACCTTATTTGGACTGACGCTGGCGATTACCTTTTCTTTGCAGATCCTGCCGAGCTTTTGCACGAGCACTTGCGGATGGTAAGAAGCTCCAAAGCTGTGGCAACTTATCCCTGGGAGAATCTGGATTGAAGTTGTTGTTAACTCAAGCTATCGTAATGGGCAATAATGGGTTTAATGTGGTTTAGCCAAGAAAACGAGACGGCGCCGTTATTGTGGTCATTTATGCAGCAGCATGAGATGGTAGAAATTATTGTTATTATATCTTCGGTTATTCAGATTAAGCTCCTTGACAAGAGATCAGGAATGTCTATCCTTTGCAGATTTTCGCATTGCGGCAGATGCGTGAGGTGCAGTGGTCTGCAACAGCGGAGGCACTGGTACGCCGGCTGCTTCCTCTGGATTTCACGCATTTGTGCTACCGCGGCGAGGGCACTGCCATGGAAGAGATGACCAAGCATTACCAGGATCTTTTTGCCCCGATTTCTGCAGAGTGGGCACACGAGCCCTGGCTGCCCAACTTCCATCAGTCACTGGTGAGTAAGGAGAGAAAAGGAGGCTATTTGCAGACCCCTTCTGTGTGGGAAGATCGGGAGCATCCGGGCCTTGTCGATCCCACGCTGGCTTTCGTTTTTTGCCCAACTACTGCCGATCTCTTCATACACTTCTTGGCGATCTGGCTCCATCCTCCAGTCTTCAGCTTTGAGATTGCTCAGCTCTTGGTGATGAGTGGCGACTTGATTGCAGAGCAGGAGCGGATGCTCCGCCTCTATCGATGTGGGGCTCCTGTCAAAGGCATGCACCTGATTCGGAACTTCCATGACTGGGTGCCCTGGAGCCTTCGACTTTTGGACTTTTGGAGTCGCCTCCCCGGCCTCTGGGGCTATCGCAAGCGGAGCATCCCTGCTCGGTTAGATGAGCAGAGATCTAACCGCAGCGACACGCTCAGAAAACTTGGACCGCAGAGTCTTCGGAATCACCACGGGCTGAGTGCAGGGTTTTAGATTTCAGTATAGATTCTCTTACACTCAAAAATTGGGAGGGTCTAGTTCAGGGGCAATTTCCTTGTTTGTTGAAGAAGCCCTTCGTGCATGAGCGTCCTCGAAAAGGCGGCTCGTGACCTATCTCGGCGAGTTTGCTGAATTGGAGGAGCATCAGACAATGGGGGACACCAGAGGAGAACTCAAGTTCCTCTCATATTCAGACTTTTGCCCAACTCCGCAATGTCTCGAGCCCAAGCCATCCCACAGGCCTGCTAGCCATTCTGTGGGTTGCCCTGATTGTTCCTTCTCCCTAAACCCTAAACCCTAAGCCCTAGAGGAAGCTGGCTTATAGAACAAGGAATCTCCTTAGGAATTCTTTTTATTTTTGTTCACATAAAACCCAAGAGAATATTAAACATATTATATATTTGTATTATGGTTCTAACTGGGGTATAGGAGTAGTGGAGTATTCGCGACAGCAGCAAGAGGAGTGTTTGCCCAGAGCAACAGAAAGCGCCCTCGGCTCTTCATCTGAAATCTTGGGTTGGGGGCCCGCAATGCGCGCAAAGCCCGGAATCTCCACCCAACCCCAGAACCTTCAACTCAAAACCTTAAACCCAGATTCCTAGACCCCACCTCCCTTAGAGCAAGCCTTCTCGCACCTTTATCACTTGGAGGGGGGTTCTAAATCGGGTAACTATATTATAACCCGTATTAGGGGAGTTATATACCTCCACTTGTAAGTACCCACGAACCTCCAACTAAAGTCACGTCTGGTTACTGGTTTGTGTTACGGAATGGGGGGACTGGATTGCGGAGACTATTATTGGGGATTATATAGGGACTTTTTAGGGATCCCATTCCTTCCTTCCCTACTAAGCACCAGGGAGAAGTCGCAACCCTAAGTGCCAAGTGCGGGGCTCCAGGCCAGAATATTTCATCTTTGCTGGCCTCGTCTTCACCCCGTTGACTGCTGGGCTCCAAGACATCTGTAATTTTCAGATTGATGGCTTCAAGATTTCGGATTTGGGGTTTGACGTTTAGGAAAATGAGGAGCTTAGGATTATGAACGAAGGTTGAAGTCTAGGGTCTAGGCTTGTGCGCACACGCTCATATGAATCGTATATATTATGTGTGTATATATAAATGTACATACATGTATATATATATATATATATATATACACACACACATATAAATATGTAGGTATGCGTGTGTGTATACATATATACATATACATGTATAGACGTGTCTATAATATATATATATATATATATATATACATATGTATAAACATGCTCTTCATATATACATATGTAAAGATGCATGCATGTGTAAGATGTATAAAAATACACACATATACATGTATATATGTATAAATACATACATGCTTATACATCTATTTGGAGGAGCTTGTTTGTTGATTCAAGGATGTGTAACTGTGCTCTTTGTAACTATGCACGCATTCATGCATATATATATATATATATAAACATGTACATATGTAAGTTTATGTGAATGCATCAAGAACTACGTACATATACATATACATACATATATATATATATATATGTATGTACATAGATATTTCTGTACATAATTTCACATGTTTGCCTATGTTTGTATGTTGTGTGGGAAAGGGATATGTTAGTATGTACCGGAACAGTGGTACGAAACATGCAGGCGCATGTACTAGCTTTAGCCGATGTGCTGCCGGCTCTTTTACTGGTCGGTTTAGGGTTTGGCGGGGTCCGTTAAGCATTAACTGGACCCGTATTTGGTCCTTTGTTGGGCTCAGGCTGACTTCTTGGAACAAGCCTGGCCTTCCTCGCAGGAGCACTGCCGAAGAGACGCGTCAGGGTGAGAGAGACATTAACTGGAGTGCGCTTTTGCTTGACTCTTTGACGAGTGAAGCAACTTGAACCACCCCAGCCGGACTGCGGATATTTACAGCTGTCATCTTGCCAACCCGGGTGGGGAGATACTTGTCTTTAACCGCAAACCAGAGAACTTGCAGGAGTAGCAGAAGTAGAAGTAGTAGTAGTAGTAGCAGTAGTAGTAGTAGTAGCAGTAGGAGTATAGTAGCAGTAGCAATCGCAGTAGTAGTAGTAGTAGTAGTAGTTGTTGTTGTTGTTGCTGTTGCAGGAGGACCAGCAAGACATCCAGCACTGGTACGAGTCCTTCTGGTAGTACTGCTTACTACTGCATCTGCTACTGCTACTGCTCTAATGCTACTGCTACTGTTGCTGCTGCTGCTGCTGCTACTGCTGGTGCTACTGCTAGTGCTATGCTGCTATACTGCTTCACTGCTACACTTCTACACTGCTAATTACACTGCTGCAGTGCTAGACTGCTAACTGCTACTGCTACAGCTGCTGCTACTGCTACAGCTGCTGCTGCTGCACCACTACCGCCACCAACGCCGCTGTTGCCACTGGTGCTAGCGTCTTCTGTTGCTAGCATGGCCATCGCTACGGCCGCCCTCGTGCCAACCTGTACGGCGCCGGCTGTCACTAATAAAGCTACCCACTCCACTGTCTGGTGCTGCGTTGACGTCGACGACGAGCGCTCATGTTCCCTGTGTTTGATTTTACTTGCATCCCTTGTGGATGTTACGGTTAATTGGCTGCGTCATTTCGCTTACTGGGGCCGGCGACAATGTCCTCCAGAAGCTTGGTTAAGCTGGCAGCACTCTGGAATCTTTACTGATTTTCGATGGTCTGAATCCAAGTGGCCAGGTCCCGAAGCCTTGCGAGTAGCCGAACCCCAACCTTGCGGAGCGTATCTTCCCTTTCAACCCTGGAAGATGCTTCCGGAACCCCTTCCGAAGTTGGCCTGACAGGACCGGCCAGCTCACTTGATGGTTTTGTTCCACAGGCCTTTGGGATACCGAAGGGCTTTGCACAGGTCCTATTGAAACTCCTTGCGCACTGTTCAGCTTTACGGTTCCTGGGTTCGTTGGGAACGTGCTTTTCTGGGTTCTGAAGTACCATGTGTTAACTTTTTTGTTGGACCTGTTCTTAAAGGAATGACTGTGAACTCAGAGCTTGCATTTTTTCTCCCTGGTCACTTCAAAACCCAGTTTTAGGTGAAGGCAGAAGCCAAGAGACAATGCGGTCACGGCAGTAGAGACAGCCGCTACAGCAAGGTCCCTTTTAGGTAAAAGCAGAATCCGAAGGAAAATCCAGTCATGGCAGCAGGGAGAGCCGCAAGCGGAATGTGCATTCTACAGGTAAAGGCAGAAGTGGGAAACCAATCCCGTACGAAGAACCCTCCCCGGGCTTTGGCGAAAGGCACATACAAGGCTGGGTCTTGAGGGCCGGCCGGGAGCTGGAATTATGCAGGCGTTCGAACTAACATCGGCCCCGGCGAACACATGCAACCGCAAGAACAGCGGCAGAGGTATGACACCAACATTTCCGATTCATATGCCGCAGTTGTTGCAAGATTATACGGTCTTTCGCCAGGCCTGCCGATAAAGAAGCAAATCGCCGTTTGGTGTTCGTCGTTTTGACATACGATCGAGCGAAAGCTTCCAAACACTCCATTCCCCCAAAACTAAAACATAGGCCCATATAGGCCCTAAGCCGTACCCGGGCTGCAGTCGCACAGCACAGACGCGAACCGGCAAGGGGTGCTATGACGCCCGAGCGACGCCAAGCAATCGCCCGATGCTTGAAGTTTCTGCTTCGTTGCGGGGGTCCCGTGAGGATGTTCGGACATGACCAGGATGTGAAATCATTTGAGCGGGCTTTCATTCAGTGCAAGCTAGGTCTGCGCCATGATATAGGCTTCCCACGCATCGGCTTTATCGTCCCCTGTCACGGATGATAGAGCAACAGGTGATGCCAGCTGTGGCCACTAGAAGGGCAGAGTTCGCAACAGAAAGACCTACCGGAGCGAGGGTCTGCTCCCCTCGGCACTGAATTGAACTGAAGACTGAGAGATCGCGGCCATAGTCATAGGGCATGCAGAAGCTGTGAGGGCAAGTCAACTATAGATTCTTGTCGGGCAAATCAGCCGTATGACTCCTAAATCTCCTGAAGTTGCAACCAAATGAGAACTTATCCCTGCTTAAAGCCCAGAACAGACCCGAAGCTACCTACACAAATCTTAAGCCAATTACAACCCCTAAAAGCCCAAGGGTTCTAGAGCCCTAGACGTCGTGGGAAGCCCCTGATGAACCTTTACAAGGAACCCTCTTTTGAGGAGCGCTTCGTAGGCAAGCCTTAAGCTATACATACATACATACATACATACATACATATGCATATATATATATAATGATAACTATATATAGTTGTAAATATGTATGTATATATATATATATGTATATGTACACACATACGCACACACACACTTATGTATACACATGCATATACATTTACATTTATATATATATATATAGGTATACATATCTTGAGTGTGTCTTTACTTATATGTTCATACATAAGCCCTTGAGCTCAGATCCTGCTCAACATCCTCGCGGATGATGTGAATGCAGGCCGGCGCTGGCAGGGCTGTACGGGGTTCTTATAGAGCGAATTTAGGCCTTTATGAAACTCCTATAAGGTTTTCCATGATCTTGTTGTAGGGTTCTAGTCTTCTTGTTGTTGCTCAAGGATTTTCGAAGGATTGTGATTCATCAGATTCTTCTGGGATTTGATGGGGTTTTACGCGGAATCGTTGTTCATGCAGTGTCGGGCTTTGGGGCTTTGGCCGGCGTGCAAGAAATCCGCAGATACAGCAGCACCAAAGGGCTGGTTGCTGCTAGGAATTCAGATTTCAAGGCTGAGGAATTAGGGTTTGGAAGTTAGAGGGCAATATAATTAGTTGCCGGAATAGTTTCCAATATCATTCTCAACTGTTATGCTATAGCATGTCCCTTGAAAGCCATGTTTCAATTACTAACGCCTCTGTATTATAGGTTTCGGGCCCAGCGCGCACTCGGAAAAATGCAGCAAAGCATGTTCAAGGAAGCGCTGACGGGGCCTTTGGCTGCTGATCTCGATCTGGCAAAGACAGGTGCTCAAGCCGGCCTAGATATGCCCATGACTTCTCTGAGCTTGTTCAGCTGCGCTCCCCAAGCGTGATTATGTCTTGGCCTCGGTAGAAGTAAGATCTGCCCCAAAGCCCTATACTCTAGTAGGCCCCTGCAGTATCTCTGAACAGGCTAGGCCTTGCAGCTTCTGACTTTAAGAGCCTTCGCCGGTCTCGCGGACCCTGTAATAATGGAGGGCCTGAGTACGCAGAGCAGGGATTTCTTTGCTGATTCTCTTAGAGGATTTAGGGTTCATAGGTCGCTTGGCAGATTCCGTTAAAAAGCCTTGAAGTTGTAGGCTGGACGAGCGTACTTGCCAGATTGGATCCTTGATGATCCCAGAGGCACCATGGCATTGAGCTTTCGGCTGGCGCGGCGCCTTGCCAGGTGCTCCTTCATTCCAAGCCTAAGACGTGTCAGTGGGCAGCCCAATGATTCCGTTCATTCTCTGCAAACGCCAGTGAGAGCGGTTGATGACTTCCAGTACATGTCCAGAGAAGAGGAACGCATCGTTAGAACTACATTGCACGAAGTGGGAGTGCAAGCCGACATGAAGCTCTCTCTGAAGGTTTATCACTTTCAGGAGCTTTCGCGAACATCCCTGTCCGATGATTGTCTTCGAAGGGACTCACGATATGTTCGCTTAAAACAGGACTTGCAAGAAGAGGTGTCGCAGCTGTCGCCCGCGCAGCTCGTAGCGGCCATGGTTTCTTGCGGCCGCTTGCGTGTGCAAGAGAAGGCGATTTGGTGGGACTTAGCTCGCGCAGTGGAGCGACATACGGTCAAAACTCGCAGTGGTGCACCGGGCCTGCAGCACTCACAGATTTGTTTGGTCATGTACTCGCTTGGAAGAGCCAATATAAAGATCAAGGACCGCTTCTACTATCGCACTTTCAAACTCATGGTGCGGAATCCGGAAGTCTGGACAGAGTTCGATATGGCTTGGATCATGTACGCGATGCGAAAGCGCAGGCTTAAGCCTTTCGATGAAGAGAAAAAGGAGCATCAGATGTGGGCCAAGGTTACGATGAATGTCGCTGCATATTTCAGACAGAAGCTGCACTTCATGTCGCCACAAGGAATTGTCTTCATCCTTTACGAGTTCGCAAAGCAAGGGCTTTACCCGGGCCCGTCGATCTTCAGAGCAGGCCGGCGTGTTCGAAAACACGTGGCCTCCTTGAACAACAAAGCCTTGGTGTGCCTCGCAGCTCCTTTGTTCTACACTACGGCTACGGTAAGCTTTGGTAGTTTCGTAGCTTGCGACCCAAAAGTTTATAACCTTTCACTTCGGTGGCTTATTCGGGAAGTAAGGTTCTACTTGCAAGGTTCGACTGGCCAGAGCGTCGCGTGTTGAAGAAGCTCAGCGCAGAGGTGACGAAGCCACGGCGCATGGTGCAGCTGCATCCCAACATGTTGGCCGTGATCTTGCACGCCTACTCCAGGCTTGATGTCCGTGACACAGCTCTTCTGGAGAGCATCACCGAAAAGCTGAGCCGGTCTCCAGAGAAAATGGCCCGCAGGTACACCGCGACAGTAGCACACTCCCTTGGCCGCCTGGGAGTGCGGGGTGCCATCTGGAAGCCGCTTTCCGAGCGAATTTCGGAACAAATTGACTTCTATTCCCCGCTCGAGATGGCCTTGATTGCACATGCATTTGGCAAGACTGCCGTGCGTGAGCGGAGTCTGCTGGAGGGTCCATTCACGGAAGCTGCCTTGGCAACCGTCAGTGGTTATACGCCGAAGCTTATTGCTTGCCTGCTGGATGGCTTGACCATGGCAGGCTGCTTGCGTGAAGACTTGTTCAGCTCCTTCATGGAGGAATACATTCGCCTCGGCTCGATTGGTGGTCGACAGCGGCAACACATGATGGCGCGTATATTGTTCGCAGTCATGCTGGAGAGAAAACATCTGCTGGAAAATCGAAACGCGGCATGGCAGCCACTGTTAAGCCGCATACAGCATGCACCCACAGACGCAGTGCTGTTGCCACACCACCGGGAGCTGGCCAGCTGTGCAACGGCATTATCTCTGGATGCCCGCATTCGACGGCGGAAGGGCCCATACATCGTGGACTTGCATGTGCCGGTGGATGCCCACATTCCGGCAAATCCGGGTGCTAAGCACATGATCTCGGGCCTGGCAATCCACCTCATGGCCGAGGCGGAGTTTTGCCCTTTGACTGGTGAGTTGCTGGGTCCCACGCGGCTAAGACGTCGCCAGTTGGAGCGCATGGGCTGGCAGCACTTGGGACTTCGGCGCAAGGAGTGGTTAGCGCTGCCCGATACCGATGCACGGGTCACCGCCCTAGAGGCCCTACTCGTGAAGCACGTCCCCCTGCGGCGCCGTTCCTTGACGGAACAAGCTGTGCCGCTCCAGATCGCCGACTCGCAGCGAGTCCTTCTGCCCAGTTCCTCCTCCGACGTTCAGGAATCTGAGACCGGAGATGTGAGCCCACAGCCAGCTTCACCAGAAAGCACGAAGGCCTCGGATGCAGATCCGGAAACTAAAGCCGGTACCCCTGTGTTTCCGATCCTGGTTCGTGTAAACTACAGTCCGTCCGGTCACCTTGTCGCTACTGCTGCACAAGTATGATTCACCGAACCACCACCACCACCACCACCACCACCACCACCACCACCACCACCACCACCACCACCACCACCACCACCACCACCACCACCACTACCACCACCACCACCACCACCACCAAACCAGAGCATCATCATCGTCACAACCGTCAGCAGCAGCTTTATCATCGTGGAGCACATCGTTTTTCACGTGGTATTGTTTCCATCATGTTCACACTGTCCGTTGTCATCGCCACCATCGTCAATGTAATCATCATCGTCGATGCTACCAGCACTGTCATGCCCATCACTAACGTTCGCACCAAGGAACATTGTTCATCATTGTTTATCGTTACTGCTTTCGTCGTCATAAGTGCCAACCGCATACCCAAGTCATCGTCAACATCAACGCAGAACCATGGCTGCTCAGTGCTAAAGCTTGCGACCCTTACTAGTCGAAGATTTAACCGTATCTCAATCCTTTGACCCCGACACCCCGAAAACCCTACGGCCCAAATCCTACACCCCCGACACTACTGCTCAATCCCGACACCTTATCACTACCCCAAACCCTAAACAGTAAACCCCAAACCATATATGGGAGTTTCCAAAACAGAGGACCCTGATATAGTACCCTAAATTAGGGTAAATATTAGGATCCTCCAAACCCCAACCGCTTTGTCAGCTCCTGTAGGTCACGGCTCGGGGTACGTGGGTGCACCCATCCTTGAGAGTCGCCGCCTTGGTTTTCAGGGGTGAGATCTTTCTGAAAATTCGTGGTTCTTTAAGGGTTGTTATAAGGGTTCTATGTTGGAAGTGCTCTTTAAGGGTTACTATAAAGGTTCTCGTTGCAGGGTTTAGGGGTTTAGGTGTGCCAGTTGCCTTCAGCCTAATAATAATGGTTGAGATCTCACCTTTCCTCTTGCGGTGTTTGCACTCTTTGGCAAGCATTCCTCTGTCTTCGTGGTCGTACAGTACAGACGTTGGAGCCGTGAAACTCAGCTTCCGATCAACAGGTCTGACGCTTCGAGGACCTGTGAGAGAGAGAGAGAGAGAGAGAGAGAGAGAGAGCAAGAGAGGCTTTTGTGTTTTATCACGTTCGCGGAACCCTAAACCCTAAAGCGTGGGTTGGGCTGCTTGAGCCGGATTGACGCAGGGGGGGAGCCCAGGGCTCAGTCAACTAAATCCTGGGGTTCCTTTAAAGGGATCTATAAGGGTGTCTCTAAGGGGTTCCTTTAAACGGGATATTATAGTTTTTTAGGGTTTATGGGTTTAGGGTTGATGATATAAATCCTACATTAAGCCCAAGGCCATGGGAATTCTGGTAGATTCGTTATGACGGGTAATGCAGATTTATGTTATCAACCGTATCAGTAGCCAAAAAAGCACGCAAACACAAACCGTTGGGTTGGATATCCTTACTTGTTGGCCTTCCTTCAAGTTTACGGGCTGTTTCAAGTCTGTAAACAATGGGGTTGCCTAGTATGCGGAGTGTAACCTACGATGTAGGTAGCTGGAGCCTCAGGGCAAATAGGATAGGAGCTTCAGTACAAGTCAGGTTCTTTGGGCAAGAAGGGTCGATTAGTAAAAGGAATGCTATTCCTCAGGGTTCCTTGTCATCAATACGATTACCAAACACACCCGAAACTCTATTCAATCTGCTGCGGCCCCTATGTTTGGGTTCGGTCTTGCGAAGTTTTGAGCTCAAAGGTGCACGGTTGTCGGAGGTAACATGGTCGACAAGCAACGTCTGTAGCCGGGTTGATTTCGATGGGTTGTTTGATCCAGGACGTAGGCGACACAGACAGAACAGTCTTTGAGGCTACCTTAGTTAGCCGCTATTTAATGCTGTTTAGTTTAGTTTGCAGTACTTACTTGTAGGTAGGGTTATGGTATGTCTACTGGCTTCCAGTCTCTTCGGACCGGCCAGGGCTAAGCATTAGAATTTCAGTCGTAAACCACGCCGAGGTATCGGCGGCCACAAGGCACGGTGGGGCTTTAGTGGATTGGGTTGCGTCCGTGGCCTGCTGAACTGCCAAAAGGCACTGTGAAATACGCACCGTTTGTCTTCTCTGCCATGACTGCCATGAGCACTGTTGACTCTATTTCTCAAGCTTTTCATCTCGTACCAGGATGTGATTGCCACGAATCCTGGCTGCTACTGTTACAGTGCCACGCAACTGACGACGACGCTACTACTACCACTACTACTGCTACTACTACTACTACTATTACTACTACTACTACTACTACTACTACTACTACTACTGCTACTACTACTACTACTATTACTACTTCTACTACTACTACTACTACTACTGCTACTACTACTACTACTACTACTACTACTACTACTACTACTAATACTACTACTATCACCACCACCGCCGCCACCACCACCACCACCGTTGCTTGGCCACCATTTACGTTCACACGGCTTCCTGTCTAAATGTAGACTGTAGACCATCGCCTCGAAACCGCACAGCCCTCGGAGTATCCGTTGTGGATCCCTGAAAGGCACCCCCAAAGGAACCCGTAGATCCCTTAAACGAACCTTTAAAGGATTCTTTAAAGGAACCTATAAATCAACCCTTAGATCCCTTGTAACGGGAACGCTATAAGCCCTTGCAGACCCGGAAGGTGTCGGACATGTCGGAGCTTGTGAGTCGATTGCAGCAGGAGGCGCAACAAGGGTTATAAGGGTTAATTAATATCAGTACTATACTTGGAAGTGGGGGTTATAACCCGGGGTTATAAGCAGAGTAACTATATTGAACCGGCAGGGCAGGGGCTAGCTGCGTATCCCACGGATCACCGCCACAGTTTTCACTCGAATGCTGACTGTGTTGTCGATCACCATGATTGAGGCTCCGGCGGTTCGGAGTTCAGCCCCGGAAGCACCCGGATGGTATTACTTACGTAAGCCCAGCGTCTTTTCTGCGTGTGTGTGTTTTCCCCGGCTATCGCGCTGGGCGGCGCCACCAGCTGTTGCAACGTGTGTGTGTGTGTGTGTTGTAACACACCGTTATCACCCTAATGCAAGAACATGTGTTAAGATTGCATAAGGGTGTTCAAGGCGACGTGTATGTATCTAGATGTATGTAGTTTGACTTCAGGTTTAGTAATGTAATGTCAGGCAGTGCAATGTAATGTACTGCAATGTATTGTAATTGTAATGTAAGGTGTGTTGATGTAATGTGAGTGTTGTAATGTAGGTATGTATGTAGGATTATGTTGGTATGTATGTCTGCATGTCTGACTGATTTGTTTGTCTGTCCATGTGTATGTGTGCATACATGTATATTTACATATATACATATATATATATATACACATGTATATACATTTACATATACATAATTACACACACATGACACATACATACACATATATATATATATACACAATATGTTTGTTTATTTACTGTATATATGTATAGAGATATACGTATGATATGTAGATACATATAGGGAGAGAGAGCGAGAGAGGGAGAGAGAGAGAGAGAGAGAGAGAGAGAAGCTCAGACATCCGAGTCCGAAGCATTGCTTTAGGGTTTTTTGAGTTGGGGGAGTACCTGTGAGGTACGGGAGAAGGACTTCGTGGAGATCGAATTTACAATGGCCGCCGCTTGGCGAGCCAATCAATCTGGGCTGACCCGAAGAGCCCTACAACGAAGACCCTGAACAAGGAGTAGTTCCAGTCCCTCATGCCGGTTATGCCAAAAATACCAAAGTGGGAAACTTTACATGTCCCTTATTAACGGTACATGAACAACTCAGGGCTCTTTTTATGCTAGGACCGTAAGCAACCGACGATAAAAAGGGGATCTGAAGCCCGAGAACCTTGCCACATGGCTAGAACCCCAGGACTTCTCGATGCAGCAGCCCTAGAATCCTAGGAATCTCGGAGAGCCCCAGTCCACCCCAGAAGCAACCCTAAACCCCAACCAAAAAGCCTGGAAGCGATGAAAGCCTTGAGAATCCTTAAGGATTGCAGGCTTTCACATCGTTGTACCTCAGAAGGTCTTACCATGGCTACTTCAAACTAAGGGTCTTCATTGCGCCCGGCATGCGTGCTTTTGCATTGTTTATAGGGGTGTGTATACAGTTGTCTCATAGGGGCGTCTTCACAATGGCCGGTGTTTACTCTTGCACGCGACGTCTCGCCCCCCCATTGTTCACAGTTGTGCTGAGCGTTGTGAATGGGCTTGCGAGAAGCAGGGAGGCAAGTGCATGATGTCATTTTCACAATTTACACAGCCCTTACTCACAAACCCTAACCCAACGTGACAGGGCTCCTCAACACAATTTAGCGTACAACATACCACCCAAACCCGGTCCAATTAATTAAGGCCCCGATGTTATCTAATCCAAGCATTTCCATGGCCCTTCTAAGCCTACACTACACCTTGAACCGAACCTCCAGTCCTCAATGCATTTCAAATCCATTTCAATCCTAATTCCATGATTCTCAGAACCCCCCTTTACACACAAACAGATCCCTAAAACACCCAACCCTGTAACCCCCAGACCCAGGAAGCCTTAAATCACAAGCCTCCCCGACCATCAACCCGTGATCCCGAAAGCCTCCAAGCAAGACCTAAGATTGGCGTCCCTGCTTGGTCCCTGTAAGATCAGCCCATTACGTATAAAGGTATGTATATATGTTGTATATGTATGTTATCAAGTATCTTTTTGCATAGACTGCAAAGTGTTATTCTATGTCTTAAGGCCCATGTATACAGGTAGGGCCCTACACCATGGTCCTGAAGTCGGCTGACGTCGCAGAGGCAAGATAAACCTTCGTGCCAAAATGAGAGTTCTGTGGCTTAGTTTTGGTGGTTTGGTGCAGGGTTTGGGAGTTGGGGGGTTTCCTTTCACTTCAAGTCCAGTGGTTCAGAACAAGAGATAGTGTGGTTCAGAACAAGAGATAGTGTTTGGCCTGATAGGTTTAGGCTTTAGGGACTCATGTGGTTAGTTCCGGAGGACTAGTAGTGTGGTTGGTGACTCTGCTGTACCGCAACACGGGGCCTGTTGAAGCGTGCGCGTAATTTACGTATAAGGCTGAAACAGTTGAAACAGTCCTCAGTAGGAAACAGGTCATGGTAGTTTAAAGTGTGGGTCATAATCACCGTGTCGCGCCTGAATCGTGCATCCAAGCTTCCGAGCCCTGAACCCTGAACGTCCTGCGGCAAGCCCTAAAGCCCTTAACTAACACAAAACAAGGCCGAACCCTCTGGCCCTACAGTCCGTGTATCCAGGTATCTCGCTACACCCCGAGCCTACAACGTGTACATGGACAAAGGAACCTCCTCCTGCAAAGAGCCGTTGAACTCGAAACCCCGAGCCCAGAACTGACCTGACACACTTCAGCTCTAAACCCTAACCCTAGCCCTCAAAAACTGTCCTAACACCCAAAACCAACCAGATCCCCTAATTTTGGGGCCCTATACTGCTACGGGTACTTTATCGGAACCCCCATTAAGGGATCTACTTTTACCTCCTCCTTTAGAAAGCAAGGCGGAGGTTCGTATCCGAGAGCTTTACCAGCTGTCACGGCCCAAGAACCCAAGGGCCGCGAGGTCGTCTCAGGGCTGGGGGTTTAGGGGTTACTTAGGGTTTAGGGTTTTGGGTTTAGGATTTAGGGTTTTGGGTTTAGGATTTAGGATTTAGGGTTTAGGGATTAGGGGTTTAGGGTTTACTTAGGGCTTCAGGGTTCTGGGATTATGGCTGACTTTAGATGCCTATCTACCGACCTGCCTACCTATCTACTTATCTATCTACCTCTCTGATTGTTCATCTACATGTGTATGTGTGTCTTTATGTTTACTGTTTAGTCGACATCTTTACTAACTTGTTGAACTAATGATAAATCCAGTCTATAATTAAGCTGTATACCGCTGTGGGACGAAGTTTTGACCATTCCTTCTATCGTCGAACACAAGCCCCCATTCCCCGTGGAATCCAAACAAACAGGACCAACCCGCGACCGGCTATTTTTCTTCAACATTTAAAGTAGACAATTTCAAAACTGTGTATAGCATGCTTCATGGCCAGGCCGCGTAAATCTCACTTTTCGGTACTCCGCTACTCCGCAAGACGTCTTAACACAAGAAAGGTTCGAAACCTTGTCCTTCCGATATATGAGGTGTGTAGGGCAAAAAGTTGAAGGTGTGGGAGATTCAAAGCTGGGTTGTAGGGTTTAAGTTTTTGGCTCCAGGGTTGTGGGTGTCTGCCTTTTTTTGGCACGGTTTTGGCTTCAAGAACATGTCCCCAACACAGTGCACCCAAATTAGGCTTACTAGTACGTACCCATATAATCCCACATATCTAAATCTACAATTGCATACCGATGTCTCTGAATCTATATCATATCTGTGCGTGCTTCTATATATATATATATATACATTTGTATATCTATAATATAAATCAACATGCACACGTATATTCGATGTATAGCTTCTCTACACCTATCTCTATACAGATGTGTATGAATCCTCAGAGAGTGATGGGGTAACTTATGCAGTCGCAAAAGGCGCCTTCCCTGGTCGTTTCGATCCTTTTGGTTAATCTACCCTCCAAACTCTGTGCTAATCATGAAGAGCCCTACAGGCACAGTAGCCCTTAACCCTATAAACCCTAAAACCCTAAAACCCCAATCTCTAAAACCCTAAACCCTAAAACCATAAACCTTGAAGAAAAAAACATAAACCCTAAAAGTAAAAGAAACCCTCTTCGATGCGAGGCCTGCCTTGGCTTCTCGAAATCTGCACGCTGAGCCCACTCCCGCCATTCCGCCGCTGGTGGGCGTGGCTGCCGGATAAGGGGCTCAAGTTAGAGATCCCCACAAGGACGTAATCATAAACTTTTTTTATAGGGATATCCATACTTTGTTCGGCTTCATTATGAGTGGGTTTATATGGGATATCCATACCCTCATTTTTGCTTATGTGCTTTTTGGTGCCCTACTAAAGATTCCACAAGGGTTTGGGGCCTAGGGTTGTCGCAGTATTCACTGTAAGCAAAGGTACGGTTTTTTCCGCAAGGATTTTAGGGCCTGGGGCTGCCCGATAAGGGGCGCAAGTACAGGGGTTCCTCGACGGATTGCGCTAGGGTTCTATCAGCCTGTAGGGTAACAGTAAAAGTGGCTTGGGCTTCTGAGGGTTTTGGGGTTAGCGGCTTTCAGGTTTATGGCTCTGGGATTGGCCCCCAAAGGATTCCACGGCTTATTGTTCCTTTTTAGAAGTTCCTTCAAGAGTTACCTCACGGTTTGCATAGGGTTTTAGAATTTAGGGACGAGATGATGGTTTCGGATTACAATCATTTGTCACGTGGGACCATCTGTGTCCTGCAACCGGGCTTGACGTTTCGAATGCCTGGGAGAGAGAGAGGGTTGCCGGCAACGTAGTTTTGGTTTTGGGCGTGATATGGCGTGATACACACGTCGTTCTGCAAGCTCAGGTTTTGTCATGGCACCGATCCACTTTGGTCTGCTTAGCAACAAGCCACAGTATAGGGACTGAGGCAAACGCGCGCAGCACGAGTGTCATCATCAAAACTGTGCACGCATATACATACATACATACATACATACATACACACATACATACATACATACGTACATACATACATACATACATAGATTTATATATTGGCCCCTGACAGCCACGAAGTGGGAGCTGCCCCACCACTGGTGACCTTTGGCCAGATGTTTCAGACGCACGTGCAGTGCCCATCTTCCTATAACCTCTCGAGCCAACACCGCGGGATTCGCTCCGGGCATGAGGATTAGTGGAGTGGCTGCTACGGATTTACTACAAAGCAATGGTGTCGTGTTTTCGGCAATCGGTGTTACCTGCTTGGTTTCGGTTTGCGGTTCGTTGAACGTCCCGTGGAGCGGCTCAGTTTCACTGGGTGCAGTTTCTCGACATTCCGTCATACCTTACCATGCAAACGGAAGAACCCGAGTAAGAACCCTGCGCCACAGTGGCTGCTCATATCAATCCCGATCCTTTCGCGGTTTATCTAGAGTAACCTCGCATTCCTTAACTTCCTCAGGCCCTAAACCTTATCATCCCTCGCCAAAAAGGCCTGCAACTCCTAAACCCTGCATCCAAAATCCTACAATGCTAGGCCATAAACCCAAAAAAACCTTTAACCCTAGGCTACCCTTTTAGTAACCCTTCTAGAGATCCTTTTGAAGGAACCCTGAACTCCACATAAACGGCTAGAAAAAGCCGTAAGCACTGCACAAAGACCGTAGTAAACCCTTCTGGAAGCCTCTAGCTCGGGTCTCTGAGCGGTTTGGGACTCCGGGGCTTCGGTGTTTTACGCTTTCGGGGTTGGGGCTTATAGAGGTTAGGGGCTTAGAGCTTAGGGTTTAGGGTTTAGGGGTTGGGGCTTATACTTGGAGGTTCATGGGTATAGTTATACGTGGGGTTACGTACAAGTATGGTAACCATATTATTAAAAGCCATGTTAGGGGACTTAGAACTCCACTTATAATAACTACCCAAGAACCTCCAAGTAGGGGTTAGGGGTTTCGAGTTCACAGCACAGTCGGCGCCTCGGTTCCTGGCATATGCATAGCCCAGGTGTAAAAGGGTTCCTGCAATGGTACTGGCAGGGTTCTTTATGTGATTTCAATCTTGGTGGTTTGCAGGGTTCCCTTAAGGATTCCAGAAGGATACGATCTAGGCCTGTAAAGTTGGGGGCTTAAGGTTTTTAAATCCTTTACGGGTCTTGGAAGAGTATTTTCTAGGGATTGCAAGGTTCTAGGGTGTTTTTGGAACTTCAGAATTATTTGTGCTTGGGGGTTCATGGGTAGTTATAAGTGGTCCAGGTGTAAAAGGGTTTATATGGGGCTTTGGGATTTGGGGTTGAGGCTGCAGGGATTCGGGGTCGAGGGGTTAGGGTTTCGGCTTTAGGGATTTCGGGTTTAGGGGTCAGAGTTTGTAGCTTTAGGGATCCAGGGTTTACGGTTTAGGTTCGTAGGCGTTAGGGGTGAATTTTGGACCTTTGGGGTGTAGGTTCTGTCGTTGGAGGAGTAGACTTCAGGGCGGTGCGGGCCCACGTTTTTTTGCTTAGCTTTTCCCGCCACCTTTTAGTTTAATTGTTTTACAGGCGTAGGGGAAAGGATTGCGTGTTGGGAAATGGGCGAGGGTGTGGGTTCAGAGGATTTCCGGTCTTCTGGGGATTTACACGGGTTAGGGCTTGGCTTTTTGGAGTTGCCTTTACCTTCAACCTAAACCCTCAAAGGGCTCAGGGCGAGGCTGTTCGGGCTTGGGTTGAAGCTCGGATCTGTTTAGGCCTTGAGCATTGCGAAATTTTCAGCTTACCCTTCGAGCTAGCAGAAGCCAGCCACACCTTCCGAATCCTTGTTGGGCCGTTTAGGGTTTTAGGGCTTGGGGATTCCCTGATCAAAGTGTCCCTCATCGAGAAACCGTCCAGTATCTGTCCACCCGGCAATCTGCTCTTTCGTTTCGAGCAATGCTCTCTTCGACAGGAAACGACCTGTCCGCTGCCCCAGGAAGTACATACCGGTTTTCTGTTTAGTCCTACCCTTGAGGGCGACAGGTAGGCTATATAACAGAGCTTGAGACTCAATTGCCAAATACTGGAACGATTTATTGCGAAAGGGTGTAGACAGCGCCTCAAGCATGCAAACCCCAAGTCAGACCGCTTGAGTCATTAGGCTCCGTACTTTCTTTCACCCTGCACGCTACACACCCAGATTCCTCCCATCTATGCACGTCTGGAGTGAAGCAGATTCCCACGGTGAAGACGCCCTCATGCGTCCCCCCCTGCATGGTACAACTAGGCTTGCATCCTGGCGGATGCCATGGAAAAAACCTGTGTGTGAGCTGGGGCCAATTTCTCCAGATCCTGGCTGCAGCAGGCGCTACAGAGTGGCTTCGCAATCCTGGACACCAGATTCACAAAGGAGACGTGAAGTTGAACGAAGCGGTTGACGTTTCGCAACTAGTCACCAGTACCTATACCTCTCTTGTGGCCTGACACAGGATCAGACAGCATACCAACATGCATCAAACCTGCGACACGCATGTTTCGAATGCTTCGCTGCGTTCGTGCTGTGACCTCAAAACTATGGCACAAGATGACAAGTAACCTGCTGCAAAGATGATTTTACGGATTTCCACACTGCTCCGAGCAGCATGTCCAGACTAAGCTGGATCTCTGTGAATCTCGTTTGCAAGCATTCCTTGCCATGCTGCGGTCGGATATACATTCTGCAGCTGCGTCGCTGGGGCACTTCGGGGTCTTTTCCTCGTTTTGGCTCAGCATTACAACCTGTTGTGATTTTCAGTCAAAGATGTTTTCTGGTTCTGCTGGATCGTCGAGGGTCTTAGGTAGGAGCGTCACTTTGCAAGCCGAGCGCGACTAGGAGATGGAACCGCGAAGCTCGCAACCCAATCTCAAACATTCATGCCCTTCTTTGCACCTGCACCCTGCAACGACTGTCTGGAAACCCACATGGTCACTGTTTCCAGCAATTCCCAAGCACGACTTCGTCCAGAAAATCTCCTCACGCAACCTTTGCATCGAAAATGTCGGTTTCAAGCGAGGAATTGCATGGGAGCGCAGGTTCAGTTGCATGTTAGGCACAAAGTATTTTGAAGCTACCCTAAAGCTCCATAGTAATTAATCGGTTCCGTGTTGGGATTACTTTATAGGATTCTAAAGTCTAAACTCTAAATTGAACCCCAAAAAGGAACTGCTACGGAGCCTCTAGGTAGGGCCTGTAAAGGTTCTGGCTTATGCCGCAGGTCACAGCATTCCTGAGTTAGGCCGGTTGCATGTTCTGCGTGGTCAGGGACCCTGAAGACGAATTCATAATATCTGGTATATAGACAACAGTATATAATGCAGTTTAACTGTGTGTGTGTGTGTAAATACATAAAATGTATAGTAGAATGTAATGCATAGAATATAGCAGATCTGCACATACAGCCGTTTTTCATGACTTGGTCGCAGCTCCCCAGTCGCGTGGTTTTCGTTCAAGTTCCGCGTGTGATTGCAAGTGCTGAGCACACTGCAATTCTTCTGCTGATGTTGTGTTTACGACTGTTGTCTTGACGAGATACACCCCGGAGACGTCCGAGCCTTTAGTTACTTGGTTTGACTACTTTTGTGTGTTCGTTTGGCTGTAGTTGTTACGGCTACGGTTTCCAAATTTCGATCTAGGAGTACAGGTTATCGTTCTCAGCTAGCTGGCGGGCCAGATTATAAATCGAGCAAGTGGCTTTGCCGCCTCCATGGGAACGATGCCGGACAGAAGCGCCCATATGAGAACGACTAGTCCAGCCAAAAGTCTTGCTCTTAGTGCTTTGATATTTCGATGTTGCGAATTTTGAACCCTGTTGTTATTCCAGCTGTTGCTCTTGCAACTCGTATCATCCGGCCTCGCTGCGCATGTTATGCAGCCTCATCTCTTTACCTGCTGCAGGAGTCACTTGAGGATCCCGGCTCCGGGTTTGCAGCTTTTGGGTTTAGGGTTAAGGGGCTTCATCCTAAAAAGGGGCTTCATCCTAGTCCGTGCTGAAAAGGGGATTCATCCTAGAACATTATCCCTAGACTCAGAGGCCCCGGAAGGATCAGCGACTTGGTGGGGCGTTCGCCCTTTCCTTGCACTGCATGCAGCCCAAAGAGGGCCCTTAGGGGGTAATGTCGGTGGGCTCCAAACACCAACATCCTGACTCAAGGCCAGGGTTTGTTGAAGGTGCAGAGTTTACTGTGCCGGTGTTCCCAAATGGGTGGTGTGGCGAAAAGTCGGTTCAGTGGCATTCTCTTGGTGTGCGGTATCCCACCGCCAAAGCCCCTTTCATGTGTTCTGAATAGGTCATGGCTGCAAAATATTCCTTGGTGATCCTGGCCGTGTCGCAGAAGAAAGCGCCGGGTACGTGCAACCCCCTGCGCCCAAACTCATAACCCTAACCTTTTCAGGGTTTTGGAGGTTTATGGCTCAGCCTAAATCCGAAGATCCCGCCGGGGGTTCCTATCAACAAGTCTTCGAGAAGTTTCCATCCCGACTAATTTTGTAAGCAGCTCAGACAGACAGACGGACAGACAGACCGACGGACAGATTGACGGACGGACAGACGCATAGAAAATTAGAGGGACCCTCGTAAGGCCACAGTCTACGCCATACCGGTGCATGGACCCTTCGGTGTGTTTGGTCTTTCATAGCTTATACCGACTTCACCAACCATCTAGTGGAAACCTGCGGAAGGAAGCCCACAGGATGATTCAACGACTTTCCCCTCAGGGTCCATGTACCCAATAGTATACACTTTAGCACATACTTTATCCCCAATGTACCCAAAACAACGTCAAGGCTTATACTATTTTGGTATATGTACCCTTAGGGTTTTCGGGTATCTCACCCAACCTCCGGAGATCTACGCGGTCTTGGCGTTTGGGAGTTCGGGGGCGGGTTTGGGGTTGTCGGTTTTGTGGGTCAGCTCGTAATTAATTGGAATGGTCCGATTCGATGCCACCAACAGCAATGTCTTTTTCGTTGCTTCATGGGGAGTAATTATCCGACTGTTCTGAGTTTCATCAGTAACATGACGGATAAGAGCTATTATTATTGCAGGTGCACCGGAACCAGCAAGCCTCTGTCTGTTGTCCTTATGCAGAAGGACAGCCCTGTTGTAGATTCGTGTAAAGGTGAATGTGGGCCAGATTGACTTTCGCAGCATTCAACTTTTCTCAGATCATAAGAAACCTTTGCCGAAGCAGTGTCCCTGGATCAAGTTAAGTTTGTCCAGCTCGAACTCGTGCTTCATGTCAGCTTCTACTTTAAATCCCAAGCCCATGTGATGAAGCAACCAACCTGAGCAAACAGCAAACGAAATGAATTAGCCTTTTGCACGTCAAACAAAGCATCATGAGCACTAGATGGCATGCCAAGAACAGCTCCGCACCGAACTTCTCAACCTGACTCCAGCATCCCGGCAAAACCCCTTGACCCTGCATTCGAAAATCCGAACCCTACTGTAAGCCCTGAGCCCGAAACCCTAAACCCGGGCTGACCGCCTTTGGATCCGTGCTGAGACGAAAAGGGCAAAAACAAAAAAACGCAAAGCCTGAAATCCAAGCCGCGTCCATGCCATGGATGAGGCGCCTCCGGAGCCCGACAGGTGCCTTCGACCCCTCAACCGAATCCCCTGAGTTCCTTTTACAGGCTCTAAGCTGTCCTATAAGTCCTAAACCCTCGGATCATGGATCCATTTAATGCCACAAAAATCTCAGCTTGATTTCTGGTCTTCCCTTTTGAAGCCCTTGAGGCCGAAATCGCAATGCCTTGAGCCTGCTACCATTCCAGGCCGCCGCCAAGCCCTATAATCTCTTACCCGAGACCCATACCCCTCCGTCGCACCCTTATAGATCCCATTTAGTGAGTCGTCAACCTTAAATCGTAGCCGTCCCGCTGAACAGCTACCATCCCTAGGATTTCTTTTATTGCAGCCGTTGATGGCTATGTAGTGCAACAGGGCGGGTAGTACAGTGGTCTTAATAGTTAGAGTAGGGCTTGGGGTATTATACTATAGTTACAATAACGACATCTAGGATGTCTGAAAATCACACGGATGGCTGTGCTGGGCTGTAAATTAAGGACACTATGGTACCTTCTAATCCCCAGTATAGAACCCCCATTGTACTCTTAGAAGTAACCCCGCCTGTAGATCCCTTAAAGGAACTGTGAACCCTTGCAACCTAAAAGTCGCACAGTAATCTTAAAGGATTCATTTAAAGGAGCCCTGAGCACTGAAGGTGTCTGAATGTGGCCGAAGCGAGCACTGCGGCCGGAGAGCGGATTAAGGGGTGGGTTTAGATTTGAGGGCTTATGAGGAGTTAAGGTCCATGCAAGTTCGGGCGATCGGCAAGGCTTAGAGGTGGGGTTCACAAAGCACATTGGTTTTCAGGACTGCACTCGTCTTTATACGTCCTCGTTAGTCAAGGGGCTGCAGCACACGGGAGTCTAGATCCAGATGGTCACGGTCGGACATTTGTAGTTGCAGACGCTTTTTCATTTCTGATTGCAAAAACTCTGATCTCAAACCGCCCTCAGTACGAACTAGCAATTGTGTGTTGCTACTTAAGGGCTTGTCAGAAGGCTTTAAAGGGCTTCGTGCCCTACACCCCAAGTCTCAACCCTAAACCGTTGTAAGGGCTTTTCAAAGTCCCGTTTTACGGCTACGATGGAGCTCAAAAGTGGGCTCCCTAAACCCTAAACCCACTATGTGGAGCCTTGCCTGCTGCGTGCGAGTGTTTGTGGAGCCTTGCCTGCTGCGTGCAAGTTTGAGCATCGAAACCCTAAACCCTAAACCCCTTAAAGGGTTTCGTTAAAGACCGGTCCTTTGTAAAGGTCTCGTTGGGGCAACCTGAGGTTCGCTCTGCAGCGCCGCGATGCAGATCACAGGCTGTCTTTAGAGACTTTTGAGCTTACAAGGCTTTAGGGCTCCTTTAAGGGATCTATAAGGGTACTATAGGCTTCAGGGTTTGGGGTTTCGGGATGTTTATGGTTTAGGCTTCAGGGTTTTGGGGTTTAGTTGAGGGTTTCGGTTAGGTGTTTCTTGTAGGGTTGTTTGGGGCTTCGGGCTGACAGGCTTGTCAGGGTTTCGGCTTTTTGAGTTTCATGCAGTTTTGGGGGGCTTTGTAGAGTTTAGGGCTGCTAATTTAGGATGGAGTTTAGGCTTATGTAGGGGTTTCCAGGGCTCGAAGGGTTCATCGGGTTTGGAGTTTCGGGCTTGCAGGGTTTACATGGCTTCACGGATGTCTCATGCAAAAATTTGGGATTTCTCGTCCTTCCCGGCCATTATAGGATTATAGAAGCATTCTGTAAGGGGGGGGGGTGGGGGTTGGAGCGGTGTTTCAAGGAATCTCTATGGGCGAGCTTAGGGTCTCTAGAGGGCCTCGGGTTTGGGGCCTCGGTGGGGTAAAAGGGCTGAGACGCATCTTCTGCGATGGACTTGTGCCCTGAACCCCTCAAAACTGGGCTTTGGAGTACCATACTTTAGTTTTAGTAGGTTTTTTCTTCAAGGAGCCATTCTGAAATAGAAGTTTAGACCTTTTTCTCCCTGGTTACTCAAAGGCCCAGAAAGCCTTCAGGTCTCAACACTGAACACAGGTGAGCCTGCTGCAGATGTCGCGGTAGAACCGCCAGAGCCAAGTGCAGATGTCGCGGTGGAGGAGGTGGAGGCTGGGCTCAGCCTGCTCTAGACTTTCCTATAAGGGTTACTATAAGGGATCTATAAGCGAACTACAATATGTAAGGGGCCTATAAATAATTACCCATACTATTTGGGGGGTTCCTGATTGTAATTAATTATAGTATAAGGGGCCCCAAAACCCTATTCTAATTATTAAGGCCCCTATATTAGACTTCGAGAGCATCAGCTTTAGGGTTTGGACTCCCGGGTTTCCGCCAGCAGTGCCAAGGTTCTGATTGATGCTGCCGAGTAAGATTCTCACGGACTGCACCTGATTGGTTAAGGTTTAGTGTTAGAGGGTTCTGTTGGATCCGAGCCCCCAGCTGATACAGTTGGAAAACTTTTGGGTGAAGGAGTGGAAAACACAGTTTGCGAGTTTACCTCTGCGTCCGCCTGTATTTTCTTTCACTTGGACCCAGCAATAGACAGAAGAATGAATAAGTATTACAGTTTTAATGCGATTCCACTACGGTTCCTTGATGCTATATAACATGCGCCCCGACACTACTCTAATGATTAAGGCGCCCAATATATGAGCACGCAGGTATTGTTGCAGCACGTCTAGAATCTAGAGTCTACTTGGAGGTTCACGGGTAGTTATAGGTGGGGATATAAGTAGGGTAACTATATTTCCAACCCATATTAGGGGACTTATAGCCCCACGTATAACTACCCATGAACCTCCGAGTAGAAGCTACATCTAAGGGGACCCTAAAGACCCCGATCCGCTTCACTTCTACGAGGCTAGAGGCCTCGCCGCCCCGAGCAACGGTGACTTCGCGCCGAAGAAAGAAAACAAGGCGCGGCCATCAAGAGTTCAAGGGGTTCAGGGGTTACCTATAGTCTCCATCGTAGTTCCTCTCTCGTATAGGATCCTAACCATAAAATTATTGGTTAACCAAAAAAGGTAACTACAATGGAGGCTATAGGTAGGGTTTGGGGTGTAGAGTTTAGGACATCGATCCCCAACACGTATCGAGCTCTGGCCTGCGCAGCCAAGCCTTATAAACCGTGCGTCATTAGTGTAGGATGCGCGGTTCTTGCAGTGAGGGGGTGCAGGGCATGAAGTACAGGGGCTTCATTAACTGCGCGCACTTCGTCAAGGAAATCGAGCTCGGGATTGGTCTGTTTGAGGCTGTGGGTGTTTAATGTTTGAGGATGTTGTTGTTGTTGTCGTAGCAGTACTGGCACTATCATATTGCTGTTGTCATGGTTGTGGTGGCGGTGGTGGTACTAGTTTCTCGTGTCAGCAACAAACGAGACCAACACAATCACAACAGGAACACTACCTGAACCTCTCAAAGAAGAAGCCGACCCTCAGCCAACTCCTCTCGGAGGTCAGCCCGAAAAAGCGGGCACGGCCGAGGAGCTCCGTGGGTGGCCGAAAAACCAAGACGCAGGACGGAGATTCGGAATACATTAGAAGCTGCCCCCACCCTGTAAGAATAATAGGGCCCCTTTTATAATCCTATATATATATATATATATCCTTATAGTCACTATTACAGGGTGGGGGCAGCTTCTAAGGAATAGATCAAGCGCAGGATTCCGGTTCCAGAGACTCCAATATCCCTTAAGCAAGGAATATTCCGTAATATACCTCAAAAATATAGGAGGATCCCTAATATGATTTAGAATATTCCTTAATTAAGGGATATTGGAGTCTCTGGGTTGTTGCCCAGGATGCTGAAGTGTTTCGTTCTGGGCCTGCTGGCACAGAGATTTCCAGGTTGTTCACCGAGAGCTGTAAGGAAGAGTTCCTTGAAGTGTTTGGAGCATCCAGCCGCACAACATCCGAGGGTTCAATCAATACTTCGACAGAGCCCTAGACTCCCAGACCCTGAAAACTAGAGACGTAAAGAAGGCCTTGGAAAGGCCAAAGATGCCAGCATACAGGCCTCACGCGACCGAGAAGAGACCTAGCCTTAGAAGCACCGGTCAAGTTTTCCATATACCTCGGTCCATTCGGGTTGCAAAGTTCTGCGCAGTGATCTGAGAAGAGGCGGGCCGCAAGGCGTCGAGGCTCTCTGACCTCGTGCGGAGGGCGGCAGAGGCTGGCCTTTTCTGTCTCCTGATTGGGTGGAGATCATATATATATATATATGTATATATATATATATATATTCATTTATTTATTTGTATGTATACATTGCGTGGGCTCGGTTGCTGCCGTTGAGCGAGCAAGGTTCCCAGCAGAGGCTGTTTTGAGTTCGCTTCTAAGGGCGTCGGGTTTTCGTCTTTCCGAGAGGATACTCAGGCATAGCCTGTCGAACTCTGAAACGAAGTGGCTCCTGCCGACGTTTTGTCCTTATGACCGCTGCAGCTGGTCGTGTTTTTGACTGTTTTGTCATGCCTCTGCGTCCGTGCTTGTAAAGACCATGTCTATTTCTTACTTGGAGCGTAAACTTAAATCGTCAACCCTCAGCTCCTTACAAAGCCCGTAAAGCCCTCAAAGCCTGGGGACACTAAACCTTGACCTGGCCAGCTACCGTGGCAGGGTCGCTTGAGCTGAGTACCTTTCGGCCCCATTATCGAATCAGGAAGAACTTCGAAAAAGCTTGTGAACATGTTCCCGAAGCTCTGCGAAATAATCAACAACTCTTTTCAACCACCTTCTTAACACCACTTGGTTCGTCAAGCACACCCAGCCTAGCCCTCAGGAGTCGGACGAAGCAGCTGAGAAGGAGGTGGCTCCGCCGAGGTCACACCAGGCTGGCTGTGTGGCTTCATAAGCGTTTTCGAGCGTTTTTCGGGGAAAACTAAGCCATACCATGATGCATAAGAACTGTTCATAAGGGCCATGGGCAGGATGGTGGGTCGGTCAGTTTTCAGGTCAGAACGCCTCAGACTTTCAGGGTTCTGACCTTCAGGGCGTTGGTTTCAGGGTTAGCTCAGGCGAGCACTACACTTGGGTCTAAAGATACCTACAGTCTGCACTGTAGCTCCTGTTTTTGGTTTAACCAAATATATAATTAGGATCCTCAAAGGTAGCCCAAAAAGGGATCTACAATGGAGACTATAGGTAAGGATTAAAGTGGCAGATTGGTAGTTGACGACACTCGCATCCGGTCTATGAAAATCTCCAGCACTACCCAGTACGTCGAGGACAGCAATGCAAGAGCGAACAAGTAACGACAGAAGTACAACGCCATCTTTCTGAGAGGAGCTACGGGAGTGGTAACCAGCATCGGGGCATTCAGCATCGTATCATCATGTCAAGGCAGCCATGGCAGAATCATTATAGGGTTTGGGGTTTAGGGTTTAGGGTATTTATAATGCGTTGCTTCTTGTCTGCTCTGTCTTCAAAACTTAGTCACTTAGTCAGATCCCGCCGGGAAGTGACTTTGAGGGTGGGGGTTCCTGCTGCTGCTGCAGCTGAAGATGACGACAGCGATAATAGTTATGGCGGTCATGAAAATGAGGACAATGACACAATGAAGATTGTCGCGAAGGCTCGGGAAAGCAACGAGGATGATATGTTTCATGCTTCAGCTACGCAAAAGATGATGACAGCGTGATGGAAAAGGTGCTGATGATGCAGAAGACATCGCCGATCATGTTGTTGATGATCGTAACGATGATGAATGATTTCGGATGGCGAGGGTAGCGAGTGCAAGGGGACTGGGGACTGAGCAGGAGGATCAGGAGGAGCACCCAGAGTGCATCATGCTTGAAACCCAAGCAGGTTCTAAGCCCTGCATGCTACCGCCTTAGAGTCTTAGAGCCGACTGACTCGCAACAGGTCACCAGAAGCATCGAGGGTGCCGAGGCGACCATCTACTTCCCTCGAGGTGTGACCTTCCTTGTGTTTTGCAAAGTGAGCGACAGACGCTATTACGGGCTCTTGTGTCAGTACTACAGGAGGGCAATGATGATTTTCGCGGGCAACCGATACCTAATTGCAAAACCGATACCCCCCATGGCAAGTGCCAGATGTTTTTGCTTGTTTGCTCCCTTTTGGTCTTCGATGACTGGTTCAGTATGTTGAGCTAGATGTTTGGTATGGTTAATTTGTAATTATTGGTTCTGTACAAGAAACAGTCAGAGGAAGTCGAGCCGCAGAAATCATGTGTGGATGTGTGTTCCGGATGATACCCAAATCGATACCAAACCGATACCACTTCGATTCGGGTGTTCGGCCAAATCGACCCATTGCCCTTTCTGTGCCCAGCCGTACTGAAGCCAACAGAACATGTGCCAGCAGTCGTCGCCAGTTTCTGTACTTATGCAGCCATACTGAAGAGCTTGGAATTGTCAAGGCCATGTCCCAGTCAGAGCGGCTCAGCAAGGGCACATACCTTTTCGTCCGTTCCTTCCCACCCTACTCAACATCCTTAACCCCTCTACATCATGGAGACCCATGTAGGTAAAGAAGCCAATTTTGCCCAGAACCGATGCCTAATCCCTAAACCGATACCCCATCTTTCGTTCCTTTGATCATCGCCCCACGCTCATGTGTACGGTTCTCTGCATACAATACACCTCGAAGTTCTGGGCTTTCGGGGCGCGGCGAAAAGATGTTTAACAGGGATTTTGGGTTGACGAGGGTCCGAGCATGTGTGGTTCCCTATTCTCGCGACTAGCTTCCGGGTTATTTTTCTGCATGTTGAGGAAACCCCGCAGCCCTCTACGCTTAACCTTGCAGGGATGTCGGTGAGCTGCTAGAGCCGTCATTGCTGAGAGACCGTCTGCGTATTGCGGGTGAAGGCATAGCTGTTATATGCCCTTTGCCATTTTCTGAACAGTCCCGCCATATACAAACCCGACAGTACAACTAGTGTGACCCCAACTGTTGCAGACGGAGAGGAGTTCACGGCCCAATGCTCCAATTTGCACACTGCCGTAGGCCAAGTAGGCCTCGATCTGATGATCGCACTCTGGCCATCTTGTGGGTAGGAGTCCCAATAAGATCGGAATATCTTACGACCAGCCCCCTCGGAATAAACCCTTGACCAAGGAGAGGTTGTAACTTTTTCGGCCACATGAGAGGTCATCGTACATGCCATGCTGAGAGCACCGCCGCCACGCCTCAAGCCTCAAGTGCCTGCCATTTCTCATCACAAACTGTAGAGTATTTAGGGGCAGGAGTAACAGAAGCCTTTAATTATCCTATATGGTTCGTGATTCCAAGCTTCGTTTCGGAGTTCCTTGTTGCGGAAGACGAACCACAGCTGCCTTTTCGTGTGCTCGCTTGAGTCTGCAGCTGCACCGCTGCCGTGATGATGATGATGCACACGTGGCTCTCAAATCAGTGGCGCCGTGATCCCTTCGAAGCTGTGCTTTCAGCTGGTGCCCTTCTCCTGAATGCCATGGGCATCGTCCTTATAGGTGTAATGTATGCCACTGAATATGGGATCATTCCGAAGCAGGTGGAATGGCTGGCTCAAGCTGTTTGGTGGGGGAGCGCTGCCATCCTGGCGGCGATGTTGGCCTATAACCATTGGTGCCGGCCTCCTCGGCCGCTCCTGGGGACCTCAGGAGGGCAGAATTTCAATTACCCTGACAACTCCAACGACATCCCGCAAGCCGTAGCCGCCGCCGTCGCCGAAGCCTCTTGCTGCAAGGTTTGAAGGGGTTTGGAGATTTGGATGCTTCGCCTATTAAAGACAGCTACGCACGGCGACCATGTTGGTGCTAACCTCAAAACGTACGCTCCATAGCCGCAGATGAATCTTACACCCTTGGAATTAGAACTAGAACCACTATTCAAATCACATGGGTGGTTGCCAAAATGATGGTCCGTTTTGGGGTCCTTCTTATAATACGGCACCTAATACTTAGAGTAAGAAGTTCTTTGAGTCGAGGTCCTGTTGGAGGCCTTTACTTTTGAAATTGGAAGGAGCTGCCCGCATGCTCTTTGTAAACATGTGTGATCGGGGACAACGTACGATAGGGGGCCAAATAGTTGCACTAATTTGAGGGTTACCTGTTATAATTATGGTCAAATGGGCCCCAAAACCTTATCCTAATTATTCAGGCCCCCCATGTTATAGAACCCTACTATAGATCCCCTTGTAGACCCCTTTAAAGGAACCCCTTAAAGGCACCCTATCCTGGTTGTTAAGGCCCCTGTAGTATAGAACCCTACTATAGATCCCCTTCCCTCTAAGGAGCCCTGTCAAAGGAACCCTAATTCCAATCATTAGGGCCCCTACTAGTAAAAACCCGAGGTCCAGCGGAGGAGGGCGCAGCGAGATCTGGCGGACGAGGAAGAGTTGAATGAGCTGAATGCGCCATTGCAGAGCAATACTTTTCAGAGCTCCCAAACTACAACCCAGGAGTTGAATGAGGTGAATGCGCCGTTGCAGAGCAATACTTTGCAGAGCTCCCAAACTACAACCCAGGAGTTGAATGAGCTGAATGCGCCATTGCAGAGCAGTTGAGTTGCTTTAGAGCTCCCCAAGGGTCCAAAGGACCCAGTAAACGTGGGTTTCGGATAGTAGTTACTAGTTATGCAGGTGTATATTGGGAGAAGTATAATGCACTGGGGCCCTTAGGGGTGTTGCATGCATCATGCACATGAGTTTGAAGCATAAGGTTAGGGGTTAAGGGTTTAAAGGCTTTAGGTGTTTGGGTTTGTGTGCTGGGCCATTGGTGCCACAACAAGATCTGGCAAGCACCTTGTATCATCGAAGATGATCCGCAACCGATACCACGCACTTCTTGTGCTTCATGCCTCTCTGTGCCAAAATCACTTGCTAAGCTTGGCATGCATACACACATGTACATAGACGCATGTATTTGTCTATGTGTGTCTGCCTGCCTGCCTGCCTGCCTGCCTCTTTGTCTGTCTGTCTGTCTGTCTGTCTGTCTGTATGTACAGGGCGTTTACTGACCACTGTGCCCAGTGTGCCAAAGAGTGCAGGCAGAGCCAGAATCAGCTGCACCATGCTGTTTTGTTGAAGCAGGGACAGCGAAATACTATGAGGCAGACGAGGTGAGTAACCACGGCAGCTTCAAACGACGTGTTTTCAAAGCATGCAGCCAAGCTTGCTTGCTTGTTTGCTTGCTTGCAAGCAAGCAAGGCCTTAAGTGCGACAAGGACGACATCGTTTATTTAAGTGTGACAGATGGACGATGACTGTATGTAGCTTCCGGAGGATTTTAAACTATTGATGTATATTGATGTTGTTTCATTGCTGTGGTTCTTATTCTTCGCCTCCGGGAGGATTTGCGCAGCTTGTGGTTTATGGGCTCGGACCCAATCTCCTAGGCCATGACCAGGTATCCGCACAACCCCAAGACTGTGGTTTTGCTAAGGTCGCAGAGTGTTTAGTGTTTGGGGTTTCAGGAGGTTGGTTTTAGGTAGAAGCTATTCCTTCAAGGTTCCTTATCATGTGGATGACTGCTTATACATAGTCTAGTATGTCCCGAAAGCCCTATTCTAACTGTTGAGGTCTCCCTGCTAAACCCTCAAAACTGCTAAGCGCTTGCTCCTCGAGGTCTGCCCTCCTCATTCCCAAACTGAGCATGGAAGCTTCCAAACCGTAAGCCCGATACTTTTGGGGTTTTGGGGTAAAAAAGGTTTCGGGACCCTATACCTCTTACATAGGTTTTGGGTTTTGGGTTGATCGTGTCTGCATTTGTGGAGCCACTGCGCCATGGGCCGGTCCTTGCGGAAGCGGCGGAATGCAAAGGTGAACACGGTGAAAGCCAAGGCTGCGGTGGGAGACGGTGGGAGGGGCCTCAATAACTAGAATAGGGCTTTGGGGCCCATTAGAATTACTATGCTTATAGTAAGGAACACCCAAAATAGAATAGGTAATTATTGACGCCGCTATAGTAGGTCTTAGAGGCTTGAACAGTTGAGTTTCCAGAGCTGTAGGCTTCACCAGCGCTAGCGTTTGAACTCTTCGGGTTCGCCTCATGCGCTGGTGGCACAGATTCAACAAGCTTTAGTGCGTCAAACCACGTGTTGTTAGTCAAGACTACACTAGAGTGGAAGATTTGGGTGTTATGCTGTTCGTAGTGGTTGTCCGGAGTTTTTCACAAACCCTGAAACACCAGAACAGTTGGGAGACTATGCAGCCTCCAAGCGAATATCGAAAAGTGTGCAAAGCTGAATCACTAGAACCCCTCAGCAGCTGTCGACGACTTGAATTCTTCGTGTGCGGTTGTTGGTGAGCATTTGTGTGTAGTTGCAACCTCATGTTAAGCAGGCTGATTTGAAGCCTTGCCTGCCCGAGTTGCGATAGCCGAATCTCTTCTTATGACCCATATGGGAGTTATAGGGGTACCTTAAACATTTTGGGGTCCTTATGGCAAGGATCCTACTATCTGGGGACTATAGTAGGGTCCCCTGATTTCGGAAACTCCCATAAAAATTGAGCGGTACCGAGCCTCAGCGGCTTTCGTACTTCCGGAACTTGTTGATTCCGCTTTCCGTCTTGCCCCTGTGTGTTTCTGCAAGCTGGCTTTGCCACGTGGAGTGAACATCCCGAAAGTCCAAAACTCTAATTGCCTGACTAAACTCCAAAGCGCTACTTGGAGGTTCATGGGTAGTTATAAGTGGGGTTATAAGTAGGGTGACTATAATTACAACTTGTTATAAGGGGACCTTTAACCCCACTTATAACTACCCATGAACCCCCAAGTAAACCCTAAACCCTGAACCCTTATCGAATCCCTATATATATATATATATATATATATATATATAGATCCCTTTAAAAGGCACCCTTAAAGGACGAACCCCAACCCTAAAGCCCTGAACATGTGGACCGCAACACCTAACCAAAAAGAAATGCGAGCAAACGCTTCAGAGGCTTCGGAATCGGTGAAGCTTGGGGCCCTCTTGTAGAGCCGAAAAGGGATATGTCTAGGTTGCACAAGGGCTTGCATGAATAATGTTCCAACGTTCTGGCTTCCACTATAGGAATTTGGGTTCCAGGTTTAGGGCTGTAGCGGGGTTTAGGTTTGCAGGGCTTTGAGTTTATGGTTTAGGGTTTCTAACTATCTATAAAACGCCTTTGTGTTTGGGCTGGTAGCAGTCCTTGCAAATTCTAGCTTCGAAACACTGGGCTTGAGGACCCCTCAGCTTATAACTCCAGCAGCTAACCTCAACCCCGGAATCCCCCAGATGTAAGCTTAACCAAGGAACCTATCGAAAAACTGTGAAGTGACAGAGTCCCCAAACTGATTGACACTCTAACCTGCTGTTGCATTTAGCATTTAAGGCATCCGCACTCCAAATCAAAACCCAAAGCTAGAACGAGCAGAGCCAAACCAAGGCAAGCACAGGAAATGCGAGCACGGTTTTTCAAGCTTTATACTATGGAGATCAGAGTAAGTAGTCACTAACAGTATCCCTGTTGAGTCCTTATTATAGTCGTAGTGTAGTGTACCCCACCACCCTATTCTGAGCATTTAGCCCAACCCTTAAACCCCAAACCCCTAAATCCTAAACCCAATACTAGCCATGTTTTCAGTTGGGGTTGAATTTGCAACGGCTTGGGTCTCCAAAACCGCACGGGTGCATCGCGCTCGTAGCTGTGAACGTTCAGCGCTTAAGGGTCAGGGTTCAGGGTTTTTAATGTTTAGAAGTTTGGGCTGAGGGTAAGTTTGGGATTTTTGCGTCGAAGGGCATTTTGCTTTAGGGTTAGGGTTCAGAAAGTTGGAACTCAGATCAGGTATCGCTAGTGCGCGGGGATAGTGATATTCCAGCTTACTTGCACATGTGCTCGGAGGTGTGTGATCTCCGGATGCTGGCTCAGGCTTCCCCTTAGGTATGCACTTCGAGGAATGATTGAAGCTGATCCTGAGCCACGCTGAGGCATCGATATATGCAAACCCGTCAAGCTGCACTTCTGCTGGGCATTGCAGTGGCAGAGTTCTATGAGCCCTGCACCCCTGCGCAAGCTCTCCAGGCGTTGCATAAAGTTCGCTCGCTGGATGCGGCGTCCGATGCCTTTAAGCTCTTTTGCCAAGCGTGCCCTCACCAGAATTCCACGGCTGTTTGCTGCGGCTGCTTTGAGGGGCTCTTGGCACTTGAAGACGGAATCCAACACGAGCTTACTACCCTTAAGGTGCTGCACCAGGCCGATGTGAACAGGCTGCAAAACCTTTCAGCAGCCTTGCAGGTTTATCGTGTGAAACTTCGTGCCGGTCCTGGCCTCGCAACAGCTCGCGCAGCTTTGCAGGACAAGTTCACAGACCTCCAGCGACGTATTAGCTTCACCGGCCAAGTCGCCTTGCGTTTGGCAGATGAGCGACGGATTGATGCTCTGACTGATCTAACTGCCGGCCTCATGAGCGAAGTCTTCTTCTACTTTAAGGAGCTGCATACTATGCCACTTTACGAGATGCTGGTGGAGAACCACAATATCTGCTTGCTGGACATTTTTGTTGGACGGTGTGAGAAGAGGAACCTTCCCATTTTCGAGAGGTTCCCAGCCGTCCAGGGCCCTCCTTCGGAGGGCTTTATGTTAGATTTTCTGGGCGTTTCCATGCCCATCGAGGCAAGTTGTGAGGAGCCTCAACTGGCTTTGCTAGCACCAGGACGAACCATGATGCTTTGTCATAGCTGGCTAACATTTTACATCTTGTATGGGTTTACGTAAACCCAATAAGGAATGAACGTGTATATACTTTTTTTAATACGACCCCAACCATGAACTAGGATGTGCAGATATTACAAGGCAGGAATGCCTTTGCCTCGAGTTTGGCCGGTGTTAGACGAGGAGTACTTGGAATGGGCAGATAGTCTCACGACTGCCGTGGATGCAGCACTGGCCGGGAGGCCATTCCGTATGGCTGAGTTGGGCAGTGGGCCCTACGGAATTTGGGCCATGCGTGCAGCAAAGGCTTATACGAAGTTTGCTGCCGCTGACCAGCCCTGTGAACTCTTGCTTGTGGAGCCCTATCATATCGGGGATGGCTCCATATTGCAAACGCACACGGCAATGAATTTACCCCTTGGGCGCTGCAAATTCGTGGTGCACACGGAGCTCCTGAGTACGAGCGACCAGCTTAAAGCTTTGCTGGGCTCCGGTGGCATCTGGGATCTGGTTGACATAGATGCACAGGGAGCAGAGGAGTACATTCTGTCGGGGGTGTTGCGTTGGCTGTCGACTCGAGTTCGTCGTTTACATGTGTCAACACACTCGCGACGGATTCACTGGCAGCTCCTGGACGAGCTGGGAAGGGACGGCTGGCAGGTCCAAGCTCACTATCCCACCATGTCCATAGTGGGCCTGCAGAGCTTTGGTTTGGGGCGATTTCTTACTTGCGATGGCCACATCAGTGCACTGCCTCGTTTTTGGCAGTGGTCATAAACTCTTTTCGCAGAGTGCATTCTCAGGCTAGGCCTGTCGCGAGACTGTCATCAGGCCTGAGAGTTCCAGCCAGAAATGCCGGCCTCATCGGAAGAATTCAGACACCTTCCTAACTCTCATGCAGTCCTTTAGACTTCAGACGCAGGCAAATGGTTAACCTCTGTGCTCGACTATCCTCTGTGCATCCAGAACAAAAGTCTCCTCCTCCCCTTCGGTGGCTCAAGAAAGCAGCAATGCTGGCACTGATGCGTTTGTGCATTGTCGAGGTGAAGAAGCTGCAGAAGAAACACTTCAATGTCAGGCCCGACAGTGCTGCAGGATGCATTTTGTTGAGGTTGCTGTTGCTGGTGTTGCAGTTGCTGCTGTTGCTGCTGTTGCTGTTGATGCTGTTGCTGCTGCTGTTCTTCTGGTGCTGTTGCTGCTGCAGCTCTTGCTCTTGTTATTGCCATTGTTGTGGTTGGTGGTGACGCAGCCGCTCCGCGAATATGACTGCGAGGTGGTTCGAATTCTCATCTCATTCCAACATCGTCTTGTGACTTCTCATCCTTCTCATGCATGTGTCGTGCTTCCTTGAATGTTCCAGCCCAATTTGTCCTCTGCCGGACATCTCCTGAATGCAGGGTCCCTTGGCGGTATGGCGAGCTGATGCTCATTTCTGATTTCGTTAACACAACAGTGAGAAACACTTTACGAATAAATGGTAAGCAGTGCATCGCAGAGACAAGAATCGAAGGATCTTGTGGGCTTGTTGCTGCAAAGCATCGTAAGACTTGTGGGCCGCATGTACTTCGTTCCATGGTTCTAGCTCGTGACTCGTAAGTCGTGCACAAAATTGCAATGCTGAACTAAGTCTTGTCTGGGGTTTTGCCTGGCTCTGTGAATTCTTCTGAATGCAGGTGGATATAAGGGAGATGCCCCTGCTCTGGGTAAGCTTAGCAGGTGCGGTTTCACCGGCCGCTAGATCCTAAAGGTCCCTGGCCCAAAGCCGAGCCCTAAAGTGCCGTACACAGGCTACCACTCCGTATAGACTCGTTGCAGAACCCAATTAAGACCTTGCAAAGCCCAACACCTAAATCCATATAGAACAAAACCTCAAACGCTGCAGCGCCAGAGACGACACCAGGCAGATTCAAGATCCCGAGTTGCGCAAGCGCTTTGACACAAAGCGACTTGGACAAGACTAGGCATTTGGCTGCCAGATGAAGGTTCAAGTATTCAGATGATACTGTTTCTAGTCCTATTAATGCTTCTATTACTTTTTTTCTCATGAATAGTGGTAGGTAGTATTGGTAGTAGTAGCAGTAGCAGTACCACTGGCAGTAGCAATAGCAGCAGCAGTGGCAATGGCAGGGGCAGCGGCAGCGGCAACGGCAGTAGCAGTTGCAGTAGCAGTCGCAGTAGCAGTAGCAGTAGTAGCAGGAGCGGCAGCAGCAGCAGTAGCAGGAGCAGCAGCAGCAGCAGTTGCAATAGCAGTAGCAGTAGCAGCAGTATAAGTAGTGCTACGAGTGTAGGATCTCAGGAGTAGGAGGAACAGGGGTAGGAGTAGGAGCAGCAGCAGGAGCAGCAGTAGCATTAGCACTAGCACTAGCACTAGCACGAGCACGAGCACGAGCACGAGCACGAGCACGAGCACTAGCACTAGCACTAGTACTAGTACTAGTACTAGTACTAGCAGCGGCTGCGGTAGCAGCTTTTCTGCTACCACTACTACTAGTTCTCCTACTACTCCTACTACTCCTACTCTTACTGCTACTGCTACTGCTACTACCAATATATACTACTATATACGCCCGAACACGGCCATGCCCACGCCAACGACGACTACCATTACCACCACTGCAGCTACTACCACCGCCATTGCTACGTTCGTTGCCCATGCTTCCCTGCACTCGAAAGCCTTGACCCCAAACCCTAGACCAAAATCCACAATTTATTTAGGTCTCTGAGCCTACTATCGTGGCCCCAAGAACAAGACACATGATTGGTTGAAAACATATACTAGGATTAACCTTCCGAAGCCCCGTTCTAAGTGCGCCGCCTCCCTACGCCCTGAACCCCAAAGCCCCAAAACCCCGAAACCCAAAGCAGGCCTCGAACCATATGCCTCGCCTGGACTGTCCGAGTGTGAGCGCCGAAACCCCATCCCAACTGTATAGACCCCTATGTTATGCGATGCGGGTATGCCAGGAAGTCCTTGAAGAAGAACTTAGAGTCCACGAATCTGCGGCTTGCTCGAAAGCTGCAGGGTTTGGGGCTTGGGTTGTGGATTCAGGGTTTGGGGTTTTGAGGTTTATGTAAGCGCAAAACCTTTTTTCGCTTGTGGAAAAATTAGTGGTTCTGGCAGGAATCCCAAACCCCAATTCACGGTGCCTTTTCCTAACCTGTAACCTTTGGCCACTGGCAGGGTTGTGGTTATATCAGTTATATCCTCATGACTTATAGCCTTCTAGAACCAATCACCAAGTCTGAGAACTATCCGAGTGGATTTTTCAGGCCCGAAAGCTTGAATGGCCTACACTTTATGTTGCCGGTATGGGAATGGAGCCAGGACTTCTGGTCGAGGGTCGGATCAAGATGTTGACCTTCTTTGCCGGTGCGGAGTCTGCCGTGAAACAAGCAATGGGACTAGGGCCGTGGGGGTAGAGTCGGGTAGAGGCAGAGCAGCAGGCAGGACGAGAAAGAGTCGGGGTGAGAGGGTTTAGGACGGGGAAGTGTTTCCACCAGACAGGTGTATGCTAAATCCCAAGCATGGGGCTAGCTTCATTGGGTTCCTGGCACCATAGAATACTATAACTAACTGTACACATATGTATATCTATGTATATACATAAACATATATATATATATATACATATTGCACCTACATACATACTACACATACGGCGCAGTGTCGTGGCTGAGGAAGGAGATGTACAAGGAGAGACTGCCAAAGAAAATTCCAAAGAAGGCTGCCCATCCACAGAAGGTCAACGAGGACGCCCGGGAGTTCGAAGCCATAGACGTGGGCGACGCCATAACCCTCCTTGGCCCTACTGACACGATGTAATTATGGCCACTTCAGAGACAACGCTAGTTGTTTGCCTTGTGCTTGGTCTGTAAAGCTGTGGGAGGCCGCGCTGTGGAGTACAAGTAAGCCGTGAGGGCCTTTAATGACCGCAGGCCGGCTCATGTCTGCGCTGCTACACGGGCCCATTTTGGCGGCTCCTGATTAGAATCATCCTACAATACTACAATAGACCCCAAAAGCCAATTCTAGTTATTAAGGCCCCTACAGTACTTCTTCTCCAATTCTCCATTTCTCGTGCCATGGTCTGACCTGCACACAACCCCCGTCTTGTCTATCCGAATGACGCTAAAGCCCCCCCGCTCTTCCCAAGCCGCAAACCCCAAACCCTACGGTGTGCAAGAAGCTAAACCTGGTTCCAACTCACGAGGAGGAGGCACCGATTTGCAAGAAGCTCGTGGAAAAGTACGGCACGGAGCCTTGGACCCCGCAAGTGGCAGGAGTTTCTTTCGAGTGCAGGTTCGTTCATACTTGCGAGGTTCATGGGTAGTCATAAGTGCAGTGATAAGTCCCCTAATATGGGTCATTATTATAGTTACCCTACTTATAACCCTATTCTTGTGCAGGCTTAGGGAGTTTAGGGACTCAGAGTCGCGATAGGGAGGCTTTTCGCAGGAAGTTTTCGCGAAGTTTCGAAGGCGCAGGGCGGCGAGGAGACGTTTCCGGGTTTGGACCTTTCCTGTGAGCTCTCGATTCACTGGTGTAGTAATGTGTCGGAGCCGACGATGAGGAGGAAGTGCTCTAGGTTTTCGGGCTGGAGCCTTTCGGGTGTATGCTTTGGGGTGTCAGCCTCAGGTGTTGGTACCTAGAGACTCCAATATCCCTTAATCAAGGATAGTAGGATCCCTTATACGATTCAAGGTATATTCCTTAATTAAGGGATATTGGAGTCTCTGGGTACTGAACCCTTGATTCCGATATCCAAAGGTCTTTCGCATCATGCGCTCCCTAGGTGTGTGAGTTTGCCACATGTCCAGGGAACGGCAATACTTTTGAGCAGGTTTTTTTCGATGCTGAGATCCCATTTGGCCAGGACGGCTGGGATTTCAGATAATTATTGGCGTTTCGGAGCTTTCCACGAGCCAGGATTACGACAAGATGCATTGGGACGTGAAGATCAACATCTTCCAGTGGACACCCAAAGTTTGTGAGAAGAAGGACCGGGCTGTTTCGTCGACATGCAACACTGCATATAATTATAGTATACGATAGTATGTCATAGCATTTATAGTATATTAATAACATGCTACTGTATAGTGCACTATATGATTGTGGGCATTTTGTTACTGGATCTCGCCCCTGTCTGTAGAGGTGTGGTTCATGTCAGCACCTTTTTCGCTATTTGGCAGCCCATTGTCAACTTAGTACGGGGCACTTGTTACTGCCGGTCCATCCGTGGCTGAGAGCGATCATCAGAACTTTTTCCGTTTGAGCTCCCAGAAAGCCATATGTAGGTTTTACTAGTCACCCTCCATGAAACTGCGCCCCTGCAGCGAGCCGAAGCCTAAACGTCACCGATGGCCTCTGCAGTTCAGACAAAGCCTGTGGCACCATAAGCCTTCTTACTTCATACCAATATCAGACTGCAAACGTAGACCCCTGCAGAACCCACAGATTTGGCCCATCCACCTCTACAAAGCCAAATATGCCTCGTCTTATGGGTGGATGTTGCCTCCAGCCTGCGTTTCTTTTTCCTGGTTTAAGTTTTCGGGTTTGAAAAAGGGTCTTTGACAGTCTATAAGGAGTTTTGGGGGATGGCTCTTAATCCTGGGATATTTTAAATTTTAAGAACGGTCTGTTGCAAGGACAATCTTGAATCATTGTTACAGGCACCATTCGCCGGCTCTCATACTGACAATCCTCCTCTCTAGGGAATGAATATTGCTGCTGCCCAAGTACGTTGGCAAGACGCAGGTGAAGGCGTACAATGGTGGCAAGCTTCGATCAATGAGCGGTGAGATGCTTGCCGTGGAACAGTTCCGAGCCGAACGCTTGCTTTTGGTAGTAGGTCCAACATCATAGCTACGAGCATCGTCCAATTCATTCCCGTCGTGCTGGTCTTCGTTGTTCCCATTCGATGGTGTCCACTGTCGCTTGGCCGCCTCTGCGTGGCAACAGACTCCAACACATGTGTCATCATCATCGCCCCCACCTGCAGTCAGTATTCCCCAGGTCCTCCACATCACCATTGTCTTGCCAGCATGTTCGTCTTTGCATATGTCCAGCATTGTCTTGCCTTGCACCCTCGTGCTCATCGCTATCATCATCATCATCATCAGCATCATCATCACTCTCCGCTGCCGGCATCAACAGCATCAGCGATGACGACGACGCCGCCGACACAATAACAACGACACCAACACCACCAACAACGGCAGCAACGGCAACGAAAACACCACCACTACCAACAACAGCGACAACAACAACAACAACTACTACTACTAGTACTACTGCTACTGCTACTGCTACTGCTGCTGCTACTGCTACTGCTACTGCTACTACTGCTACTACTACTACTACTACTACTACTACTACTACTACTACTACTACTACTACTACTACTACTACTACTACTACTACTACTACTACTACTACTACTACTACTACTACTACTACTACTACTATACTACGACTACTACTACTACTACTACTACTACTACTACTACTACTACTACTACTACTACTACTACTACTACTACTACTACTACGACTACTACGACTACTACGACTACTACGACGACTACTACTACTACTACTACTACTACCACTCTACTAGTACAGCAGCAGCAGCAACAACAACAACAAACAACAGCAACAGCACCAACAGCATCAGCAGCAACAGCAACAACAGCAACGCGAACTGCGACAACAGCAACGACAACGACAACGCGAGCCGCAACACCAGGAACGACACAACCACTAACAGTAACCACAGGAACGACAACAACAACAACAATAGCAACATGAACAGCAACAACACCAATGCCAACGTCAACCGGTACCGCACCTACACCACCACCCCCCCCAACAACACCAACTGCTGCGGCAACTGCTAGAACATTAATGCCAATGTCAAGCAGGACACCAACACCACAACCTCCGCCACCACCACCGCCACAACCGCATCAGCAACAGCAGCGGCAACAACAGCAGCAAACACAACGGCGGCAACAGCAGCGACAGCAACGGCAACAACAACAACAACAACAACGCCAACACCAACACCAACCACTACCATCATCACCACCACCACAACCACAACAAGCCCCACAACCACCACATCTACCACAAACATCACCGCAACCACAACTACAACAACCACGACAGCCCCCAAAACCACAACAACCTCAACAGCTACAGCAGCCGCGATAACCACAATCCCGACGACCACGACAACAACCACAACAACCACAAGCACAACCGCTAATTACCGCAACCACATATAGCACGTCCACCACCACAATCGCGATGACAAAAACAGCAACATTCTGAAGACGCTAAAGTTCCAATCCTAAGACGAGCGTTCGCCACCATTTCGTGGTTCCTCAAAACCCCACTACCTACACCCCAAAAGTAAAAGCAATCCTAAACCCGAATGAACGCTGCTCAGGATCCTCTCCGGCCATGGCATCGATTTCCGAAGGCCCATTTATGGCAAGGCCTGGATTTGACTGCGCGGGGTGTCAGGTTCAGGGTTTATGGGATTGTGATTACAAACCCCAAGCCCTGCACGTTAATTATGGTTTGGAGGTTTGTAATGATTAAGTTGAGGGTCCAGCTTCCGGCTGTTATCCTCTTACTTCGGACGTGCAGTATGGTCCCCGACTTTCGGAACCTCCCTGAGCGATGCCGGCTTTTACCGGTGCCCTCCTCTTTGCCGACAGCACGGGCATTACAGCAGACATGGCGTCGGACTAGAGCCAGCTGAACGCCCAACAGTCGCCGTGAATCTTAAAGTGCTGGCAATCAAGACAAGTGCAGAAACGGCAACATCAGCATTGACCGTTGAAGTAGTAAGACGGGAAGCCACTGTGATGATCGCGAGACCGGTCTGGAGTCGTGCTAACGAAAGAATCGCAGCCGTCTCCAGGATCCCCAAGCCAGATGTGTGCATAGTCGGGCCACCTTTGCGCCAGCACGGTGTAGTGCGTAATTGGTCTTCCAAGTCTGCCTCGACAGTATTTAAACGTAAACTTCGCAGAAGCACCATCTGCAGCAGTGTGGTATTTTCCCTGGCTCTAAAGCCCAGAACCCCAAACCCTAAATTTTCCCTAAATCCGTCACTATCCGGGTACCTCCTGGACAGGCCAAGAACCGCAACGTCTTTGGCCACTGAAGAGCTTTGCCGTAATTCGCATGGTTTCGGGTTCCTTGTGGTGCCTGGCTTTATACCCATAGGCCCCATAGTAGTTCCCTTTCGGGATGATCTCAAACCATTCAAAACATGAACCCCAAAAAGGAGCCACTATGAAGCCTATGGGTATAGGTTTAAGTTAAGGCCCAGTGTTCGCAGCATGATCCGACCATGGCAAATCTAGAGAACTGGCCAAAACCCCAAGAATTTCCCTGAACCCCTCAGCCCCCACAAAGCAGCAGTCATAAGGATCCTAAATACTCTGCTAGCAATTAAAATAGTTTGTTTGGATTCGGTATAGTACAAGGGGCTATAATACGCGCTCAGGGTTACTACAAGAGAGTTGCTATAAAAGTATTCGATGGGTTTAGGGCACAAATATGGGTGAAGTACGGTGGGGTATGCAGGGCTAGATTCATCGTAACTGCAAGCATGTCCACCACTCCAGCCGTTAAGCATGAGTGTTACAAGCCTCGATTCTCCCCCAAATGCAGCCTAAGCCCTAGCCCGAAGCGCAATACTAATTGTAGGGGTTTGAATAACTGGCCCCCGTAGAGTCTCTGTTATACTATGATATACCAAGACCGAGTTGTAATTATCAACGCTTCTCTACACTCAAACCCTGCAAACACCCGGTCAGAAGCTCTACGAACCCTAAGTACCCCTAAAGCCCCAAAGCCTAAACCCTAAAGCCCCTCGTCTGGCTGTGTCCGAGTTGCGAGAGCGTAAAGCCACACATGCAGCCGAGGGGCTCTTCACTATAAGACCCCTCAGTTTCACCAATCAGCGCTGCCCTGTGCTCGGCCGTGTCAACACTCCCAGGAGCATTCGAAAGAGCCTCAGGGTTTTGAGCTGAGGGCCATCCCTTTTGAGAGCCTAACCCTCGGCCCTAATTCCTGTGTAGGGTCGATGGCTAAAAAATAACTATTTCTATTGTTTATTAACCTCTCCTTCTGCAGAAGAGAGCTCCAGGTTCGCGAAGTCTCAGGAGTTGCATTGTCAGGCCGTGTTCTCACACCCAACAATGTCTTATCGGTTTAGAGACCACCCGGCAATTTCGTGCGGCTGGCTCTTGGCAGCTATTGGGACTGATCTCGCTTTGAGAGTGCAGTTTAGGCTTAGGGGAACGCTGAGGCGGCATATTTTGTTGCTTCACGTTAACTGCAATGTGCTCGGAAGGCTGTGTGCTTGTTCTTGTCAGTTCAGCGGAAGTTAACTTCGGCCGCATTTATCGACTCCCCTATGGCGCATATCTGTTGCAATCCTTACGATTTTGTACTACTGTTATGCATCCAAGGGTAAAAGGAGGGACCCTCAATAAGGACCCCAAGCTATATACCCTTAATATAGCTATTATATACCCATTATATAGCCCATTCAGGGTCCCTCCTTTTCCACTTTGAATGCAGGTCTGGGGAAGTCATGGCCTTCGGGGTGTAGGGGTTAACTAGCAGCCTCAGAAGCTTTGTCTGGGTGCCGGAGAGCTTAGGGTCCACCCAAACCACTTATTTACCAGCGCTGTTCCGTTCTTATTTTGTACCTGGACCTCCCAAAAGTAGTAAAATAGTGACCCAACACCAATAGAAGGCTGTTCTTCTGCATACTTTTGGGATCCAGGTAAAGTACAAGTTCCCCTTCAACCAGGCTGCCACCCAACGAACTCACACCTTACGTCCCGATTTCAACAGCCGATGTTTCCTTGGTGGCCCTACCCACATAGGCACCATAGTAGTTCCTTTTGGGGTTCATATTTAGAATACTGTAAGGTCATCCCAAAAAGGAACTACTATGGGGCCTATGGGTAGTCCTGCAGAGCAAGTAGCCCTCGCCCACGTGCATCCTCATCCGACAAGCATTCGCATGGCCAGGTTTGCCAAAACCTCCCAGGCAGCTGCTTCCGGAGGCTGGTCGGGAGGTTTATCTGGGGGACATGCGGAAGCTGCGATGTGTTTGCACCCAAGGCCAGATGTCATTCGCATGATGGCCAGAAAACCTCAGAAGACGCCAGAATGGCACGTAGAGTTTTAGGCTGCATGGCGCCATGTGCAGGTCTTTGGGGAGGCCCCTTGAAATCCATCCCTTGATCTTCGGTCGTCAAATCGACTTGACTTAACCTAGACAGCAGCTTTATAAGAGCCAAAAACCCCGAATAGTGTGGCCCTAGCTTCCTGCCAGAATATTCAGGCTGTTCAAGATACGTCAAGGTTTTAAGCATGTCGCCAACCATTATTGATGTCGACTGTGACCGCATTGTTGTTGCAGATGTCGAATGTGCTCATAACCGGGATGATCAGCAAAACCAGCCGGCGCACAATAATCGCGGCAGCCTTACTTCTAGCATTATATCATATCAGTAAGAAGGAATGCCAAAGCCATGTTGACCGAAGCCAGCTTGACAATCATGTCATGCAAGCGCAGACTCAAGTGACTCGGGTGAAAGGTGCCAATGCTGACCGTGTGTTAGGGTTTAGGGCTTAGGGTTCCAAATCCGCTTATCCGACTTATCCGTCATAATTTTTGCAAAAACATAGCTAAGAGACGTCCAACGCTGGTGTACTCGTGATGGTCCTACAACACAAAGTACACTCTGAGCGTAGAGGAGACAGGCAAATTCGCATGATCATCCCAGCAAAGAGACTAATTTCGTATTGGCTGCACATCCTTCCAACATCCATGGCAATTCGACGTTTTCGCTCGCACAAACACGAGGTCACGACCTCTGACAGAACTGCGGATTCAGACTGAACATGCCGAAGTTCCCTCGGAACACCACGATCGAGATTGGAAAAGTCTGGTTCCTCCCAGCGAAAAGTATTTTCAAGCGGAAACATAAGCTGCCAGCGAGGCAACCCGTTTGATGATGTCAAGCAGGATGTAGACGGGCCAATGGCGAGCGAGTTGTTGGGTCGCTGTGACAGACCAAAGTCCCGTCACTTGCTACAATGCCGTGTATTCGACATCACGGAATCAACCTTGCCTGTGAGCTCGATCCGAACCAGCTGGTAGGCTCCGTGCCTGCTACCTAGACCCTGAACTCAAAGTCCCTCGTCAACACCGCAAACTCCCGAATGCTGTAAATCGAATATTCCAGAGGGCCCCTAATATAGTACCTTGAATAATATTAGGATCCTTATTATACGGACCCCCAAAGGTACCCACTATTTTTCTCGGAAGCGTACTTCAGGATGCTCAAATCAAGCAGATGCCAGCGCCTCCAGCTCCAAAGTCAGCAGCTGTGGTTCATGAGCCTCTTGCCGTGAGTCTAGAGTGTTCATGAGTCTATAGAAACCCTAAACCCTTACACCCTAAACCCTTAGTGTTCAGAGTTTAGGGCTTGTAGGGTTTAGGGTTTAGGGTTTTATTGTGCTGCAGATTTGAAGTCTTGCAGTGCTTCCCAGCTGATCGGCAGAGTCTGGGTTCAAAAAAAGGGTTTTATAGTTTCACTGTAGCTTTAGGATGGGTGCAGAGGGGAATAGACAGGCGAGGCAATCAATGCAAACGAATCGAATGCTGCTTGTATAGAGGACTCTGCAATCCTTAGGTTGGATTTGGGATAAACCTGTTGAGATGAGAGCTGGTTCTTCTTCTAAGGACGTCTTTAATTCCGTGCTCATCTTGACTACTTCCAAACGTGAGAGCTGGTGCGGAACTTTCAAGAGCCTTGGGGTTCTGCGGGGTCACCACCACACCACAGAGCGGAACGGCATCCAATGCAACAGACACGCAAGTGTACCGGGTTTCACAAGCAGACAAGCATTCACAGAGCAAGCACGGGCAAGCAAGCATGGGCTATCACAAAGGACCGCACGACAAGCAGTGCCGCCACACAAAATCGCACATGGGCGCGTGCAGACACATGCGCGTAAACGCGCCGATGCCGCATACATGTACGCAGATTGGACACATGCGTATGGGCACCCAAGCAAGCCAAGCTTATCTAGGAGCTTCACAACGAGTACTAGCACCACGGAGGTTCGGCTAAGCAGGCCTGCGCCCGCACGAGTACACATGGGGACTGCCCAACAGCGAACTGATATTGTAGGCGGCGACTGACACACGCAGCAAGGCAAGACATGAAGGCGTGAGATGCAGAGAGTTAAGTTCGGGGCGATGCGAAATATTGAATAACAGATGAGCACACTGGAGGACAGATGTAGCTATCATGACTCTGGAGATTAATGTCAACACATCCTGCCAGACAGTGCATGTTTGTACAGAAGGTGGGCCACGCTTGTGAATTCAGGCAAAAATGTGAAGCGGCTGCTTGTCAATGTCCCAATCATTTCCAACTATTTTGTGGTGGGAAGTCCTCCAACAGCACCTACAGACCAAGCAGCCCAGAAATAGTTAATGCTCATCACGTAGAATAATGCCCCGTCAAAACCCCAGCATAGTAACTCATCATTTAGGTCGCGGGATTCTGGGACTCCCCGGCTAAACCCGAAGCCTGTACCCTAAGCCTAAAGAATACACCGGAATCCCATGTAAACTCTAAACCCTAGGTCCTAAACTTCTCTGTGCAGAGCGGAAACTCTGTCACCTAACTGAATCGTAATCCCTATAAGCCTCACTCCAAGGGGCACCGTGGCCGCGGCCCGGGCAGATGGCCTTGCTGCTCAAGAACTCTGGGAAGGACTGGGCGAGGTGCGAGCAGAATGTAGTGGTGTTCATATTTGCCAGCGTGTTTCAAGTATATAGGAAATTTAGTGCGACATGGTAAGCTATGCCGCTATGCAGTATAATCTGATTAAGTTTTATATCATATGATATAACACACATAAGACAACACTGAATGAAATCTCTGTTCATAATGTGAATAATCAAAATGGTGACGCATATGAATAATAAACTCATCAGAATTATGACCATCATTCATAATATATGTGTGTAAGCTACACTGTAAACCGACCTAGACTTGTCTATATCAGAATCCATATCTAGATCGAAAGCACGTCTGTGCATATGCATCATATTTACGTGTGTATATATATATATATATACAGACACACCTAACACTACCTCTAACTGTATCTCCACCTATATCTACATCCATTGCAATAACCGACCGCCAAACTTCTGTTCTAAGTAATTCTCAATGCCACGAGAGTAGGACGGAACGGAGTTGTGCGCTTTCCACCCAGCGCGTCATAAGTATATTCTACTGGGGTTTGATCTAGAGGTCGTGTCTTTTTGCTCGATATACCGAGATAGTATGTTACTAGCCAAATATTATTACATACCCCGGTATTCTAATTACTATTCAGGAAACTGAAGCCCTAGGGACAGTTACTGGTGCTATTACCACCATCATCATCATTTTTCTTTTTAGTATTTTCGTATGCTTATTAGTATTGCCATTAGAACTATTATGATAACTGTTGTTACAATATCTGTACTGTTGCTGCTATTATATTATCCCCCAGTCCTCTAGTTCGAGCTTCCGAGGGTCTCAGGCGCCATTTTTTCGGTTGGTTTGATTGGTTTAGGGCTTTTATGAGTTTAGGGATCTTAGGTGTTTGAGGGATTTTAAGGGTGTTTTAAATGGTTCTTAGGGGGGTTAGGGATTTTAGGGGTTTAGGGGTTTTATGGTTTTTGGGTACTGCCACCACTCAGTAACAGTTGAAAATATCCATGACATATATATATATATATATATATGTATATATATATATATTTATAGATCTACTAGGACGCCTTAAATCTGCCGTGCCCCAACCTCGAAAACACACCCCAAAGCCTCGCAGGTACCCGAGGGCTTGGAGAAAGGATTCCGCTCTTTGCTCATCCTGGGGCCGTCAGGCTGCGCCCTCAACTCTTTCATAGTTGGGTGACCTTTTTTGTTCATGGGTATTAGAACCCGTCAATAAGGAATACACATGTATTCTTTTAACACTATGATTATCCCAATCAGCTGTTGGCTCAAGGGGCTTTGATGGGTTTAGGGTTCATGGGATAGGGGTGGAGTCGGGTTCAGGGTTCAAGGAGTTGGGGTTTGCAAGGGTTTCGGGTTCAAGGGGGGTGAGGGTCTCTGTGAAGGAAGAGTTGATTGAAGGCGATGTGGCAATAACCCTAAACCCTACACCCAAAGCTGCTTAGGCCTTAGACCCCGAGCCTGAAAGCTGATAAATCTCTGAACCTCCAAACCAACCCCTTAAGCCCTGTATGGGAGTTTCCGAAAGTCGGGGACCCCAATGTAGTACCCTAAATAGTAGGATCCTGACCATAAGGGCCCCAAAACAGGAGGTATCCCTAATTTTCGAAAACTCCCAGGTGAAGTTTGTAGAACTTTGACCCACTTCTTTCATGAGCTCCCGGCGTGAACCGACCTGAGGCAGTGGAAAATCGACGCTGCTGCGATCCATTCTGAGAAAGTACTATCCCGACTTCAATGGGACCGGAGCCGAGCTTCTCAAGTCAAACCATGGGGCTCCAGTTACCTAAAAAGGGGTATATAATATATGGTTAGTAACCTACTATTCAGGTAACTGGAGCCATAGGGAAACCTAAGCCTTGTAGCTTTCGTCTCCTTAGGATTTGTATTTATTATCATTTTTTTTCATATAAATCCCAAGAGAATTTTAAAGAATGATAATTTTAGTATGGTTCTCGGGGGGGTATAGATAGGGTTTGAGGGATTCAGGGGCCTTGGGCAAGTTTGGTGTGGGGTTGATGGGTTTAGGGTTTTGGGCAAGAGCATGCTGCTAAGAAGCGAGTGTGTTGCAAGCGCTTCCGCCACCTTTACCTGGCAGGTTCGGAGCAGCCCAGTTTCACAAGAGTTTTGGGTAGGAGGCTAGTAGGAGGGTTTGAGATTCGGGGTTTGAGCCTTCCTTCGATTCTTTGACTGCTGCTTTTGGAAGTTCGTTTCATGTGTGCAGAAAGCCGCATTGCACAGATGTCCCAAGTCGCAGAACCAGAAACATGAACCTACGGTAGAACACCTCACTGCAAAACTCAACCGAAGCCGGTCTTGCAAGCTGTCTTGCCACTAACCCTAAACTCTAAACTCCCCAAACTCTAAACCCTAAACCGACTCTAAACTAACGAAAAGGGGCTTTCACACAAAAAACGACTCTAAGCCCCAGTCGACTGGAAGCCCGGCAAAGAGAGACACAGGGTTCACTGCCGGGGCCAAGACTGGGACCCACAATCTTCTCGAGCGCCGAGCTCTAGCTGACTCTAGCTAGGGTTTAGGGTTTAGGATTGTGGCTAGCCCGAAGCCCAGTGGCAAAAAAAAGGGTTTAGGATTTTGCTCTTGCTGTGTTTACAAATACATACATCAACGTACTTGGGCACATGCAGACAGACACATCTGCTCATTTGTGTCTATACATGTGTCCATGTGTCTCAGAAGCACCGCTTCTTGCTCAGTTAAGTATGCCGCCATCCAGGCTGTTTCGACACACGTTGCAAACGGCAGTCATAAACGGCAATGATACAGTAGCAATAATTCGCAGTATAGCAGGATTGGGTCATTTATGATTATTTCGTAATCGTCTCAACCACGAACATAAACCGGAGCCCAGCATGCTTCGGACTCAGTTTCCTGCACTTCCCCGAAGCGTAGAGCTGACTAGAGCCGAAAAGCCTCGACCCTAAACCCTCAAACCTCAAGCATATCGGCTCGAGACTATTGACGAAAGTGTTTGTTCTCCCCTCCCCCCCTTCTTCTTCTTCCCTTCCCGATGTCCGATGCGGCTCACGATGATGACAGGATGGGTGATGCACGCGATGACGAGAGTCCTTTGCATGGTGCGAATTCAGTTTCGAATTCGGGAATTCCTTCTGCTGAGGACCTTGCTGCTGCACGTGCTGCCCTTGCCGCTGCTACTACTGACGTCTCTGTATCACCTGGGCTTAATCCGTACCAGGTTGCTGCCCTATCAAATCCTTCCCCTGCCCAGAAAACCAAGCCTCCTGGGAAGCATAATCCTCCAGCTGGGGTGAAGAAAACCTTTGCTAAAGACTCCAGCCCCGACAAGCGCTTTAAAGCTTCTGAGCATCCCCCCCGCAATCCTGGTCAGCCTTCCCTTCCTTCCCAGGCCCTACCTGGATCAGGACTTAGAGAGCCCCCTATCTTCGGAGGTGGACAGCTGAACTCAGGCCCCGACACAGGACGCACACCGGAGTTCTACAATATGGACCCGAACAGCGTTCCCAGTTGGGTTTCTGAAATTAGGGATTTATTTCAGGGTGGACAAAGGGAAATGATGCAAGAACTCAAAAGCCATACCGCCAGCATCAATCAAGTTACTGAACGAATGTCTTCTTTCGACAAGAAACAGGGCGAAATGGTGGAACTTCAGCGGGCTTTTCAGGAACGTCTAGCAGAAATGGAAAGAGAAATGAGGGATTTGAAAGCAGGGCGTTCTGTTTCCCCTGCACCGCATAGGGGATATGGAGGAGGTTCAGGCTCCAGTCCCCGCTCGACAACTGCTGGAGGGGGCCAGATTGTCGACGATTTACAAATCGTCATTGGTGGATGGAAAGAGGCGAAGAAGAGTGACATCGAGTCGGAGATCCGCCAATTCTTCTCGACACTGGAAGCCTCCCCCCTGCTTAAAGACATCCACGTCCCCTTCATCCGTAGCAACTTTGCACGTGTCGAACTACAATTCGGCACAGACAGACTTGCCGAGCGCCGACAGGTACAGAACATGACCATCAAAGCGCTGAAGCAACACTTCCTTAGTCATCCCACAAGCACATTGCCCCAACAGTCAGGTTCCCGCCTATGGGCGGCCCGCAACAGAACCAAAGAAGAACGTGCTAAAATCAGGGCCTTAGTTGGGGTCAAAGAGTACTGTGCACTTCACATTAATGCCATGTTTATAGACATGGACTGGGCCGGCAAACTTTGGATTCGGGGTGAACAGGTGTTGTTCCATGTCAGCAAGCGCAAGCCACACGAACAGTCCTTGATGCTCAACGACTCCAAGGGTGATGAATCCGGGTGGTGGGCTGATATTGGTGTCATGAGTAGAGCACTGCCCCGGAGCCAGGCTGAGATCGAAGCAGAGTTGACGGCATGACTAAACAACACCCAGCAGACAAAAGAAGGGAAACACCGACACACACGACGTCAGCCAAAGCCGATACGCGAATTAAGTGCAGCCACCTGGAACCTTCATGGAAAACATTTCCTGTCGATCCAGAATATCACCGATCATATTGAAGTTCCTTGGGATTTCCTTTTCTTGCAAGAATTAGGCGGCTTCTCCCATTTGGAAAAAGGCGAATTCGTCACAGAACATGTTTTGTTAGGAGGTGAAGCGTGCACCCTCATTGTTCACCAAACCCCCCTCAGCCACCATGCTGTCGGCGTTTTACTTCGGGACCAAATTGACTTGCAGGTTGTTCGGAAGGATTCGTTTGGGATCGGTTTCCTACTTGAGTGTCGCGCCTTTGGCCGCAAGATCTTCCTGGGCACCGGACATTTCCCGCATCAGCAACGTAAGGATGCAACGGAGACTTGGTTCACTTCTATTGCACGCCTTGACGAATTACTTTTGCATGCTAGGTACTGTGACTGTATTCTCCTTGGTTTGGACTGTAATCAGAATCTGACCTTGCCTAATTCATCCTTTGCTGGACTGTCGCGCCTCATGTTCTTACTTCACCATCGAGGGTTAGAGGTTAGTCCACTTTTAGGTATCACTTGGGAAGCTCGTGGTGAATCCAGCTCTATCGATTGGTTAGTTTACCGATGGCCAGGGGTAGAAACGAGTTTCCACTTACGCCCTGACATGCGGACCGCCTTGCCCTCGGACCACGTCCCAGTAGTTGGAGTTCTTACAGGCCGTACTAGCTTGTCTGAAAGACCTCCCAGACCTCGACATAGGTGTGGAAGGTGGATTACGTCCTTTGAAGCGCTATCTCAGGCCGCTCAGGATCCGTCCTTTACTTTCACCCAGGAGAGTTTCGGTGAACTCTGTATTTCCCACTCCTCCCGTTTGCCTTCGAGAAAATACAAAGACCCCCCTGAAGTCCGAGAACTCATCCGGCAAAGGAAGATTTGCTCCTGCCCTAACGAACGTGCCGACCTCATGACACAAATTCATTCTGCAAGAGTTTGTGCTCAGCGGGAACATAAACTTTCGGTTTTAGATGATGCTCGTAACGGGGATAGAGGAGCTATTGCCCACCTCCGACGAAGTGCTTCGCAAAGCTTTTCTGAGGGTAGCTTCATTGAACGACTCGGAGGACAAACCCGAGCTGTGGATGCTATGAAATCCTTTTACTCTGCAAAATATTCCTTACCCCCTGAAGAAACTCCTATCTCCCCAGAACAGAACGAGTGCCTCCAACATAAACACAGTCGGGCAGCCGTACCTGTCACTGCCCAGGAAGTGCAAGATGCCCTTACTCACTGTAAACCCAATACTTCTTCAGGGCATGATTCGGTATGCTATTCTGCAATCAAGGACTTCTTTAGTCAGGACGACTCAGGAAAGCTGGTTAGTTTCTTCAATAAACTCCTTCAGCGTGAAATACCTATTCCTGAGTCGTGGACTAAAGGCAAACTCTGTTTTATCCCTAAGTGTCCCCGACCTTCCAGACCACAAGATTTGCGTCCTATCTCCCTAACACCCTGCCTTGGGAAACTGTTTGCGCGCATTGTTGTCAATAGACTCTCCCACTCCTTTCCCCGATACCAGAGTGGACAACATGCGTGTCGACGTGGCAGCCAAAGCTTGGAGGCGGTTTGTGCCGCCCAGTCTTGCATGAAACTCTTCAAAGGTTCTGAAGGCCGTAACGTTTTTCTGATGAAACTCGATATATCTCAAGCCTTTGACACAGTCTCTCATCACGCCATTTGGCGTTTCCTGTTGGAAACAGATCCATGCATCGAGGCGCTTGTTTTGTGGGACCTATGCCGCCATACCTCGGTTGATTTACAGTTAGGTTCGGAAGCATGGACGCAGGAACTAGGACGCGGGATTTTGCAGGGCACATCCTTCTCCGCTGACCTGTTTTCCAGGGTTTTAGATTTCTTTTTGGGAGGATTGGTTCACAAATGGGCTTCTTCAGCACATCCTGCGTTCCGCACACTGAGTCTTCCACACATTCTGATTTATGCGGACGATCTTCTAGTTTTTGGATCCTCCCCTGCAGAGCTGGAAAAGAAACTACACGATCTCCAGGACACGCTGTCTTCAATAGGTCTTCGGTTGAACCTTGGAAAATGCTCAGTCATGCTTGAAGAAGGAGGCACCTGTCCTGTCGTCCGGCCTAAGGGAGCTGACAAGCCCCTGCAAGGTGTCGCGGACCTGGTTTACCTTGGAGTCCCTTTGGCACATAAACAAACTCCCCTGGGGCAGCTTGGGCTTTCTCTCTCTAAGGTTTCTAACGCCTTTTTTGGGCTTAGACGTATTTTCGATCATCCTCTTACTCCTATCAGTACTAAACTTGACATTTTCAGAGCTATGTGACCGCCAAATGGTCCTGGTGTGCCCCGGCTGCATGGCCTTCCCACCGAGCACTGCAGAGTATTGATGCCTTTAAACATACCCTTCTACTTTCTCTTCTCCGTATTGACTTCGACCCTCTCATCACTTTCCTCGATAATACCGTCACCAGACGTAGATCGGTTAGGTATATTTGCGCAGTGCATCGATCTGAACCTTGGTCGCGCCTTTGGTTGACACGCCTTTGGAACTTTTGGGGTCATGCTTACAGGTCACCCCTCCCACTTCCACTCCAAGCCATGCTCTCGACTTGCAGCTCCTCGGCCATAGGACGCTCACGAGTCCCCAAAAGTTGCGTAGTCGATTTTACTCCACGTAAACTACAGAAGGTTTGGATTAAGACACGCGGAGCCTCCCCCTACTATCTCCTTGAAGGACTTGCTGAAGACCGGGTTGCTTGGAAAGCGGGCTTGACTTGTTGGCTGAATTATTGGAAACTATCGCCACTCCCCACTTCTGATTCTTTAGACCTACTAGATCGCCAACTTTTGGTTGTCGGCACGGAATTCGCTGTCCTCCGACCCGCACGCCTGTTTCCTGACGAGCCCTACAGTAGATCCGTACAGTCCATCATTGTAGGACAGCCCTCGCGAACAGCATGGTTTGTTTGGGTTGCCTTCTCCCCCCCCATTATTTCCCTAATTGTGGTTCCCCCTCTTAAATCCGCACGAACACAAATCCTGTTCCAGTCCCAAGGCTCACATGACCTGCTTGAATCGAGACTTATCCTCTGGGATATGCTACTTAAGCTGTATTCTGCACTTCCCGAATTGCAAGACTTCCAGTGTCACTTCTTCCTACCTCTACTTGCCTTCGGTAGTCATATATGGTCACATCGTGTACCCCTTCGTTTTCTTCCTGACATTCAGAGGATTGAGCAGGGCGAAACACGTGTTGACTTTCTACGGTGGTGCATGCTACAACCCAAAACCACGCCTGCATGGATTGAACCCACGATGCTTAATGTTTCGGGTCCTTTCCCTGGAGATTTTCGTTTCCTTGTTCGATCAGGAGATTTTGGACAGGCCAGGTTCTTCAAACAACTTCAGGATTTTCATGGCTTCTTGCCTCTTCGTACTGCTAGTCGGGGGGGGGGGGGCAGGACGTCCCAACAAAGCCGCTTCCGCAGCAATTGAGGCCTGGACTGTTTCGCATTTTGCTTTAGCCCTTTCAGTGCCATGGCTTCTCAGCAGACTTTCACCCCGGAAAGTCCTTTGCTGATTCAGCACCGGCTGCCACCTGCCGATGCAGATGCTTGGATGGATCGTCTATGGACAATCGGGCTCACCCTACTTGTGATTTTCGCCATGAAAGGGATGGCCTCCTGGATGTATCCTGTGAAGGGCGAGAAACAGAGGCCGGCGGAGGGGAATGAGGTTTCGGCTGAGCGTATGGAAGTCATTGACAAAACGGCGATTGTTGACTCACCCAAGCAACAAACGCCTCCCACGAAAGAAGAGACCAAGCCAGCCAAGAGTGCGGATGCAGCACCCTCTGGACCCCCGGCACAACCCGCTACTACGACCACAGGTGGTGACACACCAGCAGCCAAACCAACGGCGGTGCCATCGGACGGGCCATCGACTACGAGCAAGCCCCAGGCGCTGGGACCTCCAGCTCCTGCTGCTACCGCACCGGCTACCTCCACGGCTTCTCCGAAACCAGCAGCGTCGCCGGCACCTACTGGCGGACCACACATTACGGCACTACAGCTTATGAAGGAGATGCAGTCGATGCATACACAGATGCATACGGTGCAGACGGATGTCAAGACAGCCCTGGCACGCCTGGATGAGATCAAACAATTCGGTGCCAGGCTTGATGGCATTGAAAAGATCATGGGCACGGTGGCGGCTAAAATTGGCCCATGACAGCCAATGTCCAGTCCACCATGCAGTCGGTGGACCAGGGCTTCAAGGACCAAGGCAAGCTCTTGTCGACCATCGCGAACAATGTACGTGGAGGCCGTGAAGACTCTGCACAGGAAGCCAAGGAGCGCCACACGGAAATGGGGAGCTGGCTCAGCTCTACGGAAGCCAAGCTCGTGGACGGCATAAAGGAGGTGTTGAAAAAGATCACCAATACCGATTTCAACTCCTCGCAGGTCTATGCCTCCAAACTGGAAGGGTTGGCCAACGAACTGCTGGCTGCTGAACACTTCACGCAGGCAGAGGTCACGGAGATCAAGAATGCAGTGGCACGGACGGGGGAGGAAGTCCACGCAATCCGCGAGATGTGTGAAAGACCCCTCACCACGCAGACTCCGCCGCCACAGTATCGAGCCCCGACCTTTTCCCAAGGCCCACATGAACGCCCGCCACCGAGTTATGATGCGCAGGCACATGCTGGCCCTCGCTCCGTCAATCTCCAGGCCGCTCTGCCTATGCCGAGCATTCCAGGAGAAGGCGGTATCACTATGAATCCGGACGGACGCAGCATCAACATCCCGCTGCGGTAAATTTCTGATTCAGTGCCATGCATGCTTTCAGGCGCGACTCTGTTTTGACTCTCTACTTTGTTGCATTAGCAGTATTACCAGCCTTTGCTTTCGATACTGTCGCCTTTGCATGCTGGACTGGAATTCATGCCGGACTTTACTTTGCAGGACTTTGAATTTGTTGCATTCTGTATCTCGGATGCGGATTTACCGTAATGTTGATACCGCCGGGCAACATGCACGCCCCTTGCACTGTTCACCTTTAATTGTCCTGCATGTGCTCCTGTTTGCATGTTTCAGTGCATGTGTGCACGAGCCCTTGCGACTACAGGACGGGTCCCTCGGACAAAACAATGCGAGTGACGGCAACACCGCAACATGTTTATCCCTCATATCTCAGCCCTCACACCTTTGCTGTGCTCTAGTGTGCGGCTCAGTGCAGCTTCGTAGTCATGTGGCCCCGTGGACTCCTGGTCCCCACCAGGGAGGTCATCTCTCTGACCCCTACAGTAACCAACACTATCTACATCGATGATGATGATGATGACGATGGGACGACTGCCAACGCTCTACTTCCTCAAGTATCCCCACTACCAGAACAGGGATCTACTGAGTTGCATTGTAAGTATGCTGCAACTAACATCGCCAGAATACCTACGGAGCCTTGGTACCTAGCATGTCATGATTTCCATTCCTGTCCTTTGCTTCGCAACATTGAAATCCGTGCATACCAGCTTCTCATGGATTCCTCTCCACCCTCAAGACAAGACATTTTGGAATTGGTTTGCATGTTACCAAGATCCTCGCTCCGCCCCACACAGTCTGGCTTTCATGTTGTTAGTGGTGTCTCCCCCAGAACTCCGGATACAGGACTCACCCACAGTAGCGAAATGCCCTTCATGAGCATGGCGGTCAATAAATTTATGGCTGTAACCTGCCCTACGCACCTGTACTCCACTTTTGTCATCAGACGCGGATGTGTGGAAACCGTACACAGAGATTCCCGTAACGGACCTTTCCCTAGTTCGGTTTTGACCCTCACCCCATGTGCTAGCGATGCAGGTTTGTGGATTCAGGACCCCGCGGGCCCAACTCCCATGCTCTTCAGGGGACACCGACTGTGGGGCACAGTGAAGAACTTAGATGTCCCCTACATCTTCAACGCCCGATGTAGACTCCACGCAGGCTTCCTTGGAGCCCACACTAAGGCGGATGATAGAGTTTCCTTGGTCACCTTCACTTCGATTCATTGTTGTTCTCTGTCAGAAGAAGTGAGGGGTGCCTTATTGAGACTTGGCTTCCCGATCCCCAGCCCAAACGCGGTACATCGAGCACTGTTTGGAAACGGATGCTGCTCCCTCCCAAGATTTAAACAGGTCACCTTACAAGAAGCCTTGTCCTTGCCGGCAACAACGGTAGACCAACATGACGTCATTGAAGTCTTGGAAAGTCAGGAAACCGATGCCCTTTAGGTTCAAACGTATCAGCTCTAGGTCCCACCTCCCGTGTAAGATGGCGCTGGTGGTTGATCATGATGGTTTGACGGTGAACCAACCTGCACACCTTAGGCCGTTCACGCCTTTTACGGCACAGGAACTAACGGATCATTTGGAGTGCATGCCACCCTACCTTGCTTCCTGGGTTGCCAAAGAATTCAGGGACATTATCAGGGGCAGCCGTACCGCTTGGTGGTGGTATTATACTCGTCTACCTACTTTGCAGTTCTACCTTGAATCTATCGATAGAGTCTTATCCATGTACCCTGACACCACTAACGAGGAACCCCTACCACTTTGGGCTTGGGATAATGACAGTGATTTCGTCCGTTTATGTGTGATAGATGGTTGGGGACGCCTAGACTGTACAGCTGAGTCCTTGGTGTATTTCGGTCTTCATACACACTTACCCTGTTTCGGCCTCATTCTGAGTCCTGCGCCCATTGAGGGTTTATGGGAATAATCGTGCCTGCCGTATTAGTCTGCATTGGTCTGCATTGGTCAGCACTAGTCGGCAAGAGTAACTTGGCAACTTGGCTGCAAGTTAGCACGTGCCTGCAACTCGGACAGAATTCAGAATTCAGAATTTGTTTTCCTTTGCACCTTGGTTTGCAACAAGTTAATTCCTCCCTTGCCATGAACTTGAATTCGTTTACACTTTGCCGGACTGTGTGCCTTACTGTACTGCCTTTAACCTTCTCCTTGCCTTGCTTCCTGCTGATGATGCGATGAATTTGTTGCGATGCCCTCACCGATATCCCACACCTCCCAAATCTCCCCCTGTTATGCTTCCCATAACCTGTAAACTCAGCCTTCGTGGCTTCTAGTGTCCCAGCCTACCTCCCGATAGGCAAACCACTAACCCGCGACCTCGCTGCACAGCTATGGGACCATGTTTCTGATAAGCTGCTTCGCCCTGGACACATGCGCGCTCCTCTTCGGCTGACTGCTGGCAAGTCTCGCATACCAACTGCTACAGATGTGGTTCGTGCTTCTGGCGCCCTAGCTGGCTCGAGATGAGTGAAGTTATTAGCCTGACTGTACGAACCAGAACCTCGTCAGGCAGTGTCGGAGTTGCGAGAGTGCAAACATTGGCCCCGTATCGCTGGTGCAACCTTCACTGGCCCTGATCCTACATGTTGCACCCGGCTTTTGGATCTGCAGATCCTGCAAAGTGCACTACAGCTCTTTGGACGCGGTGCTCTCACAGATTTTGCCCGGAAGCCGATGCTGCATGACCAACAGAACACCCGGACTGCGTGACCTTGAGGTCCCTACTCAACAAGAGAGCCAGGTCTACAACCGGACAGCTCCACTTCAGTTCGGTCTATTTCGGAAACGGCGTGGAGAGTCGGGTCTATGTATCTGTCTCGGATATGTGGATGGTGCACCTTCCTGCCTGGTAAATAGACACAACGACAGTGCCTTTCCTGTATGGCTTTCTCATCGTGCACGTGTACTGAGCCGCCTTGAGCTGACATAGTTTCTGTGTACTCTATTCCGCACCGCCCTGAGCCGCCGTAGTTCCTTTGTTCTATAGTGCTGTATCCCATATGTACCGATCTTCGGATTACATGTCTCGGCTAAGCCGTAGACGGTTCGTTGAGATCAAGAAGATCTCTCTTTTAGGAGGGGGTTGTCCTGCGTGGTACTACCTTCTGTTGAAGCTGTTTTCTGAAGAGTTTCCCCCTCTGCATTGCTGTGTCCTCAATGTAGGATACTGGTCTTCGGCTTTGCTCATCTCCTGTACTCTATGGCTCTAACTTCTGTTGCCTTGTTTTCACTAAGGAGTTGAGTGAAGCTCTTAGTCTGACTGTGCGCACCAAGAACCTCGTCTGGCAGTGTCCGAGTTGCGAGAGCGTAAACCCTCAAACCTAAACCCTTCTCAGATGGGAGTTTCCAAAAATTAGGGGTACCTTATTTGGGGGGCCTTATAATCAGGACACTACTCTTTAGGGTACTTCATTAGGGTCCCCTATTTCCGGAAACCACCAGATCTCCTTACGCAGGCCTCTGTATCCCTGAACATCTTAAGCCCTACATCCCTAGGCCCTAAAAAAGCCCTAAAGAGCATAAAAGCCTTTAGGAGCAGGCCCCTTCTAGTATCCTTATGGATCCCTTATAGTAATCCTTATAGATCCCGTATAGTAATCACAGGGTCCCCTAAATCCTCTATTTTCGGAAACTCCTTGCTCAGGCCGCTGTATCCCTCAACGGAGTGGTCTCATGGCTTTGCCATCATCGAAGCTTTCGAAGGCGCCGACAGAGGCGCCAGAGTCGCAATGCCAGGCTTCCTGCAGTTTAGGGTTTTTTTAGGGTTTAGAGTTTAGGGTTTTTTCAGCGTCAGGGTTTAGGGGGTGTAGGAATTACATAGAGCTTTAGGGTTTAGGGATAGGGTTTAGGCTTTAGGGCTTAGGGGTTCCGGGTTTAGGGTATTTAGGGGTAGATGGGTTCAGGGGTCTTTTAGCCAGGGTTGACGAACCCGAGCCCCAAAGGCTCAACCCCTGTACATGGCCTGCTTTTTTTGGAAGCCCAGTGACGGTCGTAGAAAAACTGTGTCAGAAGTGTGACCCTGCCATGCCTGCCAGCATCAGCCGAACTATGGCCTGGTCTCTCTTCGACTGCCAGAGATCGGCTTGTGGGGGAGTCTAAAACCCGGTACTTGCCAGCTCTCATGACCCCTTTGTTTCCACATCTTCGGTGTCGATGCCCCCTAAACTCTAAACCCCTAAACCCTAAACTCCTAAACCTTAAACCCTCAAACCCTAAAGCCCTAAACCCTATAAACCCAAAACCCTAAACCCAACTTCCGGGGTGGATGTGGAACCGTCGATCGGAAGAGGGTGCCCGAAACTCCTGGTAGGCACGGTCATCGCAGCTTGGAGCCACAAAACCACTAAACCCAAACCCCTCAACCTAAACCCTACCTTAACACTGAAAATCCTACCTTCTTATGGACATATGCAAGGAAATCATAAGAAGGAGCCCCAAAGAGGCAGGTTACACAGGGTTAAGGTAAACCCGTAAACCGTTCCGAAACGGTTCCGATGAAGGTCCAAGTGGCTGGAAGGGGGGGCTCTGGGCTCGAGTGCATAGGCTGCGAAGCACGAAAAACTTCGTTTGGAGACTGTCGGGGCCTTACTACTCAGAATAGGGGTTAGGGGTATATTATGCTATAATTACAAGAAGGAGCCCCAACAAAAACCTAGTCAAAATATTAAGGCCCCTACAGTCGTCTGTTCTGGGTTTACGGCTTGGAGTGTAGGGGTTTTTCGGGGCCGATGAGGCAGAACACGGGTGTTTTGGTTCAGTACTCATCGCGACGGATTTGGCCCAAGCGTTCCTTCTTTTAGGCGGAGTCTGGTCGCAGCCGACTTAGTAAAAGATTCTACGCGCTCCGGGGGGAGCCACTTTCTTTGGTAGCCTAGGCCTCAGACTATACCTTACCATATTACTATCCTGTAGCTTTTTTGGTGTTACGTAGTTCTTAGTCAAGCAGAAAAGCATCCTAAAGTATCTCATGCAGCAATATGGAAGTCCACCAGGTCCGGGAGTAAAGCCTATCTCTGCCTCGAAACTTCTGCGGTGCCATGGCGACCCCAAGCGTCGTGCAGTCCAAGTCCAAGGTGCAAGGGGAAGCGAGGCTCAGCTGCAAGGTCTAAGGGTTCAGATTTGGAGTTCAGGTTTGGGGATAAGGATCTAGGGTTTTGGATTAGGGTTCTTTTAAGGGATCTATAAGGGTTACCATAAGAGTACTATAGGGTTTAGGGTTCAGGTTTGGGGATTACGATTTAGGGTTCAGATTTAGAGTTCCTTTAAAGGGATCTATAAGGGTTCCTAAAGGGGCTTATATGGGTTCTATGAAAGGGGGGATTTGGGGTTCAGGTTTGGGGATCTAGGGTGTAGGGTTTAGGGTTTTCAGGGTTCAGGTCTCAGTCGCATGCTCAGAAGTAGCTAGGGGCAGTGTCACGAGCACAGTCCTAACTGGCGGAAGAGCGGCAAACTACCAGGCGTCCTTGCAAGCAAGCCTGCAGCAAAAGGGTTCAGGTTTAGGGATCTGGGGTCTAAGGTTGTTATGGGTGAGTGAGTTTAGAATTTAGGATTTAGGATTCAGGGTGCCGACAAGCGGGGACTCGCCTAATAACTAATGTATCATGCCCACGGTTCGAGCAGAGCATCTTGCCTAGAGCTTGCAGCGACAGTCCTGAAGTTTAGGAGTTTGGGTTCGCTACACCCTGAATCTGTGTCATTCCTTGTCTCCGACGGCGTATGAACAGAAGAGTTCCTCACCTAGCGACAATCGAGTTCATTGCCAAGCCCACCCACCAATCTTGTACCACCTCTACGTGCCAACTGCTCAACCTCCTTGCACAGATCACATATCTTAAATATTACGCAGCTTCCAAGTCCTCTCTGTACTCTATACATGTCTCTTCATCGCAGATCCGCTGCAAACGACAGCCGTGAAGCAAAAGAAGATGCCAATAGTAATGAACAGCAACACCCGAGCATATATACTAATAAAATCAGTTATATCATAGTTACCCAGAGGCTCCATCGTTTATTGAATCCTATAACGTCATCCCAAAAAGCAACTACCAGGGAGCCTTAGGGTATCCTTGGTAAAGTAGATCCCTTAAGGGGGTTCCTATAAAGTACCCTTAGTAGTATAGGGCCCCAAATTAGGGGATCTACTTTCTGTTATAGATCCCTAAACCCTAAACCTTAAACCCTAAAGGATCCCTAGGAGGGAAAAAAACCCTAAAGGATCCCTTAAAGGAGCCCTGAAAGGAACCCTGCTAAGTCTGGCAAACGCCCCAAAGAATGCGAGGCAGGGCTACTTGGACCAAGCGCTGCGCAAAGCTGCTCGGTTCGCGAGCCTCGAGGCTCCCCCCGTGGGATTTGTTGGGTTTAGGGTTTAGGGTTTAGGGGTTTAGGGTTTAGGGGTTTAGGAGTTTAGGATTTGGGGTTTAGGAGTTTAGGGTTTAGGGTTGGTTCAGCCCTCAGAAACCTACCTTCTTAGGGTTCCTTAATATGATTCCCTTAAATACGTCCTTAAACCAGTAGGTTTATTGGGGGTTAAGGTAAACCCTGCATCCTAAAACCTCACTTCACTTAGGTGTCACTGCAGGGGTTCTTGTGGATTCGTATGTCCAGCATGTACCCACTCAGGAACAGCTGCCTGTAAGTTAATAAGCAACTACCCATGTGAGTTAGTATGTATGTAATTATGTAAGTATGTTTGTATGTGTTGCGTGTGTTGTCGATGGTTTTTCGCTCATCTGCAGCAGACGTATATCTGCGAAACGCAACTTTAGGCATATAGATGATAGACATAGAGAGACGGTTCGTGAGAGATGGAGAGAGGGGTGCAGGCAAAGCATTATGTCCATGAACGCCTCATGTATGGAGAGTGGGAGGATGTCTCCCCTTTTAGGGAGTCCGAAAGTTTGGCATGAGTTCAGGATCGCTGTATAAGGATCTTGAAGGCAGTGTTGACATCGTGGCCGCTTCAGAAGGCGGTGTGCGGGTTTAGGCTCAGGAAGGTGTGCCCCAGTCTGGACCCGCTCGAATCACAATCCAATTTCAGTTGGTCAGGTCGTGGAGGAGCTGATTCAACGCGGCTGCCGTGACTCGGCAAATCCTTGAGAGACTGGCATAAGACCCAGTCTTATGATGCCTTAGAAGTACAGCGAGTTCGAAAAGGGGGTGATCTAGTCGCATAAAGCTCTAAATCCTTAAACCAATCCTTCTGTCAGGTCCGGTGCCAAAGATCATGCTCGAGCTCGTGGCGCGACCCGAACCGCTCAAGGCCGAGAGTGGGTCGGTATTCATATGATCCCTAAACCCTCATCCTACACCGGATTCATGTGTTTTTGTTATTGCTATGCGTATTGTTGATCTAGCATGTATATGTCGTATTCTCGCCAATGACTGTGATTCCGGTCTTCCTAGTGCTGCCTCACACGTGAAGGGAGTTTTGGAAGCACACGTTGCTTCTAATCATGCTTTGGTGTCATTCTCTGCGTACCCAAACAAAAAGACTGTTAGCGCATCCTAAAAATCGTGAAGTTCCAAAGTCGAGAGCTTCATGCCAGAAACCTGTGACCTGGGTTGATGCGCGTCCGAATGTTGAATTTCGGAAATCTTCAGCTCAGCACCTTCCGCATGTGTAACAACATGTGTATATATATATATATATATGTGCGTGTACTTGTTTATATGTATGTATGTATATGTATGTAGACATGTGGGCTGTATTTGGGTATATTCGTAGCTGTACGTGTGGAGGAAGTCTTACATGCAACACAGAAGTGTGTAGGCAGCAATGTATCTACGATGTATATATGTTTGCGCGTGTGCGGGCATGCACACGTGTGTGTGTGTGTGCATGCATGCTGTGTACATGTTTCGTTACATACATGTACATGTGATGTATAAACAGGTGTATATACACAGATTCATGTATACAGGCAGGGAGAGGTCGAGAGAGAGAGAGAGGGCACATAAACAGGTGCACCGTGTACCTCAGAGCTGGGATGTTGTGTGTAGATGTGTATATACATAAATGTAGCTGTGTCCGAATGTACATATACATGCTTATAGCATATGTATAGATACATATGGTTGTGTATACATATGCATATGTCTGTTTATGTATATATATATATACATATATATATATACATACACATGTAGCTTTGTATTTTTTGTTTATATATACATATGTACATACACACATATATAAATATATGAACCTATCAGCAGTAGTCGAGTTTCACCAGTTCCGGAGAGAGCTGAACAAATCTGAGCCGCTGTCCAAACGCTTGTAATTTAGGGAAGGATCCCTCATACCAGTACGTAGGATGCTCTGGGAGCTGATAAGTTGTAAATCCCTAGGGCTCCAGTTACCTAAATGGTAGGTCGCTGGGGTATATAGTATGTATCAGTAGTAACCTACTGTTAAGGTAACTGGCGCCCTAGGGAATCCCACCCCCCGGTCATGTGACTTTGCTCTGCGCCGCCTTTGGGTGCTGCGAGTCTTCGTTCCGGTCTTGCAGCCAATATAGGGGCCTTAACTATTGCCCATAATATTTTGGAGTTCCTCACTATGATTAAAGTATGATATGCCCCAAAACCCTGTTCTAATTGTTAAGGCCCACAGTTAATATTTCGAAGGGACACAGTGAAGTCCGGCACTATGCATCTAGAACCACCCTTGATGAAACACGACTGCAGGTGATGAAGCACCTGGAAGAAAAGCACGGCTTGAACGTCAGCGCATCGGTGGTGGATCAAAGCGGTTTATGCGCCCTCTCTCTCGTGGCCCGGCCGTAAAGTCTCTGTTTAGCAGTTTCCCGTATCTCCCAGCACGCCTTTGCAGCAAGTGGCAACAAGCCGAGGCAGCAAGGAAAGGGGACCTCGATGTGCACCCTGGCTTTGGGTATTGGTGGTTTGGTTCGCGTTCGTGAGCTTTCGGACATGCTGGGGTTCGAAATGCAATCGTTTGAACCTTGGATTCCGTCCGTGGACCAGGCCGAGGGGCCCTGTAGAACCAGCATGCAGCCCCCCGAGGATATGAGCTGCCCAGAACCACTTTCTGTAGACCATACCTGCCAAAGCTGGTAGCTGTCTTATGTAGGTTTAACCTTATGTAGGCCTAAAACGCCCAGGCCAAAAATCCATGCCTCGCCTGGATTGTCCGAGTTGTAAGCAGCGACATCCACGGTTCATACATGTCGCATGTACATAGACATACAGATATACATACACGTATACGCATAATATACACTGAGTAATTGCGTTCCCTATGCGCCATTAGTACGATGAACTCGACACGGTCGTGTCGCAAGATACAAGCCTGTCAGCTGGGATACAGCCAAAACCTTAGAAAAAAACAGACTGAACCGACACCCTGAAGCCCCAGCCTCAAACGCCTGATCTAGGTGTCGGTACCTGGTCGAGAAGGGGGCTAATGTGAACCAGGCCGCATCTCGATCCTGGAAGCCTTTCGCGGTTTCGTTGGTTCAGGTGCCTGTGTGTACGGACGTGGAAGCATTGTATGTAGTCCTAGGGTCATCACTATGTACCTGCGAATTACTTCGTTTTCGCTGGGAAGTGATATGACAGGTCACAGACCTTTGAGCTGTTGATCATGTGCTCAGAAACTTAGCAGAGTGTTTCCCGAAAGCTTCGTTTCGAGGAATGGAAATGGGGTTAGGGTTTAAGTTTACAGTACGGGTTTAGGGCTCTGTCGATCACTCGAATCATGGACCTCATGCCACATGCGAGTGATGCGAGTGTTTCCCTTTGTAGACTCACGCACATCTGTCCGTTTGTCTGTCCGTCCGTCCGTCTGTCTGTCCTATGTATGTATGTCGTTAGGTATGCATGTATGCACAGGTGTACGCTTTGTATGCTTGCATGCCTGTATGCACGTATGTCTGAAATTTGCTGCAATGGGTTGGAGTGGAGTGGAATGGATTGCGCATGAGTATGCGTGTGCATGTCTGCCCATCGCTGATATCCCCGTCTTTCTGCCATCTGCCCTCTGTCCTTATGTCCACTTATCTAACTATTGATCTAACCTTCTGCCTATCTATCTTCATACCTATCTTCATATCTGTCTACCTATCTGTTTGCCTACCTATGGGTCTATGGATCTGTCGATATATCTATCAACCTGTTTATTTAAGTCTATCAACTTGTGTACTGTCCATCTGTGTAAGTAGATGTGCATCTTCTACGTGCATACAAACATGAATGCATGCATATATATATATATATACATATATATATACATGTATATCTCTATATATATATATATATATGTGTGTGTGTGTGTGTTTAGATTTATTTGTATCTTTATACATGTATACATACATGTATATACATATTTACATGCACGTACCTCTCTCTCTCTCTCTCTCCCTAGCTGTTTTTTCTGTCTCTCTTGAAGCTCAAGAGGTTTTGAGGATTCAGGAATTGTCTGTTCCCGCTGCTGTCGGGTTCCTTATGTGTCTCGTTTTTAGTCTCTTTAGGTTGGCTTTGCTTGCTGAGGCGATTGGGGGCCTGCAACGCCTTGCTATTTCGAGTTATCATTCTGCTGCATTCTGGACACCAGTCTTTGTAAGTCCCAGCTTCACTACAGTACATAAACCTACCGCTGCTAGCAACAGCAGCATGTGGTTCATCCTGCTGCATACAAAGGCCCCTTAAGCCTAGACCCTAAAGGCTAAACCCTATAAACCCTAAACCCTGTAAACCTTAAACCCTCTATATAAACCCTCTAAACCCTAAACCCTATAAACCCCCATACCCTAAACCCTACAAACCCGTTACAAACCCTAAAACCCTATACAAACACTCTAAACCCTAAAACCTATAAACCCCCATACCCTAAACCCTACAAACCCGTCACAAACCCTATATAAACCATAAAGGCTGCTCCTGAACCTAAGGACCGGTCGCTTCAGACGCCTCTTTTCTGGGCAGCGAGCAAACACCATGCAGCTTGCTTCAAACGGGGGCCTTTAAAACAAACCTATAATGTTGTAAGGGTTTCCTTATTATGATTATAGTGTAACGGACCCCGCCCAAAACCCTATTCTAATTATCAAGGCCCCTATAGTACGCAGTGCTTGTCTTTGGAACCCGCGTGCACCCGAAAGGCACCAAGCTGGCAGGTTCGCCCAGCTAGTGCGACGCACATTTCGTTTGCATTATTTTCTTAGGGTGCAGGCTTGGTCGCTTTAGGCTGCAAAGGTTCGTAAGTCGGAAGGAACCGCAAAGTGTTTAGTTGTCATGTTCGTGCTGTGCACAAGCGCACATCAACATATACGCACGCACACGCACACACACTCTTTCTCTCACACACGCACACACACACACACGCGCCTGACAGAACGCCCTTGCACCCGCATGTGCTTCCAACATAAGCAAAAGCGCACAGCCCCCAGGCAGAAATTTGTCAGTTCCTCCTCACTGCCGGTGCCGACAACAACCACGTTGACAAGTTTCTCGGAAATGGATGGATGTGTCGGTTTAAGGGTGTCAGCCGAGAGCCGGTATGTGTGTTCTGTGCATGGACCGTCGAGAGATACGATAAAACAGACTGGCTTCGGTCATGATTATGAAGGGCTGTAGCTTCCTCGTCGGCTGATTATATTCAGACTTGTGAACCCTATATAATGGGTATACAATAGCTATATTATTAAGGGTATATACCTAGGGGTCCTAATCAGGGTGCAAGACACGTAGGCTCAGCAGAAGTCAAAATGCATGCATGCGTTGCTTGAGAGTGCTAGACAGCTGCTGAACCTTTGCTTGCCCAGGTGGGGCTACCGCCCATTTTTTTGGGCCGCGCACAAGGGGAACTTGAAAGGAATGCCGCTTGTTCTGAAGCTTTCCACGTCATGGTCTTGGCATGCTTTGGGTGCTTCTACCGCTAAGTTGCATCGCCTCCCTGATCTTCCAAGGCTCAAGTAAAGGCAGGTGGGTGCATGTTCGCGTTTGTCAAGCCAAAGAACAAGAAGTTTTAGTGAGTGTCCTTGTCTCGGACAAAGTGGCCATGCTGTAGCGTGGTTGATCCGATATTCAGGGTACACATTCATAACATATCCGGACATGTGCACATACATGCACATGCATCTCGCTGAGATGCGCATGAATGAATGGCTTCAAGTTGGATGTGACTTTTTGACGGTTGCAGGATTAGGCTTCCATGTTCCTGGCAAGATGCGATGTGTTCCCCTATGCACAACTATGTCGCGTCTATGTGCATGTACCTTTGCACATCGTGATTAGATGTAGGCAATTTGATGCTCTTTACATAATCAGAACCGTGAATATGGAATTTGAGTAGTTGGTAGTATTGCTACTATTCTTGTGGTTCCTTGTCAATGCTACAACTTCCCCCAACCCTACTCGGCTCCTACCCTCTCGCCGGCACTAAATACTTAGCCCTAAACCCCAACCCCTATGTAATGCCTTGTAATACCCTTATAGTACCCGATAGTATCCTTAAAGTACCCTTATAGTATCCCTAGAGTACCTTACAGTCTCCTTCCTTGAGCCCTACAGCCCTGGTGCCAAGGGAGGTTCTCCTCCAAGACAACTCCATCGACATGCAAACAACCAGCGGCTGGACACCCCTCTTCAGGGCAACAGGCAGGCCTTAGCGTGACGGGTCTGGGGTTGAGGAGAGCGTGCTGCGTTGCCTTTCAGGGCTTATAGTACAGCCCCTGTGTAGCAGCCCTGCGACGGCAGCAGTTTACTGAACGGGCTTTACAGTACATCCCGAAAAGTTGAAAATAGAATGGGTGAACAAGGGTGACTCATTGCTGGTGTCCCCTATCTACATACTAAAGTTCGCTTTAAGTACAGTTTCCAACTTTCTAGCAGTCGCTGTTTTAAATTTGAGGATTCGGGTCGAATGAGTCTAGTGACTGTCTAGGGACACGGGATAGTTACATACACGGTGCTGTCCCCGTATCAGCATAGCATATTATGTCCACGTTTTGTACTTTGGCTACCTGAGTCCTCTTGCCAGAGGTGCCTGCAGCAGAAACCCTTCTGTTTGAAATGTGTGCCCACCAGTGCAGACAAAGCGCATAGGACAAAAAAGCAGAATCCCCATGCGATCTGCACGAAGTGTGCTACGTCCATGCGCCTCTGCTTGTATGAGTTCAAGCCTTCGCCCTTAGCTGGGAAGTCGCCATAAGGGCTAGAGGAGCGGTTTAGAGAACGGGGAAGAGCACAAATAACAAGCACCCGAAAGCTTAGACCGACCGGAAAAGTGCAACTGCAGTCGTAGGATGGTGTACATGGAGGGTGCACGATTTCAGGGATGGGTGTGCATGTGCATGCATGTTTGAATACAGTCTGACGCAGACAGACATGGGTGGTCGGCTGGGTAAGGTTCGGCGAACTGGAATCTGGGATGATCAGATTCCATGAATCAACATGCGTCCAAGCCACGGCTGCTAAATCCATCAACAACCTTGTCCGTTATTTGTTGTTGGTGCTGCTATGTTCAGATCATGCGTGTAACAATGCCTTAGCAGTCCTAAGAGCCGTCGTCTGAGCCTCACCGAACTGTAAACGGCAACCACTCATGCTTGGCTGTGTGCTGTGGATTCCTACCCCCGCCCCAGCCCCTCGCTCCTCATGGTATCCCACACAGGGGGGGAGGGGAACTGAACAGCTCCAACCATTCCGGCCCCTATATTACCCCACAGCCCGCTGCATGTCCTCAACTGCGGCCCTGTCTCAGCTTCTTCAGCGAAGTGGCTCATCGACAACGGGGCCCAGGCACGCCAGGGGATGTCTTGCAGAGGTCAGGGCTTTGGGTGTTAAGTGACGTCAGGAGACGTTTAATGTTTTCACATGTACAGGATTAGGGGCTTAGCGATGAAAGGTTCGACTCTTTGGGAGTCAAGCTTCCTTGCTATTTACAGGATCATCAAACTCGTAAAGGCATTCGAACGTTCGAGACCTGCGCGCGGTTCCAGAATCCGAGGTAGGTTCAGGGATGCCACTGGTGCATGATACACGCAAGAAGGAGTTCATAGAAGGTCTCACCTTTCCTTGTTTTTCTTTCTCGTCTCTCTCTCTCTCTCTCTCTCTCTCTCGCCCTCCCTCTTCCGCTGTCCACCTGTCCATCCATCCATCCGTTTATACATCCATCTATTGTTTTCTAATTTGATGTCCTTATCTATCTTTCTGTTTCCTATCTATGACTATCTACTTTTCTACCTGACTATCTACCTACATAACTATCTACATTCTGCCAGTTTTCCCGTCTACCTATCTATCCATCTATCTACTCATTTATCCATACCTATCCATCCATCCGGGGAAGATAGGAGTGTTCCGCTAGATTGACGGAAGTTACACTTCTTGATCATGGTTGTGACATCCTTAAACCCAAAACCCTAAGCTCTGAACCCAAACCCTTGAGCTGGACTTTGTTCAAGCCGTGCCTGCCCAGTGCGAGTCTGCGTGTCGAAACCCTTGTTGGACCCAAGCTTGGTCCATAAAAACGGGGATCCGGCCCGATCTTTCCATCGCTGCAGCTCTAGACCCTACAGGCCCCAAAGCCTAAATGCTTGCAGCCCAACAGTATCCCTTCCATGAAATTAGTCCCTATAGAGCCTTCTTGAAAGTATATATCCTGTAGTATTGACCCGTGTAGTAAACCTCAAGTGACCCTCAAGCGACCGAAAGTAATCCAAAATCATAACGGCACGCTCAAGCCCTGAATGCTCGGGGCCTGAAATCGCGGCTATGCCTGGCTATTCATCCTGAAGCCGCTGTTGCTTCAGTCCTACGCATGATGATTAAAAGGGGTGGAATTACACAGGTTCTGTGAGGGTCCAACAGGTGTTTGATAGGGGGTTTCGGATAAGAACAAGTAATGACAGTGCACCCTCTCAGTCTCTCTAGCCTTATGCCAGAGTATACAGGAGAAGCCAGAAAGTTGGAACATCATTATCCTCATACGCCTCAGGTGAAGTATAGTGAATCCCCGCACCAATCCTCCTCTCTCTCCCAAAATCTTATCGTCATCAAATCAAGGCCCCCATAGCAGCTCCTCCGTGTTTTGAAGAAGCGGGGGCCACGCGAAATTTGAGAATGCAGAACCTCGCTGGATGTGGAGTTTGCCCTTCTTCGTACTTCTTCGTAGCAAGAAGGGTCGCAGTCATTTGTATCGGGCCGTTGGCCTCAAGCCAAGCTCATCTGTCTGGATCTTAGTAGGGAATGGGGGAATGGAGTAGGGAGACTATTATTGGGGATTATTTAGGGACTACTACAGGGAAGGGAGTTATTGGTAAATTGTGTTCCATCTGCGGCTGATAGGTTATGCGGGGTCTGCGGATCGAGGCATTGCGACTAGGGGTGTAAGAGCTTGATCCAGAGAATTGACTGGCTGCGCTCGGGGTAGATGCTCTCACAAAAAGAAAAATATACATACATATCTTTTTTTTCGGGGGTTCCTTATCACAATTATGGTACATATTGACATTTAAGGCGCTTGTATTATAGTATACCCTGATAGATCCCTTATATTAGCCCTTATAGAGCCCTTTAGGGGAACCCTATTCTATTTATGAAGGCCCCTATATTATGTGCTTTGGATGCCATGAAGGCGAAGGAACCCAAAGGGTCTGGTACTCTTCTGGGGAATACTTCCCCAAATCATAATAGCAATTCCTAATATAGAAACTCACATTCTACTATATAGGTACTTTGGACCATTTAGGAAACCCTGAACCCCTAAAACCTATACACCATAAACCCCTTAGAACAAATCTAAGGCCGGATTTGCTATACTTCGTTGGACAGGCCTTATTATAAGCCCCTTTCATGGGTATTAAGGCCGGCCCCCTACCCCCCTAAGGGTCTTATGATTGGCAGGTGAACCACGTGGACAACGTCCGGAAGCAGAGTGCGATATTTTTCGCAGTAAGCCGGAATGACCACGAGTTGGTGAAGGCTGCGTCTGAAGCACGCTCTGTCAACATATGTGTTCCAATACATGTATACATGTGTATATATATATATATGTGTGTGTGTGTGTAATGCACATGACTTGCAGTGTTCGGTGTCCCGAGTCGTAGTGCCAGTTAACTTGATTCAAACCCCTGCGGTGCCTCGCGCATGTTCAGAACCTTAACGCAAGAAGAAGCCGGAAAGAGCATGCTATCCTAAACCCTCGCGCAAGATAGCTGGCACTAAGCTGGAGGTCCTACTGCGTCATGGGGCGGCGGCTTGCTCGAAGTTTGTGGTTAGAGGATGATTGAGGTTCATACAGGGGCTTATATAAAAACTTACTTACCTATACTATTCTGGGGGGTTCCTGATTATAAAACCAGTATCATATACCCCAAAAATTCCGGTCTAATTGTTAAGGCCCCTATGCTAGCTTGTGCGA
>CAJNDT010000890.1:2080275-2110275 GCA_905221615.1 Symbiodinium sp. CCMP2592
AGTCACTCGGTCGTGTGTCGGCTTCAGTTTTCGATTTCGTGCCTTTTGTGCCGTTTGAAATTCGGTCTCTGGTGCGCAGCTCACCCAGGACATAAACCTCAAGGACCAGTACGGACAGACATGCCCGAGCCTCAGGGCGCGCATGTTGATGCTCGTGGCTTTCCCACGTCGAGACGTGACTTAGATACTTCACCCACACGTGTTGTATGTTAAAAGTCATCGTTTGTTTCCGTAGATCAATTCAGTAATTACAACGTGAAGCTGAAGTCCTTAATCTTGTACCGCTGCATACGTATGCGCTGCTCGTTTCCCCTCGCTGTTCGTGGGACATGTCGGGAGATCACCGATGTAAGGGCAAAGTCGATGTCGTGAAGTCGAGGTGTTGAGGAGGTCGTGGTGATTTGTTTGCTTCTTTCAGCACCTCCTACAGGGTTCCAGAACCAAGGACATCAAAGCCCCCAGTACCCGAAGCTCAACTGGGAATGTGATTGCCAGCTTTTGCATTTCCTTGCCGCAGCTTGCCAGGTTTGTTTTACGCCGTCACCAATGGGCTTTTCGAGATGACCAAGCTGCTTGTCGAGATGAAAGCAGACATCCGCATCAAGGACCTGCTGGCAATGCTTTTGCCGTCATGTTGATGATGTAGAGCAGTGCAGTCAAACAAAAACCCGCGGCTACTTGTGTTTAAGCAAACAGCAAAGTACATTTTATGTACATGTAAATGCAGACATATGTATGTATGTACATATATATATATACATGCACTCTTGTAACAGCGTGCGAAACTGAGAAAGTTTTCGAACTCCATTTTGCATCAATAGATGTCTGTTAAAGCATGGCAGTCTAAGTTTCGCAGTCAGAGACAAGAACACTCCTGGGGCAACAGAAACTGCAAAGCTACTTCTCGCCGACTAAGGTGAAGAAGGGAAAGACTTCAGACTATCTTCCAATACGAGTTGGAAGTGACCTTTATCCTCACGGGATAAACATGAAAGCACCTCTGCATCAATATACCTATCGGAAAGCCAGGACGACGCTATTACAGCTTACAGTATACACAGTCCTGTTCTTCACCATAAGACACGCCTCATTTCCTTCGTCACGAACAAAACTGCGCTTCTTTCTCCCTGTGGACGAACAAGAAATAGGAGAGCTCCTGCAATCGTTTTAACAAGACGAACTTCAGTGGAAGCACTCCATATGCTTGGTTACGACAGTCTGGCAGGTCCATAATATCTTAAGTAAGCATTACCGGATTGAAGCACAATCTGACATAGATCGGTGAGGGAAACATGAAGAAGCGCAAATGAAATGCGGGAGCTTGCTTGTCCGTCAGGGCAAAAAACTTCTCCGTCTCTCGGTATCGAGAACCAATCACGCGAGCCCTTTCCGATGATGAGAAGGTAAACAGCCCCTTCACTTTATGACAGGAACGCGAACATTATGAAAGAAATTAGTTCCGTTGTTGCACTCTACAGCGGCCACATGTAGAGACATTTGCATCGTACATGCTCGAGCTACTCAACAGCAACAACAGCCAACAAAAGGCAACACCAATACGACTTCAAAATGCTGCTAATATTACTAGCACTACCACTCGTACTGGTACTAGCGCCTGTACTAGGACGAGGATAAGCACTCGTACTAGTATCACGACGAGTACCATACTACTACTACTACTACCACTACTACTACTACTACTACTACTACTACTACTACTACTACTACTACTACTACTACTACTAGCATCACTAAAACGACGGCAACTACAAGTACCACTACAACTACAACTACAACTACTACTACTACTACCACGACGACGACGACTACTACTACTACTACTATTACTACTACTACTACTACTGCTACTACTACTACTACTACTATTACTACTACTATTACCACTACTACTACTACTACCACTACAGTAGCCGCCGGAAAATTTGAAGGCGGCAATTGGAACGGTTGATGCGGCAACGGCATCTTCCAACTTTGGGTTTGACTTGGTCCCACCTTCCAACTTTAGGTCCCGGCGTTTGGACCGGTTGATGCGGTAACGGTATCTTCCAACTTTCGGTTTTTGGGAAGCAGCTCCAGTAATGCAGAGAGAGAAACCGCAACTGCTTCGACCGCTCCAGTAGTGCTGAGAGAGGGAAACGGCAATTACTACGACCACTCCAATATTGCAGAAAGAAAGAAGAAAAACTGCAAGTACTACGACCGCTCCAGTATTGCAGAAAGAGAGAACCTGCAATTACTACGACCGCTCCAGTATTGCAGAGAGAGAGAGAGAGAGAGAGAAACTGCAAGTATTACGACCACTGCAGTATTGCAGAGAGAGAAAAGCTGCAAATACTACGAGCGCTCCAGTATTGCACAGAGAGAAAAATTGCAAATACCACGACCACTCCAATATTGCCGAGAGAGAGAGATAGCTGCAATTCCTAGGACCGCTCTTCCTACGACCGCTCCAATATTGCAGAAAGAGAGAAGCTGCAAACACCATGGCCGCTCCAGTATTGCAGAGGGAGAAAAACTTCAATTACTGCAGTATTGGAGAGAGAGAGAGAGAGAGAGAGAGAGAGAGACGGAGAAACAGCAATTCAATGTTGGGTCTGCTTGGTCCCATCTTCCAACTTTAGGTCCCGGCATTTGGAGCGGTTGCAAACTTGGAAGAATCCAAAGTTGGAAGATGTGTTTTGTTCCAATTGTGGGGTGCTGAAATTTTGGGTGCGCATCTTCCAACTTTGCGGCTGCCACCATACTACTACTACTACTACTACCACTACTACCACTACTACCACTACTACGACGACGACAACTACTACTATTAGTACTACTATTACTATCACTACTACTACTACTACTACTACTACTACTACTGCTACTACTGCTATTACTACTACTATTTCTACTACTACTACTACTACTACTACTGCTACTTTTACTACTTCCACTACTACCACTACTACCACTACTACTACGACGACTACTACTACTACTACTACTACGACTACTACTACGACTACCACTACTACTACTACTACTACGACTACTAAATACCACTACTAATAACTACTACTACTACTACTACTACTACTACTACTACTACTACTACTACTACTACTACTTCTACTACTACTACTACTACTACTACTACTACTACTACTACTACTACTACTACTACTACTACTACTACTTCTACGACTATTACGACTACTACTATTACTACCACTACTACTACTACTACTACTACTACTACTACTACTACTACTACTTCTACTACTACTACTACTACTACTACTACTTCTACTACTACTTCTACTACTACTACTACTACTACTACTACTACTTCTACTACTACTTCTACTACTACTATTACTAAGACGACGACCAACCACGCATGCGTGCTTGAGGACATGTCAGCGGTTTCGATATAACTGCTATCGTGATAGTATCACTACCATGACTTCGCACTGCTTCCATCTCGTGTTTGTTATCAAGAAGTCAACTCCTGACCAGGATGACGGTGGAAGGACGGCAACGTCCTTTGCAAGAAATAGCGGTCCGGCCAAAGCGGATAATACTATTCGCTATGTGCCCCTCGGCAGCAGGAGCTTTACTGGGTTTCAGGTTGGGGCTGGAGGAAACCCTTCCGTGGTTTCGCCTTTTGACAAGAGGTGTAACAATGTGGGAAGGTTCGTTTCCACCACAGCTAGCAGGCTGTAGGCTATGCTTTATCTTTCCATCGGGGCTCGCATCACGCCTTAAACTCGTGTGCTTACGTCTGTATGCGTCTACCCACCTGCTACGATCGCTCATGTGGAGCCATGCTGCTGAGGAAGGTCGTTGCTTCACGGGTGTTTGTGATCTTGAGTTGTTCTATATTTCGTTCTTTGACATTCTTGTTGCCTGCCTGACATTGTTTTCATCAAATGAGACCGTACTTGTTCATTCTGTTGCCTGTTAGCAGGCAAGGCTTGCAAAGGTTTGGGCCGCTCTATGGCAGAGAAGGGTTTTTTCGTGGCTGGTGTAAGTACGATACTTTCTCTGTATTATTTCCACACCCTGACTCCCCAAAGCCCCATTAAAGCAACCCTTACCCCTAATTTAACGTGATTTGCTGCTCATGTCGAGGGTCGGGCCCCGCGGCGTCGAACCGGATTCCTGGTAGGATCAGACCCCTTCGGTGCAGGGTTGCGGCCAACATTTGTGCCTCGTTCTCTCGTAATACCATGACTTTAGATAGAGGTCCCTTGTTCGGCTTATCTTGGAGCTCCTAGCATCGCCTAAATTAAGGCCAACGATCCCACAACCTGGCGTTTGCGTTATGATGTTTCTGTTTGAGTTGTGAGTGGGCCGCGAAAGTGAAGGCAGAGGTGTGTGCCTGGCTTATGTCGGCATTGCCTGCTGCTTGAAGGGCGGCTTGCTGATTTTCGCTTTCATGAGGCCTGAAGGGCTTTAGCCTCATGCGTTGCCTGGCCCTGCTAGACCCTCTGGATGCAACGGCAGAGAGAGAGAGAGAGAGAGAATCCCACAACCTGGCGTTTAAATTATGATGTTTCTGAAATTGCCTGCATTCAAACCCAAAATTACCTCCATACGCATAAAAGCAAGAATAATCATCCTAGGATTAGTCTGATATATACGTGCGTATATACATACTTATGTCTTTGTTTATGTATGAATGTATATATATATACACATAATATATATATATATATATATATTTATATATACACAGACATATTTCGTATACCTGATATTCCTACACACATGAATGAATGTATCCTGCCTCACTGAGGGAATCACTCATTGCGCGTGATCGTCCACAGGAGCTTGCATTGTCAGATTTGTCCCTGCCGCAACTGCTAGAGGATTTTCATTTTGTCATCAAGCGCCAAAAGGCTAAGGGCAGTCCTCTGCGGTGGCTGACCAAAGAAGTCCAATGTTAGCTCCAACTGCATAGCTTGTGTGAGACTTTAAGCGTGCATTTTGGGCTTCAAGTGTGACCTTGCCAAAGTGCGACTGCTACTACTACTGCTGCTACTACTACTACGACGACGACTAATACTACTACTAGTACTACTACTAGCTACAACAACTATTACTAGTACTAGTACAACTACAACTACTTACTTCTACTACTACTACTACTACTACTACTACTACTACTACTACTAAGGGCCCGGAACGGCTGCAGATACGGACACCACTATTATATGTCTTCGGCAGGATCCACACAAAAAGCGTCGTGGGCGTCCGGCTCAGGTGTCGTCGCTTGCACAGGCGACCTTCGGGTTGCCCAGATAGTAGCCCTAGGGGTCCAAAGGACCCAATGACTGCGGTTGATGATGATGATGATACATATATATATATATATATATGTATCTATATATTACCTTAAGGACCTTACACTATGGTAATTGTGGTGTTTTCCCTATTATGGGCAATGCAGGGTTTATATCATCAACCGTAATAGCCCTAAGAGTCCAAAGGACCCACTACTTAGGTACCTGGATTTAGTATAGCAGTTATGTAGCTCAATCTTTAGGAGAGCACATGATTATTTATTCGGTATTTGGAAACTTCTTGGTAAAACCCGTAAGCCCAATAGTCTTCTTACTGTAGCGAACGCAGAAACCTTTTGTTGGGGGAACCCTCTTATGGTAACCCAATTGCAACCAGAGTCAAGTGTAGAACCCGTTTATGGTAGCCTTCTTATGGTAACCCTACTTGTAACCGTATTGTAGTAAGTATACAAGCCTTAGTAGCAAACATTTTATGGCGATCTTAGCATGGTAATCCTAGTGCGTATTGTTTGTGCTTCTTGCAGATTGGTCTTTTCGAGAAGTGATTAGCTCAGCGGCAGGTTCAAGCCAGCCTGCCTGTACGTGATAGTGGGATCTCCGCAGACAGAGTCATGCGAAGTGATCTAGCATGGCTTCTTCGACATCATTGTAATGCTTATGGGGCTTGGCTTTGTGCTCTGGAACAGCGGTTGTATTCAATGTTAAAGTCAACCCACCGCCTATGCAGTCTTCAACACCCCCCAACAATCTCCGTGTTGTCTTAGTACTGGCATGATGTTTCTGTTGCGGCTTTCACATAAATTCGTTCTTCCACTTATTCTCGCTTTAGCCAACATGAGAACGCAGTCTTTTTGCCCATATCAACCAGAATAGTTGTGCCTTACAGGTTGATACAGGTTGTTGCCGTCATTCCTGACCTGTATTTTCTACAGCCCCCCATACTCGGCAACTCTTCCGCACATCACCTTCACCATTGTGGCAGCTGAAGCTGTTAGGAAAACCATTTGTCTTGCGCGAGCTCATCGTAACAACACATACGAATCTGCATAGGACGGTTTTTGACAGTACGAAAATGATCCCCCCTGTTTGTGGCAGGCAGCAGCTCCGCATGCATCCGCTGGGGGACGTCGCAGCAACCCGCCACTCCCCAAGCCACGTCGAAACGTGCTGCGCAACCCGCTTGCCCCCCCGCAACGCAGCAACCCGCCACGCGGCAACCCGCCACGTGCTGCTACGTCTACATCCACCAGGTCGGTGTCGATGCCTCTTAAAAAACTATACCAAATTATGATATTATAGTATAGTATGCTACATGTTTTCATTCTTGAAAGACATGCAGGTTCGAGAATGACAGTGGCGGTCGGAAGTCTTGCAACTGGACTTCCGTTGTACATACGGCACTTACTGTCCGTAGACGGTGCCAGTGACTGTCACCGTAGAAGTATACTATAGGGGCCTAAATAATTACCCATTTCATTTTGGGGGTTCCTTAATTATAGTCTAATATACCCCAAAACCCCATTCTAATCATTAAGGCCCCTATATTATAGTCTTCGTTGGGCCTATTGCTCTGACTATAAAGGCAAATGCCAGAATTCAATTCTTGCAGGAAGCAGCAACCGCCAAAGCAGACCGCGGCAGTATCCACAGGTGCTTCGAGGCTCCGCGCATTGCATCTGACCGATGTGACGCTGAGGGAGTGCTTGCGTAGGTGGTTATGTGCTGCTCAAGAGGGATCCTGCTTGCTCCTTTATTAACTTGCTCTTGGAGTTTTGTGCTGCAGGGCTCTGCTAGGTTTGCAGTTTCGTCGCTGCACAGTCCTTGCGGATTCAAGCCCGGCCTGCGACGGAGTTGAGAAAGTAGGCCGTCATTCGTCTGAAGTTGCATCTTATGGTGTAGCATCTGCGTAGTTCTGCGCATGATGACAGCATGCCGCAAAACGAGTCAATCAACCCCTGACCCCAAAACTTGGATCCGGACACATTAAAACTAGCTAGCCGGCAAGGCGCATGTAGGGACGTGCGAAGTGCAATCCTCGCACCCAAGTGGAACGGACAAACCATGTCTTTTTCGCCTTTAGTCAATCACCGGGTTTCCCCCAAGCTCCTCCAGGAAGCGAAAGGAGTCACGCGACGATGACAGAGGCCCCAGGCACGCGAAAGCTCTTTTGAATGCAGCTGCGACATTTTCAATGTCCAGCAGGGTTGTATCCGTACCATGCAGAAAGAACTCTGCCTAGCGTTTTGTGGTGTCTTGTAACATCGAGAATCTTTCCAGGTGCCATTTTCTGCTGTTTGCACAATCGCATCGGACACGTATGTGATGACATGTGCTTAGGCTCGATGTGGCTCGACAGCTTACCAATGCCCCAGCCGAGAGTTCCCTCGTCTAACTTCGTAGCTGCGCGTGCATCGTGTTCCACAAATTTCCAACATTTGCTGTCGATCTGCGAAGTCCCTTGCGACCCCAAACCTGCGGTGCTTGCTCGGGTTTGCGATTTGGTAGCCAAGGCACCTCTATGCCTTCGGGGGTTAGATACCAGATGTCGAGGCTACACGGCTAGACTACGTGAAAGCCTGCAGAAGAACCGCTTAAGACGCTGAAACGGCCCCAAACATAGAAGCCCTCCTGCATGAATTCATCCTAGATCCGGCAACTTACCTTGGGTTAGTAGGGAATGGAGGAATGGGGTACAATTATAACTACTATTACTACCATTCTTCCATTCCCTACTCACCAAAGGTAAGGCAATCATAAACCCAAAGACCTTAACCTCTGAGCCGGCAGGAAAAAGTATCGGTACGTGCAGGCCGAGAATTATGCCAAGCCGCTGGGCTTCGTTTTGGGTGTATAGGGTTTTTTAGTTTAGGGGTTCAGGGCTTTGGGTTTAGGGTTTAGAGTTTGGGTTTAGGGCTCTCTTCGACTCGATGTTGGTCCAGTTTCTTTCAGGTACGTGGTTTAGAGTTAGGGCTATGTAGAAAGGCCTTTCTAAAGTTTCATTGACCAAGCATGCGGCCAACCCATGCATGAAGTTTTCCTGTGGACGTCCAACTCCCCAAGCCGTGTGTGAGATGTTAGTGAGACAGGTGGTCGCAGAGCACACAGACAATCTGGGATTGCATACTGGTCTAAGTAGAGAAGCAAAGCACAGTACTAATATATCAAGTAAACATCAAGTACGACCCATACGACGTTCTACCACCAGTCTCGGTGTCAGTATCGCCCTTCCGGGGCGTCCTAAAACTAGGCAGGCATCCTTGGTTGGAATGCCGGCATCATCCAAGACTGCAGATGCGCTCACAGCCTCGGACCCGAGCTAAAGCAACAAGGCTCACGTCCAAGCAGAAGAAGATGCTCCTGCAACATTGCCCATATCTGGCGCGCCTGGACCCTGGCTACGCTGCTTGTGCCTTCTTCTACGAAAACTTGAATGGCTTCAGATGGTTATCAGTAGGAAGAAGTCTCTAGAAATCAAAGTCAACCCCACCATCCGTTCAGCGAAGCTGTCTCATGATGAAGGACAGAGTCGGACTGGTAACTCGGAACCATTGTTGGACAGTTCTTGATTTCTGTTGGAAGCCAGCCCTGCAAAGAGTGCGCTTCTCCAATAATTCTTTCTATCCCTCGGGCTCCAGTTACCTTAATAGTAGGTTACTAACTATTACTAACCATACATTATATACCCCCGTAGCCTACCGTTTAGGTAACTGGAGCCCTAGGGTATGTTTTTAAAAACTCCAGCCAGCATGTAACACCACAGTCATGGTGGGGCTGCTTCTGGCTATGTTAAGCTCCTGCCAGGCCTCGACATTTATGAAATCCTGAACGCTGATGCCCTAAACCAGCAAACCTAAAACCCCAAGCCCGAAATCGAAATCGAGAAAGTTTGAAACCCCAAAGCCCCAAATCCGTAAATCCCACACCAAGATACCGGTCGGGCGAAAGCAGTCAAGGACTCCCCTCATGCCGATGACGCCCATGTGCCGAGGTTAGATGCTGCAGCGGCTCTGGGATGAAACCAGTACAGTCTGGGATGGCCTCCTGCAATCCTCAGATGAGTGATAAGCGTGATGCTTCAAGAGACCATGAGTGCTTCAAAGACTCATTAGACTGTGCAGCGGCCCTGATCTGAAACCAGTACAGCTTGCGAATGACCTTGCCGCGACCCCCAGCTGAATGACAAGCGTGATGCTAAAAAAGACATTGAGTCGGCCTGAAACCTCTTGTGATGATGTATTCTTGGCAATTTGCATCGTTGGATACTTCCTTTTTTGTGTATGTCACACGTTTCTCGGGCTCCTGAAGGAACATTGGCTTCCTGAGTTGTGCCATTGACCCACGCCTGCTTTGCAGGAGCCATTTCAATCTGATGTCCGAAGTGAGGTAATTACTCCAGGTACTAGGCCTCGACAGCCAGAAAATCCCCAGGCCCTCAGACTTTTCAACCGTAGACAGCCATAGGCTGTCTTCAGCACCAACCCATTGCAGGCCCCATAAATCCTAAACCCGCAAGGTCTACGCGAGCAGACGTGTCCATTTGATGCTTACCCTACGGCCTGGATCTGGGACCATGTAAAGCGCACATCGTGTTGTGTAGTTTGAATGAAGAAAATGTGAATAGGTGTGCGTGTACATGTAAACAAAATATTGTCAATGTGTGTGTGTTATATATATATATATATATCTGCATGTCTGTGAAAGTTATGGCAGCAGTCTCACCAGTGCTAGGTACTACCAGCCTTTCCGTTTCAGCGATCAACACAACCTCCGCCGGTTAATTGCGATGATGATCACGACGACGGTGTCGGGGCCTATAATGAATTACCTATACTTTTTTGGGGGGGGGTCCTTATTCTCATTATCGTATACTAGACCCCAAAACCCTATTCTTTTTATACAGGCCCCTATAGTATGTAGCTTTGCTTTGGGTTCTCAGTCGGCCACGGCCCCCGGCAGGCCGGAGCCTGCTGTCGGGAGTGGGTCTCAGCAGCATTCCTTCGTGGTGTGCCTTGGCCTCCATTTTTTGGGGTTTGAGCCTGGTGGTTCAGCCGAGGCTATAAGTTACTGCGGTCTAGAGTTCAGGGTCTATGGAGTCTATGGCGTTCACGCAAAGTCAAAGACAGGCTTGACTCAGAGATCTTAGCTGCACTTACCAAAGTTTTAGGTTGTTTTCTGATTTATTGTCCGTTTAGGGTTCTCTGCTTGAGGGTCATGATCATGGAGCTAAATTAAGACTTTGGGCTGTTGACTGTAGGATGGTTGGGACCACCTGCAGCATTGACAGGCCCCATTTTTGTCGGCCGTTCCCGCCCCAATCCGAGCCCCTTCCGTCAGCCAAGCAACATGCCAAGCGCCAAACACCCTAAACCCCAAACCCCTAAACCGAAACCCTAAGCGAGAGTGAGCGTCGAAACCGAAACCCTAAACCCCGAAAGCCCTACTTAGGACACGTGTGCTCGAAAGACCCTTTGCTCTTGCAGCATATGTGATAGAGTGAGGTGAATACAATGACATCATGCGTCTGCCGAGTTCCCGAAAACTCCGAACCGCATCGCCCTTACGTAGTCGGTGTGCGGTTGTGACAGACCCATATGCCCTGCAGAAAGAAAGAGAAAAGCATAGGCATACTTGGAGGTTCATGGGTAGTTATGCGTGGGGACTTTATAACTCCACTTATAACTGCCCTAAACCCTCAACCCTGTAGAAACCTTCAAGGAACCCTAAACTTAAACCTTTATAACTCAACTTATAACTACCCATGAATCTCGAAGTAGTGATGCTTTCATGCTCAAGGCAAGCCATACAACGTGCTCTCTACCGGCGAGAAGCACCTTGTCGCAATGTCGTTAGGGTTTAGGGTTTAGGGTCGAAAGGTTGAAGTATTGGGGGACTTGCTTCGACATCCCGGGGTTAACAAAAAAGTCCTTGTGGTCATGTCAGTGTTGGATTGGACCAGTGGAGGTTGCTGTTGGTGTCCCATAGTTTCTGAAACTCCGGTACGCCGGATTCACCCGAGATGTATAGATCATAGACACTGAGTAGATAGCTGTGATTGTAATCCCACTGTTCTTCTCCATTTGTGTCATCTAAACCCTAACCCCGTGGTTTAGGTTAAGTTAGTGGTGTTCTTCTCGCTGTGCTTGGCCTTGCTGAGTGCATGAGGATGTGTCATACGAATTGTCTAATCTAGCTATATAGCTTTGATGCTGGTTGGTCCTATATGGTTATCTCTGGATGTGTGTGTCGCTATTGTGGCTTTTTTTCAGCCGAGCTTCCGCTTCTTGTATTGCACAGTTGGGCTGGACTCCGTGCCTGCTTCGTGCGAGCATGCCAGTCGAAACCCCGAGAGTGCAAACCGTAACTCCCCAAGTACAAATCCCCAAACCCTTGTAGTGATCCACAGATACCCTTGCTATTGTAACTCCTCAATCAACGACTTATAGTCATCCATAGATACCCTTGTCATAGTAACCCCTCAATTAAAGGAGCCCTTAAAACTAGCTGGTATAGGGGCTTAAAAAATTACCAATACTGTTTTGCGGGTTCCTTAGTACCAATATAGTAGAACAGGCCGCTATATTATGGAACCCTACTATAGATCCCATATAAACAAATTTTAAGAATCCCTTTAAAGGAGCCCTATTCTAATTGCTGAGGCCCCTACATTAGGCTTTTTCGATCAGGTACCGAGCCAACCTCGCGAGAGCACTCGAGCACCGCGGGCCCACGCCTCTCGTTTTCGACGAGCCGCGCGGCAGCAGCGGCGGAGTTCGTCTAGTGTTGAGGGGTTTAGGGGTTTAGGGTTTATAGAGGATTGGGTTGTAGTAGTTTTACGGGTTTTGGGGGTTTAGAGGGTGAAATGGGTGTTTAGGTTGGGGCACCGGGCAGTGGCAATAGGCCTGGATGCAGAAAGGTTTTCGGGGTTTATATGTTTGGGGTTTAGGGTTAAGGCTATGCTTGCGGTGTGGGCCTTCTTTCGGCTAAGGTCTTGAGGTTAGAAAATTCCGGGAGTTTAGCGTTTGTTTTGCTCACTTTCCTGTGCCACGGTTGCTAGGAGAGAGTCGGTCCGTCGTATTGGCTACTTAAAGGATCATGGGACTTAGCAACTAGGGTTGTAATTAGGGTAACTATACTTATAACTACTTATAACCCCAATTAATTAAGGTACTTATAACCATACTTACTAAGTCCCATGATCCTCCAAGTAGTCGTGGTGCCTGACTCGGTTCCTATGCGAGAAACAGGCAGTCTCCCTAGGTCTGTGTCGAGACGGCCACACACACATACGTGCATGAATACGTGCGTGCCCATATCTATCATATATATATATATATATATATATATATATCCCAGCTTCTCCCGAACCCTGAGCATTGAACCGTAAACCCAAACCATACCATGCACCTTCATTGCTCGCACCGTATCACGTCTTCCGGGACCTCTTCCAAAATGCCCCATCGTCCGAATGTCAGCGCTGACGCCCACAGCCCTAAGCTCTAACACGCGGCACTCGTGTTGACCCGGAAAGCAATCCTGAAGCCCTGATGCCGGAAAGCCTTGAACCGTAAAATCATCAAACCTAGACTCTCAAAACCCCAAACCCCAACACTCTTAGCTCTAATCACTCATTATTACACTAATTCTGCAAAGCCATCAATCCATAAAGCCTGAAGACCTATCCCTGACAGCCGCAATGTCAGCCCCAAAACCCTGAAGCACCTATAAACTTTCAAATCTTGAGGCCCCAAATCCTTACCCTAAGCCTTATGGGTTCTGAAAAGGAACCCTGATACTTATACATCCCTTAAAGCGAACCCTTATAGGTATCACTTCTTTTAAAGCGAATCCTTGAAGATCCCTTTAAAGGGAACGCTTAGAGATCCCTTAAAGGAGAATGCTCAAACCTACGGGTTCTTTCCTCCAAAAGCCAAGTAACTCGGCAGGCCCCCTAAACCCTTAAACTCTAAACCCCTTAACTCGAAACCCTAAACCCCTGAAGCCCTAAACCCTAAATCCCTTAACTCGAAACCCTACACCCCTGAGCCCCTGAAGCCCTAAACCCTGCTGGTATGGCAGGTGGACCAGTGAGCTGGACCGGAGCCTTGCGAAGGCTTAGAATACGAAGGGTTCCTTTTAAGGGATCCATAAAAGGGGGGGACCTTTTAAGAGATGTATAGGGGCTCCCTCCCTTTAAGGGACCTACAGGGGGGTAGCTGGAAGGGTATAGGGCCCTAGGGATTGAGGGTTTAGGAGTGTATAGGGTTCCGTTTACAGCGGGCTTTGAGTAACTGGTAACATGTTTCCTTCCAGGGCTCTGTGTTATGATTAGTGCTATTGTTTGTCTATCGCTACTGCTGTAACTAGTACCAATGTTATCGTCATTGTAATTGTTATTGTTGTTGTTGTTGTTACTACGATTGACACGTTTATGGCTACTGTCAGTAACTGCGATTGTTCATATTGGTCGTATGAATAATGTACTTGTATTATTATGTCCATGGCACTGGCGGCTCGCTTATAGGCAGATGAATGTTTCCGACGGCAGGAAGAATGATAGTACCATAGGCCACCGGTGCTACTGTCGTTGTTGCATGCCGTTGCTCCTATGCTAAGTAACTTAGATGTTTAGTTGCACCCTTGAATCCTTTTTTTTTGCCCCCACATATGGGATTGGATTGTTCTTAATTTAGGTATCATGGGGTTTATTAATAATAAACCGTGGTCGATAGACTCATAGTCATTGGTGCTCAAGTAGTAGCTTTTTGCACACCTGTAGTCCACACAGAAAACCACAGACCCTATTAATCCCCTGGGAAAACCCAAACCCACTCGCCCTCGCCACTCCCACTCGCCCTCGCCACTCGCCCTCGCCTATCGCCTAACCCAAAACCCGGACCCAGACCCACTCGCCCTCGCCTAAGCCATAAGTTAATTCCTGCTGGATCATGTGCCTCCTGCTGCTGCTCCTCCTCGTCGATTGGACAGCGGGGGATCCCAGAATCATTTCAGGGCTTATTATAGGGTTTAGTTAAGGACGACCGATACAGGTCGAGACCGATACAGGTCTTGTAGTTAGGACGACCGATGCAGGTCGAGACCGATACAGGTCTGTAATTTTAGGGTCTAGGTCTAGGGTAGGAATTTAATTTATTAGATTGGAGACGACCGATGCAGGTCGAGACCGATACAGGTCTTACGTAGCTTCGGGTCTAGGTCTAGGTATTTGACGACCGATGCAGGTCGAGACCGATACAGGTCTTAGGCTTAGGTCGGTTTGGGGTCTAGGTAACCTGAGGACCGATGCAGGTCGAGACCGATACAGGTCTTAGGTAGGCTTGGGGCCTAGATTTAGGGTTTAGGGGTTTAGGGTTTAGTAAATTTAATAATAATAATAATAATAATAATAGGGGGTTGAGGGTTTAGGCTCGGGTTACTTCCGGTCTAGGCCAGGTAGTGCTTAGCGCCTCAGATGTAGTCTGGGCTTTAGCTGTTCAGGGTTTTTGGGCAGGGCTTGGCTTTGGGCTTCACGGTAGCGTTTGGGGTAACCTGTGCTGTGGCTTAGCGCTCATAACGCCTAAACTTTAAGTTTTTACCCTGAACCCTAAACCCCTAAAACCTGAAACCATGAACCTTAAATCCCCTGAACCCTTTAAAACCCCTAAACCTAAAACCCCGAACCCTAAATCCCTGAAACTTAAACCTGTGTCGACCTGCGCCGTGGGTTATTAGACTACTCCACCTCCCTGGCCCTAAGCCCCTAAGGGCTTAAGCACCTAGGTTTCGGGTCAGGGATCTTTCGGAGCCTTACCCCCAATTCAGAATAGGTTTTTAAAGGGCAGGGGTGATTTTGGTAGGATTATTCGGGTGTGGTTTTATTTAATTATTCAGATAATCAACAAGGGTGAAGGATTAATCACGGCCAAAACCCCTTGCCCGACACAGGGTCAGGGCCTCAGCTCTGTGCTCTCGCCCTCGTTGGGTCAATTTGCTTGGGTTTTCCATTTCAGACCTTGAGTCTTTGAAATTACGAGGTTGATCTTTGAGCCGTAGAATCACGACTCGACCATGGGAAGCCTTTTCAATCAATAATAAATTAGGGGTCCTCTCGCCTATCGTCCTCGTACCGACTTGTTGACAACTTCGTAAACTCATCAACGATGACACGCGAGCCTCCAACTAAACCCTGATTCAGGTGAAAAGCTGCAGATGGCTTTGCGCTTCTGGGCTTGGAGCCCAAAGCCTTGCGAAGTGGTGTGTCGCCTTGCTCTACCAGCCACACCTGACTGCCCAGGTCAAACTGCGCACTGGTGGGCTTGGAGCCCAGTCGCATCACTTTTGACTTACCCGCTTTTGGGGAGTGTCTGCAGCTGGAAGTGGAACTATCTGACTTTGACACGAGGCCTTGGCCATTGTTGCGACGCCGTCACCGTCCTCGCCCGAACGTGCGGCTGACACAATTGCTAAGTTGGTTTCTGCATGCCCAGGCACTGACTGTATCACCGTCGCTTGCAAGTCATTGCCTGTCGGTTGCATTGCAAGTTTGGCTTGAGCTTGACATCATTCATCCGTCGGTGTTTTCAGTTCAAGAGTGACAGGGCCCTCGACATGCCAGCCATGTGCAATGACATTTAATAGTGTTCACTACTAAGACTATACACGACACGAGTCACATGCTTTGACAGCTGGCAGGGCTTGGCTGGGCTTAGCCGCTTTAACCAAGGCTTAGCTTCGACTTAGGCTTAAACGTCAATCTTTAGGATTGCTTAAGGCTCAGCTTAGGCTTTGCGGCTTAGCTTGGCTGATAGGGTTGAGTTTTGGCCCTTTTAAATTCCCATGGCGTCTTCGTCCGCCTCTGCGCCCTCGACGGGCCAGTTGCCCCCGGCCTTCCAGGCGGCACACAGCCGACTGAGGGAGGTTTTGCTCGCCCTGGACTTGATCGTAATGGCTTGGGGGGCCGAGGCGTGGTATGACAACGGCAGAGGCCACCAGGATGCATGCAGGACTTATTGACCTAAGACAGTTGGGTCGTTAAATTATAATATTATTATAACGACAAATTAAATTTTCAAGTCGTTGGAATAACCCAGGTGATGGCTTCTATGGCAGGGACGGCATGGTGGGGAGGCTCAAGAGCTGGTACCCTAGAAGCGTCCACGTCACCGTGGACGTCCGCGCGCCCTCGCTTTGGCCGAGGGACGAGGCCCGCTCCTGACCTGCATTGCAGTAATCTTTGGGCTTTACAGGGTTTAGGGCTTAGACAGGGCTTAGCCGCTTGAAGAGGAATCCTGAACTTAGGAGACGGCGATACGCCCACGCAGATCCTCGACACGGAGAATGGGCGACGGACGCTGCGTTACTGCCTTGCGCAGCTCATCAGCATGGTGCTGCCTGAGTCCTGCAGGCAGGTTTCTGTGCTCTTCCAGGTCATCTGCAACTTGGCTTTGTTAAAACAGTTATTAAATGTTATTATTATATTCATGAGTAACCCTAGCCATGAACCTTAAACCCGGGGACCCTGTTCCCTAAACCAGTAAGGTTCCGCTGGGAGGCACAGGTCCGCGTCCATCGCCCTCGCCCTCGCGTGCATGTTCGATCTGCGGCTTTATCTGCCTAGCCGGGAAGGACTTATGTCCGACCCGGAGGTTCCGGCGAGGCTCTCGGCAACCAGCCGGTTGTGCAAAATGTGCCAGGAGGCTTTCAAGGACGTTTGCAGCGGCTTCTTCTGGTACTTTCCAGTGCCGCCTCCGCCCACGCCCTCGCCTTCGCCCCCGGCGCCTTCGCCCCCGGCTGCCTCTGCGTCTGAGCCGCCCTCGGCCCAAGAGCTCGCTTCTCATCTGCATTTAATAATAAGTAATTTTTTGATCTAAATAATAATAAGGACCCATTGCCTCGTTGTAATGGTTTTGCTCTTAAGGTCAAGAGGAGCGTCACCACAGCAGCTCCATGGGTCGTGGAAACCCTGACGGAGCTGAAGGTGGACTCCAAGACGTGGAGCGCTGCTTGTTTGCATCGGACCCTTAAGTAAACTACCCTAACCCTACTCTGTTTCTCTCAAATCCTCAACCCTAAACTCAAACTACTAAAACCCTGATCAGGTCGTGGCATCCCTCATCGCCCTCGGCCCCGATGGCTTGAGCAAATTGGGGGAAATAAATACGATCGCTCTGCAGCAAGCTCGACTGTATCAGTCGTGGGCCTGGGCGTCGCAAAAGCAGAAGGCCCGGCTTTCTTTTCAACTTTTATTTCTCATAATCAGAAGCCTAGGCTCTAAGTTTTTGCGTCCTCGACCTCGATCTCGCCTGAAGGATTCTGCGTGGAGGAATCCTTCTGCAATCCTGACGTGGCACTGCCGGACCGCGATGAACGAGGTCGGCAACGAGCGCGACTCGGCGGCACCATTAATAAATTAAATTAACCCCGGTCCATTGTAGCCACTTAATTTATAACATTCAAAATATTTAAACAACCTGGACCTCTAGCCTAAGGAACCCGAATGTCCAGGAGACAGCCACACACGGCCTCGCCCTCGTCCCGGCGGCGCTCCCGCTCCCGCTCCCGGTCCCGCCGCCCGCGACCGCGATCCACACCCCATGCCATCTCCTCAGCCTCCGAGTCCTCGTGATGCCACTGCGGCCTCGTCGACAATGTCAATGTCGATGATGTCGTATTCTCTGGTGCTCGTGGACGATGACGACCTTGATCCGCCCTCGTACTACGAGCCACCTGGCGGAGACGACGATGATGAGGATTTCGAGGTGGTTAAGCCACCGGCATGATAGGATGCCCAGTAGTCTTAGTAGTAGTACCATTAAATTAAATCCTAGGTAAATTTACCCACTACCTTCGAAACGGAGCCCTTGTTGAATTTTATTCCTAGGTTACTGGGCATCCTATAAGTTGCCGGTTCGAAATTGCCGGGAACAGTTCCTCTGGCAGCTCTTCCGTTGTGATTTCAGGGCCAGTCTTTTTGTGTTAAATTATAACTTAGATTAAGACAAAGAGCTCAGTGTCCTGTAGTTTTCATTCGCCCCCGACAAGACATCTAGTCTTAATCGCCCTCGACCTCACGACGGAAGTTCAACAGCTGTCGGCTGAACCTGTCTACTACCGGCCGGGAATGACGAAAAAGGTGTGGAACGTGCTTGGTGACTGCATAATGATGTGAGCATGTCATTGACTGCACTTGTTTCCTTGCGGCCCTGCCAGGCTTTTGGTCTTCTGTCACCTACGCCTCGGTGCATCTCTCAGTCAGGGGGGTTAGACAGCAGCACACTTTTTGACTGACCATTGGATTGCATTGAAATTGCCAGTTCGACCATTATTATTAATTTAATGACTGACTGACACCATTCTGAACCAGGTACTCTGGGAGACGCCGTCGTTCACGCCATCGCTTCGCTGCTGCCCAGGACCAGTTGGGCTGCATGCGCCATTGTCAGTCTTCATGATCGAATCATGTGCTTTCAATATTTCTTAAGCGATGTCGGACCTCAGCTGAGTGCTCGAAAATTCGCTTGTCGGTGACACTAGCATGCGAAGCCTCACATCGTCCTCGGTACTGCCAATTCAAAAAGGACCCTGCACCCCAAACCCTTTAACTTTCCGGTCCAGTCCGCATCTAAAACAATGCTTAGAAATTCGACGATCATGAAGCTGAGGAACACATCATAATAATATTGACTGATAGGTTCCAGACTTACCTTAGGACTGTGGTCACTTAGACTTTCTCCCTCGGCTAGCCATGGCTGATCAAGGCAGTGAGGACTGGTGGCAGTGGGGCGGCTGGGATGACTGGGATCAATGGGAAGACCCAGGCTGGAGCCAGAGTTCGCCCTCGCGCCCTCCCGCCAAAGGGGAGGGCAAGAACAGGCTGCTCCGTGGCAAAGGCTCTTACGAGAAGCGGAAGAAGAACATGAAGCCGAAGGCCTTCTGCTTTAATTGGGTAGGTTGGTTTAGGGTTTAGGCTGATCTGACGTTTGCTCGTCTGTTATGCTCCCCCAGGAGGAGCGCGCAAACTACAGGAATCCGTCCTCGGCTTCGGCTTCGCCCTCCCAGCCTGGCCCTAAAACGGTGCCGCCACGGCCGCCAGCATCGTCGCCCAAGGTTGAACCGGCGACCTCGCCCTCCACGCCTAAGCCAGTGCCGCCAGTGCCCGAGACCACGCCCTCCACGCCTAAGCCAGTGCCGACCTCGCCCTCGCCAGTGCCGCCAGTGCCGGAGACCTCGCCCTCCACGCCTAAGCCAGTGCCACCAGTGCCCACGCCTGCCAAAGCGCCGCCAGTGCCCGTGCCTGTGCCGCCAGTGCCCACGCCGGTGCCGCCAGTGCCCGCGCCTGCCAAAGCGGCTGAGACATCAGCACCCCTGCCCAGTGCCAGACCACCCGCGCCAGCAAGCCTGCCCAGTGCCAGACCACCCGCGCCAGCAAGCCTGCCCAGACCGTCCCCGTGCTCCCCGTGCTTCACAACGCCCTCGCTGGCGTCGGCCACTACTTATCCATTTAACACCATTGTTGTGAGCGTGGCTTTTAATTTTAGGGTTTCAACAAGCCTCCCTTAGCCTTTCAGCTGAGTCGGTGGTCTTGGTTGCATCAAGCTACACGCAGTTAAGGTTGGTATCAGGCCGGCCGCTGCTGCTTTCAACCCGATGCACTTGGGCTCGCGCGCTCCGCTGCCGAATGAGCCGGAGCCAATCCGGATGTACCCGGCCTCGAGTGCGTCGACCGCAACTTGGCAATGACTCAACCCGGGACCCTACAGACAACTTTTTAAATTAAATCCCAAACCCGGACCCAAACCTTTAATTGATTACCCCTACGTAAGCACGAGACCCTAAAAAACATTAGACCCTCAGCCTCAATTTAAAGCCTGAAGCCCTAAACCGCAAGCCCGACGACAACATCAACAATGACAGTGACGACAAGAGCAACAACGACACCAGTAGCAGCCGCAATGACAATGACTCGGCAACAGCAACAGCAACACAGCAGCAACAGCAACGTATTTACAGTAGTCTGCTTCAGGCGTCCTCGACTCTACGTGGCGACCAACTCCTCTACGAAGCCCAGTTCGCCAAGTCGGCGCTGAACGTCGAGGCAATTTTAAAAGACCTGCTCGATTCGGCCCCGATGGTGCTCTCGCGGTTCACGCAGAGAGGCGGGGATGCAGAGTTCCATGGCCCCAAGCCCTGTCTGTAGTAGCTTTTTTTTCAAATAGATTATAATGATACATGTTATGTCCAGCCTATCCAAGGCTTTATCGCTGGATGAAGAATTTCCCAGCTCTGCGCGGCTTGATCCTTCAGTGCCTGATGGTCGTCGACGTCACCGCCCTCGCCCTCGGCTCTGCATGGCCGAGGCTGCAGGAGATCCTCTTGGCGAGCCTCTGCATTGATTTATTAGAAATATTTGATTCTGGACCTTTAGCTTTAAGTTCAGGGCTAGGGTATAGGGTTCACTGTTTGATTTAGGGGTTGGGGCTGTCGCAGGATGAGGCAGCAGGAGCTGGTGGAGCCGCTCCGGGTCTGTGCCCACAACGTCCTCGCCCGCTGCATTCGCGACGGCCTCTTCAAGCCGAAGCCGGGCGAGGCGGACTTCCCGCCGGCTCCCACAGCGCATCAGGCAAGGGCTGATGTCAAAACAGTTCGGAGGGTTGCGCACCCCCCTAAACCCTCAATATTTTATTAAACCCTAAACTTACTTTTACTGGCCTTGTCACAGGAAGTGCCCCTGACGCCCACGACCCCGGGTTCGGCTTCGAGGCAGTGGGCATACTTTGGGGTTTAGGTTTAGGGGAGTTCGCTTGTTTCAGCCACGCAGGCCGCAGCGCGAGGCCTCGCCTGAGCCACCGCCCCCGTCCTCGCGGGGCAGGTCGCGCTCAAAGGCGCGGCACAAGGACTCAGTGGATTGATTATTTATTATTAACAACTAATTATAATAATGTAAGGCATTGGGGAATAAGGCTTGGAAGGGGTTTAGGGCGTAGAGTTTGGAGCGGAGGGTTCTTGGGTTTTCCATGCTGCCCCTTTCAGGAGCGAAGGCCCTCGGAGAAGGACAAGAAGAAGGGCAAGTGACGGCGCTGGCGGGCTGAAAAAAGTGTCTTCTGTTTCCTCGTTGACTGATCATTCATGTCACTGTCCTGCATCACATGTGACTCTTGTGTCCAGCTTGACTTGCGCACAGGACTTATCGCCTTGCCGCTACTGCCAGCAAGTACCTCAGTCGTTCAGCTCGTAATTTGTCGCATCGGTAGCGACCAGACTTCATTTTCTTCAGACCTGGATGTTGTTCGCACATGATGTTAGCTCTGGCACGTTTTTTCTGTGCAGTTTGCTGAGTCTGGAATCAGACAGAATGAGTCAACACTCAGTGTTTGAGAGATGGCGACATGTGAGTCATGACCTCATTTTCTTCAGGTGTCTTCCCACAGTCAAAAGGCGACACGGATGTCGGGCCCTCGTGTTCAACATGATGTTAGATTAGCCTGGGCATGGCTTTCTGGGCATGTTAGTATTCAATCGTCCTCGCCCTTGTTATCTGAATCTCAGTGTCGAAAGGGTGTCTCAGGTTTCACTGTCAGAGTCATAACACTGGCACATGTTCGATTTGCTTTTCATACCCGTGGACAGGGACACCGCTGCCCTCGCTGCGCAATGCCACGAAAGGCACGGGGCATCATTCCGAAGTGCTTTTTGCTCGCCCTCGGATGCTGCAGGCATGATTTAGTAATTTAGTCTAGTAGTACCGCGACCAGCGTTGCATGACATGCCGCATGCTGGTAAGATGATGATTGTTTGTTGAATGTGCAGTTTGCCACGAGCTGCGCAGCAAAACAGTGTTTTCCTGAAACGAGGACGAGGGCCTGTGCCCTGCTGAAACGAGGATGAGGCCTGCCCGCTGACATTGGGTCACTTTCTGATTCTGTGGCCATGAAGTCAGTCGAGTGATGCTGACTTTAACGTCAACTCATTGAGTCATGTTCGAAGACTTTCCTGGGCAGGGCACTGTGGCAGTGGCTGCAGTCAAGGCAGGACAGTGGTGCTTTTGCCGTACGATTGTGCCGAGATTAGCATTGAATTTGAATTGAATGGATGCCAGCTGACTTATTGATGATGCATGCTGCAACGTGTCGGATCATTGATGGATATTGAAAGCTTGGCAGCCCTCGTGTGTCTGGGCTTGCAGAAAACATGGTGGCCAAAGCCCAGCCGAGAAGGACCAAGGGCAATTGGGGGTTCTGTCCCTGCAGCCTCAGTGTTGGGGTGGGTGTCCCTGAGGATAACTCCTGGTGGAAAGACCATGCGCATGCTGCGGCAGAAGGCCGACCGAAATTTCTGATTTTAGAGTGATGGCTCGCCGTGTAATACCTTGGGCTGAAAAGGCACAGGCTGGCTTGAAGCAGCGGCAGGACCTCCTAGGATTGGTTAAGAACCTTGTCTGTGCTCAGACTTCGTTTAATCATAAATTATTCTTAGTTCAACTGCACGGCATTGCTTGGGCCAACTGAGGGTGCCCTCGACCATACGATATGCTGCAGACTGCTGTGGTTACGACACTGGCGTCAAGGGCTCAGAACTTGAACTGACTGCTCGTTCTTGGAAGGCGATTCTTTGATAATTTCAAGCCTGTTAGCGTGAATCAGTCTCCAAGTGAGGCCCTCGCCCTCGCATTCATGGGCGTGAAGTTCAAGATCATTCATACAACCGAGATCGATGATGAAGTTCAGACAATGAGGGATGTTGTTCACAGGAGAATAACGTCCTCGGCTTCGACAATGCGCAGGTCCTGGTGCCCGCCCATGTCCTCGAACGACATGTGCTCCAGGCCCTCGCTGGCAGGAGACGATCTGGACCTGTACATTGGCACCAGTCCTTGTCAGGACTTCAGTTCGGCAGGCTTGAAGAAGGGCTCCTGGGCGTCAATTTGGGTTCAGTCGAGTCATCGTGATTTGTGAAGCTTGCATTCTGACAGTCAGTGAACTCAGACTCAAGACGAGGTTCAAAGGGCAGTCAAGGGAGGCTGTGGTGGGTGCAGCTGGAGCATATCCTGGACGAATCGCCCCGCGTGCCTGATCAGACCATTGTTACTAGTGTCACGGTGTCGCATTGTCAAAAGTTGCTGCAGGTTATGTGGACATATATAAATAAATGAGGCCTTCGTCATCGAAAATGTCCTCGGCCTCGCCCAGCGTTTCCCTGGCGTCCTCACAACTTCCCATGACCTGCTAAGAGAGGCTGGTTACGTCAGACACTGAGGTCTCTGACGAGTCTATGGACTCGGACTCGTCGTCAAGAAACTGTAGCTTCCAATCCAATACTTCCATCAGACGGGCAGGGGCTGTAGTAATCCTCAAGGTCGTGCAGCAGGGCATTCTCGACACATCAGAGCACGGCATCCCACAGCGTCGCCGCCGACTATTCCTAGTGGGTGTGCGCAAGGACTCCTTGAGCTACAAGGGCCCGGCCGAGTGGCTGCCGCGACCCATAAAGGCAGGAATCCCGAAAAATGAGAGGTGTGGTGATTCTGATGGCTTGGCAACACGGTGGCTAAAATAAGGCACTGCCACTGGCCGGCTTCGTGCAGAGTGAGCCTTGGCCCGGTCAGCACGCCCTCGACCTCGACAAGCAGACTCGGACATTCCAGAGAAACATCATGGCTGTCCCTTTGACTGACAAGTTGAGACTGTGGCCGCTTCGTTTCTTTTGTCAGGTCTGTCACTGTCAGTGACATAATTAATAATCCTGCCTGCCTAAGGCAAAGAAGAAGCTGGGCAAACAGTACCAGGCCCCAGGCACACTTGTGGACGTGGCGGCAGGGCAGCACAAGGCCATTGGTCGAGGCCTGTCACCGACTATAACGTCCTCGCGGGGAAGGTATGCAGGGGCAGCCTACTATGTGCCCAGCCGTCGCACCTGTCTGGTCTTGCACGAGCTGGGGAGGCTCACAGGACCAGGGCTTGCAATGATTATTGCACAGAAGCCACCCAACAGTTTAAGACTGTCTACTCCAGTCCAGTCTGCGGCTAGATCACAGGACTGCCAGACAGTCTGGTGACATCCTTCTTGACCTCGCCCGCGCCCACCTCCTTGTCACCGTCTGCCGTCGGGAAGGCTTTCGGAAATGCAGTTTCCAGCAATGTCATGGAGAGGGTGCTTCGCAACGTCTTATTGGCGGCTGGGTTGGTCAAGAAGGAGCTGCCAGATTATTGGGGTAATGTCTGCAGGCCAGACTGGCGTAGTGTCACCTGCTTCATTGGTTCTTAGTACTGCTTGCTGGTCAGGTCAGTGGCAGGGAGGAAGCACCTGACCTCTGAAGAGGCCCACTGTGTTTCGACTCAGTCCTGAGGTGTCGTTATTTGTGGTCCCCCAGGTGCAGAAGATCTTAGAGCGGCAATGGCAATGACTCTTGGACTTCTTGCCCTCGACCTCAGACAGCAAAATTGCAATCACACACATGTGCCAGGCTGCCTCTCAGGCTGAAGTGTGAGCAAGGATGCTGGGAGAAGCATTGTCATCATTCCTTGATGCCGCGTTTTCAAGTGAGCGAGCTGTGTAGTTCTACGGTCAATTGAAATTGTGAGTGGCCTGCCTTGACAGAGTGTCACATTCACATTACTAAGACTAGTACTTTCAAAGAGACTCATGATAACAATTAAAGGCATATCCAACTGAAACTGGCAGAATTCAATTAGTTAACACAGTCAGACAGTAGGTCAGTCTTGTGGTTGAAGTTCTGTTTAAGTTTATGGCCTTTCGCGATGTCCTTGGGGTCCTCCTCGTCCTCGCGATGCCGCAGTCCGGACGGCGCACATGCTGCCAAGTGCATGAGGAAGAATGGCCAGGATCCTAAGCGACTTGCCGACGGTAAAAATAAGCGTCCATGTCATTGTTGTTTCTGCGGCGATGCTGCTACCATCTAAGGGCATGCCATCGGAGCTGCTTGAGGTGCCTATGGTTGAAAAACAGACATCGTTGGCAAAAGAGGTTTCTTGATCGCCTTTACCAGAGCACGAGATCTGAAGTACCTTGCATTTTTGTCAGCGCTCTGGCAGCGAGGTTTAGCTGGCTCGTGGAGTCTCCGGCCACAGAGGCCTGGGGACTCGGCTGCAAGTTTTGTGCCTTGTCTACTACGGCATCGTCCTCGCCGTGGAAGCTTTACAAAAAAGGGCAAGCAGGCGTGCTTCAAGTGAAGGACTTTGCAGACCACGAGATGTCCCACATGCACAAAGAGTCCTTGGAATTGGCATCTGCCCCGCCTGTGGCCTCAACCTCGTCCTCCTGTGGGCCCTCGACCTCCCCAGAGTCCTCGTGCCCAACTGCGGCTTTGATCCGGCTGTCGATTGAGGTGGCGTCCTGCCCAGTGGGGGCCCAGGGTTTGGAGTCTGGTCTGCCAGATTGATGAATCGAATTAGATTATTTTTAAATTAGTTGGTTTCCTGAAGTCATTCCAATCTCTTAATCGAATTTTGTTCTGGATCCAAGGAGTTCAGCCGCAAAGCAGAACTGGCATCACGAAGTGATCCCATGAACTTTCCGCCGGCACTTTGCGACCGACAGAAGCACGGCAAGATGATCCAAGCCATTGCCCTCGTCTTGCCACCTGGCAGGCTGTTGAGGCTGCTGCGTAATTTGTGTCATTTTTTTGGATTTCCTCCTGCTCCAAATCAGTCAGGTTTAACGAGGACAGAGAGCTGCTGGAAAAGAAGAAGGTGCTCAGTGTTGGATGGGCAGAGGACAGGGAGACATCATTCAACATGAGATTCAGATTCAACCATGAATCCTGCCAATAATCGGTTCGTTGTCACAGGACGTGGCCGATGGTATTTGCATGGTAAAGTTGAAATTCTGCATGAGCGACTACACTGTGCAGCGACGGCTTGGAGACTTGCGGAACATTCACGGACAGAAGGCAATCATGATTGTTTCAGTCAATGTGTCAATCCGTGTCATGTTCGCCGCAGAATGTGATTCCTGATGTCTTGTCCACCATTGACCAAGTACTAATAGATTTTTCATACGCTTGCTCAGACTGCCCTCGCCAAAGTCCAGCAGATCGAGGAGACAATCAAATTTTGGGATCGTGAGGAGCTTCGCCCTCGCATACAGGCAGGAATAATCATTTATTGCAAGTAGATAAAGTTCATAGGAGTGCGTCATAGTTCAAGTAATAAATAACTTCCCTGCTGCACAGTCCTGGACCTCGGATGGCGAAGGGGCAGAGCTCCTGTGTGGCCGTCTCAGCAAGGACAGGCTGAAGCGTGTGGGTTGGGAATGTGTTTAATCTTCCTGACGAGTAGTCCGTGATGTTAGTTGTAGCCGCCGTGTTGGAGTTGAATTTTAATTAGTCAGACAGTGTAGTGCCTAGTAGTTGTTGTCGTCGTAGTACTTAGTAATTTAATTTAATAGGGTAGTAGTCAGTAGTAGTAGTAGTAGTAGTAGTAGTAGTAGTAGTAGTAGTAGTAGTAGTAGTAGTAGTAGTAGTAGTAGTAGTAGTAGTAGTAGTTAGTAGTTAGTAGTAGTAGTAGTCAGTAGTAGTAGTAGTAGTAGTAGTAGTAGTAGTAGTAGTAGTAGTACTTAGTAGTAGTAGTCGTAGTAGTAGTAGTAGTAGTAGTAGTAGTAGTAGTAGTAGTAGTCAGTAGCAGTAGGAGTAGTAGTAGTAGTAGTAGCAGTGGTGGTGGTAGTGGTAGTGGTAGTCGTCGTAGTCGGAGTAGTCATAGTTAGTCGTAGTAGTCGTAAGCAGTAGTAGTTGCAATAGTAGTCGTAGTCGTATCCAGACAGTAGTAGGGATTAGTAGTAGTAGTAGTAGTAGTAGTAGTAGTAGTAGTAGTAGTAGTAGTAGTAGTAGTAGTAGTAGTAGTAGTATTAGTACTGGTAGTCAGTAGTAGTAGTAGTAGTCGTAGTCGTAGTAGTAAGTAGTAGTAGTAGTAGTAGTAGTAGTAGTAGTAGTAGTAGTAGTAGTAGTAGTAGTAGTAGTAGTAGTAGTAGTAGTAGTAGTAGTAGTAGTAGTAGTAGTAGTAGTAGTAGTAGTAGTAGTAGTAGTAGTAGTAGTAGTAGTAGTAGTAGCTAGTAGTAGTAGTTAGTAGTAGTAGTAGTAGTAGTAGTAGTAGTAGTAGTAGTAGTAGTAGTAGTAGTAGTAGTAGTAGTAGTAGTTTAGTAGTAGTAGTAGTAGTAGTAGTAGTAGTAGTAGTAGTAGTAGTAGTAGTAGTAGTAGTAGTAGTAGTAGTAGTAGTAGTAGTAGTACTAGTAGTAGTTTTAGTAGTAGTAGTAGTAGTAGTAGCAGTTAGTAGTAGTAGTAGTAGTAGTAGTAGTAGTAGTAGCAGCAGCAGTAGTAGTAGTAGTAGTTGTGGTATAGCAGTAGTAGTAGCAGTAGTAGTAGTAGCAGTAGTAGTAGTAGTAGTAGGCAACAGGAGCTCCTGTGATCCATTCTTGCTTGACTTGAATGAGCTTGATTGATTGTCATGATTCATGATTGCTCTGCTTGAGTGCCAGTCGGAGGTCGCCTTACCTGAGGAGTCAACCCCTGCCCCATCATCTGGGTTGCTCCCCACACAATTGGCCGGGTGTGAGGCGTTCGGCTTTGCCTTGAGGCCAACCTACCCCACGGCAGGGGGGTAGATGACAGCCGGGCATATGGGCTAATGCGCCGTGCTGGGGCAAAACTGGTTTTGCTGGTTTGGCCAGGCCAGACTCCAGACAGTCCGAACAAGACAGGGAGGCCGCTCGTTCTTGTGACATGACATGGCTGTGTTGACTATTGGCATTTGGCATGGTTGGACCATGAGCGGATCACAGTCTCAGAGGCTCCTGTTGGCTAGTAGTAGTAGTAGCAGTAACAGTAGTAGTAGTTAGTAGTAGTAGTAGTAGTAGTTGTAGTAGTAGTAGTTAGTAGTAGTAGTAGTAGTAGTAGTAGTAGTAGTAGTAGTAGTAGTAGTAGTAGTAGTAGTAGTAGTAGTAGTAGTAGTAGTTGTAGTAGTAGTAGTTTTAGTAGTAGTAGTAGTAGTAGTAGTAGTAGTAGTAGTAGTAGTAGTAGTAGTAGTTAGCAGTCGCAAGTAGCAGTTGTAGTAGGAGTAGCAAAGACAAAGTAATTGGAATTTCATCAGCAAAGACTTGAACACCCGAGCAAAGCAACATTTGAGCAGTTTTAATTTAATATTGAACATGACTACTAGAAGACTGCTACTGCTACTACTACTACTACTACTACTACTACTACGACTTACTACTACTATTACTACTACTACTACTACTACTGCTACTACTAAGACCACTACTACTACTACTAGGACTAAGAGCGTTTTGTTTGGCGCTTAGCTTGTGTGTTCTGTTCGTCTGCGAGCCGTGGTGAACCAGATTCCACTGTCCATTTGGCCTTTGCCGGCTTGTTTTGGAGCAGATTTTGAGCATGGTCTCTTGTGTGCACAAGCTAAGCTGCTCAAAACCTGCTCTCTGTGGGTGTCGGCGGGGGACCAGCTTCCGCGAGCAGTTTTGGAGCATGTTCAATATTACAAGAAAGCAAAGCTGCTCAAAACTTGCTGTGCTTAGTTCTGTTCGCCCGCGAACCAGATTCCAGTGTCTGCTTTGCCTTTAACGGCTTGTTTTGGAGCAGCTTTTGAGCATGGTTTCTTTAGTGCACAAGCTAGCCTGCTCAAAATCTGCTCTGTGTGGGTGTCGGAGGCTCCGCGAGCAGTTTTGGAGCATGTTCAGTATTACAAGAAATCAAAGCTGCTCAAATGTTGCTCTGCTTGGTGCTCGTGCCTTTTGTGGCTGGTTTTGGAGCAGCCTTTGAGCATGGTTTCTTTGGTGCACAAGCTAGCCTGCTCAAAACCTGCTCTGTGTGGGTGTCGGGGGTGGGGAGCAGCCTCCGCGAGCAATTTTGGAGCATCTTCAAAACTACAAGAAAGCAAAGCTGCTCAAATGTTGCTTTGCTTGGGGTTCTGTGGTTCTGTTCGCGAGCCGTGGTGCACCAAATTCCAGTGTTTACTTGAGCTTTGGCGGCTTGTCTTGGAGCAGATTTTGAGCATGGTCTCTTGTGTGCAGAAGCTAGCCTGCTCAAAGCCTGCTCTCTGTGGGTGTCGGCGGGGGGACCAGCTTCCACGAGCAGTTTTGGAGCATGGTCAATATTACAAGAAAGCAAAGCTGCTCAAAACTTGCTGTGCTTGGGGTTCTGTTCGCGAGCCGTGGTGCACCAGATTCCAGTGTCTACTTTGCCTTCGGCGGCTGGCTTTGGAGCAGCGTTTGAGCATGGTTTCTTTGGTGCACAAGCTAGCCTGCTCAAAACCTGCTCTGTGTGGGTGTCGGGGGTGGGGACCAGCCTCCGCGAGCAGTTTCGGAGCAGGTTCAATATTAAAAGAAAGCAAGGCTGCTCAAATGTTGCTCTGCTGGTTCCAGTGTGTACTTTGCCAGCTTGTTTTGGAGCAGGTTTTGAGCATGTTTTCTTTGGTGTGGGAGCTAGCCTGCTCAAAACCTGCTCTGTGTGGGTGTTGGGGGGTGGGGAGCCGCCTCCGCGAGCAGTTTTGGAGCATGTCCAATATTAGAGAGAAGCACAGTTGCTCAAATGTTGCTCTGCTTAGGGTTCTGTTCGCGAGCCGTGGAGCAACAGATTCCAGTGTCTACTTTGCCTTTGGCGGCTGGTTTTGGAGCAGCTTTTGAGCATGGTTTTTTCGGTGCACAAGCTTGCCTGCTCAAAACCTGCTCT
>CAJNDT010000890.1:2115091-2142591 GCA_905221615.1 Symbiodinium sp. CCMP2592
GGTTTCCCCTACCTTTCTGGTAGGACTTGGCCAAGGAGGAGTTGTCACCGCTGCCTTGCGGTGGCCGCTGGTGGTTGAAGTCACCCTCCAGGCTCGCAACCTGCAGCGCAAGGAAGCCCGCGTCGCGGGCCTCGCTTGGGCAGGGATCAAGGGTATCTGGAGCTTTAAGCCTAAGGTCTGGAAGGCGCACTCTACTCATGCTGAGGTGGCTGAGGCGTGCCCAGAGATGGGGCGTGAGTTTCCCGAGCCCCCTATACCAGGATATGGGATAGTGGGCAAGATTGCCGCTTCCGCTGAGGTCCTTTCGTCCCTGAAGCTAGAAGGGATCTCCAAAGTCGCGGATGTTTCCTTGCGTGCTCTCGTTGACGCGCCCTCTCGGGAGCTTTGGGATCACGAAGGAGTCTGCGCCTGCGGAAAGAGGACATACCTATTTTCAAGGTGTCCTTCGGGCATCCGGCAGGAGGCGGAGGAAACAGCTCTGGAGGTTGCTGAGGCCCAAGCCGAAAAGGAGGCCGCTGAGGGCCCGGAGTCTGCCGACCCGAGCGTGTCACTCGAGGTGAACGCCCTCTTGTCCGCCAGCCTTGCTGATGGTTCGGTGGACATTGATACGGACCTCATCCGAGCATGGGGCAAAGGTTTCCTCCAAAAGCCCGTGGAAGGGCTCCTGCCCACGGTGTACGGCAGGATTAAGGCGAGGGTCTGGACTGGGGGCGACCTAGAGCTTCCAGTCGAGGGGTGCGAGAAGGACGGCCCTTCTTTGTGGAGTTCCTGGGTCGTGAACGCCTCTGGTGAAGTCCTGCAAGGGCACCAGGCCTTCCCGTCCTGCCGGAGCGGGCCGAGCTCGCTCAACTGGGCTGTCGAGCCCAACTGGCACAGCCACAGGCATGTGGTTAATTCTGAGTGCGAACGCATATGGAATCTCCAGGAGGGCGAAGTTCGCCTCCGGGAATCCTTTGCGTGTCTCCTTGGTCCCAAGGGAGAGGTGGACCGCGTGGAAGGTTGGAATGATGGGGACGGCATCCAGTCCCTTGGGCATCGGAAGTCGCTCAGGGCTTCGCCTGTCATCGCCGCCTTCCAGTGTTCAGGAGAGGAAGGCCATTGGATGGCCGTCCAGCTCTCGAAGAAGATCGAGGTCAAGGAAGGAGATCTTAGCAGGACCCTGGCTTTTGTGGGGTCCGCTACCAAGGCCCCACGGGTGGTTGTGGAGTTGTACTCCTCCCACCGGCCCTTTTGTGTCAAGTCACATTCCGTGCGGACTTGCCGTGTTAAGGTGTCCGCGTCCGGGGGTTCTGGTCCCCTCAGCCTCGGTTCTTTCCCTGTGCTGTCGGACAAGGACAGCCCGGAGAGTCAGAGAGAAAAGCTGGCCTTGGCGGCCAGGGATGGCGCCGGGCTCTGCGAGTTCGGCGTCACGCCAGCTCTTCGCACGGCTTGGCAAGAGGCTCAACGGAGAGATCCGTCCCTTACGGCTTCGGTCAAGAAGCCGGAAGCCCCTTTCAAGCTTGGCTCGGACGGAGTCTTGGAGAGGGAAGTGACCATCAAGACTGGCCAGACGGTGGTCGTCCCGGTCGTCCCGAACGGTATCGCCGGGCCCAATGGCGTCACGTGGCGGAAGTCATGCTACATGACTGTGCATTGTGGCCTCCTGGGGGCGCACCGTTCGGCGGAGGTCACGTTCCGTCTCCTTGAAAGGGCCGTCTGGTGGACAGGAATGGAACCAGACGTTAAGTTGTGGGTGTCCAAATGCCTGGCGTGTGTTAAGGGCAGGGCCCGAGCCACGAAGGTCGAAGCGAAACCTGTCAAATGTCTCGCGGAAGCGTGTTGGCAGGAAGTTTCCGTCGACTGCGAGGGTCCTAATCGGGAGGACCGCGATGGCTTCCGATACAGTATTACGTACTTTGATTGCCTTAGCCACGCAGTGCTTCTGGCACCCATGAAGACACTTACGCATACGGATGTGCGTAGGGCATTTCTGCGGTGCGTGCTGAGATCACGCACCCTGCCCCGCCTCATCCGATCTGATCGAGGCACTGAGTTCAAGAATGCCATGATGCTGGAGTTGTGCTCCATGCTTGGGACAACTCAGCAGTTCCGTATGGCTCTCAGGCCTTGTGAGATGGGGTCCAACGAGAGGGTCCACCAAGAGGTCCAGAAGGTTCTGGGTAACCTCATCCGGCATATCGGCGGCTCCGTGGAGAACTGGAGCGAATGGCTCATGGTCGCCGAGTATGTGTTGGATAATACCCCGGGGGCGCATGGGTACACCCCCAGGGACCTGGAACGGTCCTGGAGCCTCGCCTTGCCGTTGGAGAAGGACGTTCTCCGCGAGGCCCTCCAATTCGAGCCAATCACGGACTGGGCCCGTTCCCAGTTCAAGCAGTTTTCCGACTTGGCGGCCGCTGTGCGGCGCCATTGGGACGCGAGCAGTGAGGCGCGTGCCCGACTTGCTAATCGGTCGCGTCGCACAGTTGAGCTCCGCGTGGGGGACAGAGTTGTCTGGAATCCCCCCAAGCCCCGGCCAGAGGGGGCGGGGCGTGTCCCTTGGAAGCCTGGTCTGACCGGCCCTTGGAGGATAGTGGCGGTTAAAGGCCATAGGCTGCAACTCGAACTTGTTCCTGGTGGCCCTGGTGAGGCGCCAGGCCGGCAATGTGAAGCCCACGCGGAGGATGTAGTGCTCGTGCCGGAAGATGCGGAGGGGCCCGAGAAGAGGGACCCCATAGAGTTTTTCGACGAGCCAGAGCATCAGCCGCCTTCATTGGGTCAGCAAGCGGCCGGTGAAGCTAAGCAGGTCGAGTTTACTGTCAAGCGCCGGGGCCGCAACTTCGTGTTGCGTATTGGTGACCATGTTGCGTACCATGGCGCCCGATTGGGCCCTAAAACCTGTCGCCTAGGCAAGGTCACGCAAGTGGACGAAGCCAGGGCACAGGTGGGCGTCCACCGGTACATCCCCGACGCCTCAGGACTCAGAGTCCGGTGGCACCTTGAGTTTTTGGACGAAGGCGGTTCTCTGACCCGCGAAGGGACGAGACAGGCCATAGAGTCCATCACCGTGAAGGAGATTATCTCCAAGGTGGATCTTAGTAGGGATGGGGTTCTCGCTGCGTCTTCTGCCCGGAAGCTCGATAAGGCCGGTTACTCCTTGCAAGAGTCCGTGCCGGACCGAGTGGGTGTGGAAGCTTCCCCGATTGACGTCCCTGCTGCGTTGAAGGAGCTCCTTGCTGAGGCTCCCGCGCCCTCCTTGATCGTCGGTAGAGGTAGCTCCTGTGCCGCGGTCCAGGGGTGGATCAGAGATCACCTAGAGGGTATGGACGTGGACCTTGTCGAAGTAGCGGTGTCGGAGCACTCGCTTACTCAGGTCGGTAAGGCAGGAGGCCTGCGTAGCCCTCCTGCTGCGGTTCAAGGAGCCAGCTCCTACGGGATCCGCTGGGACTTCTCCTCAGAGGAGGACCGGCAAGCCCTGAGCCTTCTGGTCGATACGCTCGACCCCAAGTGCCTCGTTGTGGGCCGATCCGGTAAGGGTATCCCCAAGGAGTTCCTCTCCCTGGTCAGTAGGTGGGGAGCAATGGTGGCCGAGAAGGGGCGCCAGATGCTTGTTACTATCTCAGATCAGGAAGGACTTTGGGAGCCTTGGGAGGCCCAGGGGTGGGCTCCCGTGTTTGGGACGCTTTCGGAACCGAAGTTCCCTTGGGCTTTCGGCCGAGCTGATCGATGTCAGCTATTGGGATCAGTTCCTAGGGGTTCTAAGCATTCGGAAGGAGCGCTGATCTGTCTTTCCAACTTCAAGATGGATTCGGTTTGCGTTCGCTGTGCAAAGCCTGACGCTTTGGGCAGGGTAGCCCATCAGCACGCGAAGGCCCGGACCTCTTCGAGGGTGCTCGCTCCGGCCTTGTGCCGTTGCCTGGCGGATGCTGGTCTGAGGGGCGACCAGCCCCCTTGCTACGACAGCATTTGCTCAGTGAGCGGCCAGCCGCCGGCTGAGCCTGCGAAGCCTTCCGCTCCGGAGGTACCGTTGCCGGACGTTAAGTCTGGCGAGGACCTCTCCCCTCAAGAGAGAGCGAAGATGGAGGCTGAAGTTCTGGAGTTCTCCAGGAAGATGGATGCTCACTGGCGGTCGAAGGCAGACGCCAAGGATTGGGATGGTGTCTTCGCGGACCTGGAGGTCTATGCGTTGGCAGGCCAGGCTGTGGCTGCCGATCCCCGCCGTACGCCAGAGTATAAGGCGCAGGTCATTGAAGGCCTCAGGTTGGGCCCTACGGAGAACCGTCCGGGGCTCACCGAGGCTGATCTCGCAGCCATTAAGGAGACGGTGGGCCGGAAGGCCGCTGCATTCTGGGTCGAAGGTACGGCGCGTACCACGGTCCGGAAGTTTGCGCACGACTGCGTCCCTACGGGGCCTCCGGTCAGCTCTCAGCCCCATGCGCTCCGCGGGGAAGCGGCGCAGTGGGTTGATGACCGGCTTGAGGAGGAGGTCCAGAGAGGGCAGCTTGTGCGAGGCCCTTCGGCCTGGGGTTCGGCCCCTTTCCCTACGAAGGAGATGCCTTCCCACAAGCGGGCGAGGAAACGCCGCTTGGTGGTAGATTACCGCAGGGTAAACGCCAGGGTGAAGAGATCCACTTACTACTGCCGGCGGAGCACGGATGTGCTCGCTGCAGCGGTAGGATCAGTCTGGTATAGCTTCGTTGATGCGGTTTCCGGGTTCAATCAGATCCGCAACACGAAGCGTGCCAGGGAGGTTCTTGCCATTGTTGCGCGTAGCGGTAAGTACCTCCCTATTGGGCTTACCTTCGGGCCTGTCAATGGTCCCGACGATTTTAACTACGTCGTGGACCGCGCGTATGCGCCGGGTCGCAATCGAAGGCTTAGGTTCACTAAGGAATGGGTGGCCTATGTCGACGACCTGACGGTTCGTACAGGTAGGGTCGTTGACGGCCGTTTCCTCACGGATGCGGAGGCAGAGGAGGAGATAAGGACGGCGTGCCGGAAGGGCAGCCGCTCCGCGCCTCAGACCGCCGCTTCCGCCCTTGAAGCCTTAGGCGCTCGAGGCCGCGACGGCTCGAGCTCCAGTCCGCCTGACGCGGACCGGAAGGTCGCGCCTAAAGCAAAAGCAAAACACGATGAATCCCTAACGGACACTAACCACCCCACAAGAGCCCTATACCCTAACTCGCTTGTGTTCGTCTTGACCGCTTGTGTCTTGACCGCGGGGTCTAGGTTAGGGTTCGGGGTCTTAGTGTGCCGCGTCGGGGGGGTTCGGGGGGGAACGTGGGGGGCAGCTCGGACGCAGGCCTGTACGCCCGTGGGTCGCTACCTCCTTTCTATGCTACTACTCGTTGCGTGCGTGCTGCAGCAAGGGTGTAGTGAGGTAGTCCAGGGTGTAGGTCGTGCTGAGTGTGAGCCCTACCCCCTCTCTCTGTGCAGCCCCCTTGAACCCCCTGCCTTTCAGGACATGGCCGCGCAGCGTGGGCTCAAGACGAGTAGCCCAGTAGCTTGCGACGGGCCGCGCGGGCCCTTGCCATCGGCTTCTTGCGCCTCGCGGTGTGCTTTGGCACACGTGGGCCGGGAGGTCGCGTGTACCCCTCTTTCCTTCGCTGCCGGTGGGTCCTCCGTGGACCGGCTGGTCGCGGAGCCACTCCCACTTTTTCCTCCGTGTGCCGGGCCCCTCGTGGGCCAGGGAGCCGCGAGGGGCGCCATGGGAGGTGGCCGCAGACGCGGGAACGAAGGGAAAGGCGGTCGTGATAGCAACTCACGATGGCAGCCGTGGGTGTGGCTAGAGAACCCCGCGGTTTGCCAGAGGGCGCTTACGCAAGCCCTCCGCCACGGCAAATTCGGCCTGCAGGGCCATCTCGGCGAAGGGGGCTGGATTAGCGTATCCGCCTTAGCCGAGAAGCTCCAGATCACTTCGTCCGCGATCGAGGCAGGTGCGGCGAGTGATCTGGAAAACGCGGCTGGCGGTCGGGAGAAGCAGCGGCTGGAGCTGGTCGATGGCCGGATCCGGGCTCTCCAGGGACACGGCCGTGGGTCAGGATTGACCGCGGGCACCGTGTATGGAGACGGCCTCGATGAGGCCGGCATGAGGGAGCTCTCGGTAGAGTACGGAGGCTCCACCCTCTGTCATGGCACAGAGGTGTTTCATGCGCGGCGGATCGGCCGCGACGGCCTCCTCCCGGGAGGCGGAAACGGCCCGCGCCTGACTGTCCATTGGGTGATCGGGCCCGGGTACCCAAGACAGCGGGACAGTACGTCGGGCTTTAGAAAGAACTCGACCTGTCTTGTGGTCTCGAACCTCGAGCTCCTAAGGGCTTCCGGGGTGCCCGTCTGGAGAGGGACAGACGGATGTGTTCTGACAGGGCGTGTCCCTCCAGAATGCATCCTCCGAATCCTCACGGTGCAACCCGGCTGTGAAGTCTTCGACCTCTCGCTTGCAGAGCGTCAGGGTAACACCCTGCGGTGGGTCGATGATGCGGAGCCCGGGAGCGGAGTCCGCAGAGAGCAGTCGGCGCCGCCTGGCGGAGCCGGCCCGGTCAACTACTATATCGGGGACGAGGACTCGTCTTCCGAGCTGGAAGTTGAGGTGCGGGCCAAGAGCTCGGCAATGCCGGCGGGACCCCCGCCTGGACCACCTAAGGAGGGTGGTCCCCGTGGGATGCCCTCTGCGCTGCATCGGTCCAGGACGGTCGATGATAGGCCGCCGCCAGGGCGGGAAGGCAAACTAAAGCCTACCCCCAAGGTGGCCCCAGAGGGAGCGCCTTCGGCAGGGGAACAGGAGCGGGGAAGATCACACCGCCCCCCTCAAAAGGTGCCTCCCGAAGCACCGCCTGCGGACACGATCCGCTACAAGACGCCGCCCAGGGCCCGGGATGAGCTGCCTGAGGATCCTCAGGCCGCGCCCGGTGACCCTGAGGGTGCCGGTGCAGCGCCTGGGGATCAGCCGATGGAGGCGGACCGTACGCTTACTCCAGCGGATTTGTTCCACCCGAAGAACTTCAGCAAGAAGGCGAACCCGAAGCCGCCGCCGAAGAGGCCAGCCGTTCCGGAAGGAATGGTCACGGTGAAGCCTGGCCCGACGCCGAAAGGGGTCAGGCCTCCACCGCCGTTCCTGATCATGGAAACCGAGAGGGCCGAGGAGTTCTTGAGCACCAGGCCTGGATGGTTGCTGGGTGGGCCGGCTGAGCCGCCCATCGCGCGATCTCCTCCTCCGCCACCTGCTGCGAGGAACCGGTCGGAAAGGCCCTTGCCTCATGGAGGGCTGGGGCCCGGGCCTTACCAAGGCCCTATCCGGCCTAAGCTTGGTGGGCCTCCGCTCAAGGCCGCTCCGAAGGGGGCCGTTCCTAGTGCTGAAGCCCCTTCTGCGAGCTCGGCCTCCACGGGAGGCCCAGAGGGCTCCCGAGAAGGAGGTACGGCCGTCCCAGAGGAGACCGAGGAGGAACGGGCCAAGACTGAGGCCATCCTCCGCGGGATCGACGATTTCATGGCATCCGTGGAGCGTCGGTCGGCAAGCCAAGAACGGCCCGCTCCGAAGTCTCCTGCGCGGCACACCTTTGTGCCTTTCAGTGTGGATCCGATTCCCGAGGAGGCTGCAGTGCCTGGGGAATTCGTCGATCTCGGGGACACCCCCGACCGGAGTGCGATCCATGGCGGGGGCGTGGCTGGTTGCCCTACACCCGAGGAGATTGGGAACGGAGACCCTAGAAGGGTTCCTTCCCGTGGGTCCGGCCACAAGTGTGGTATCCGCGGGTGCCGTGCCGAATTCGAGCACGAGTACGAAGCCGCGTACCACCGAGCGGCGGTCCACGGAAGGGGCCTTCCGGCGAACATGGTGCCGGCCCCGTGCGACGATGCGTTCTTTGGAGAAGCCGCTGTGGCTCTGAGACGCTTCCGCCACGGAGAAGCTCGCAGAGACCACAGAGACCGTGTCTGGGTCTTTGAGGCTGACCTGGGCCGGTTTACGCATATCTCCAACCCGGACCGCTTCTGTGATCGCATCGGGGCGGAGCTGCGTGATTTCAGGCGGCTCCCGGATGGGGCGCCTTGTGTCACTTCCGATGGTCTCTGGCGCACGTATCGCCTTGACCGGAGGCCGGTGCAGCGGGCGAAGCCTCCCGTGCGCTACCCGAGTACCATTCTCGGGCCAGCGTACGAGGAGACGGACTTCATGATGCCCAACGCCGCAGCTCCGAGTCCCTACCGTCACTTGTTTAGGGACGAGACCCCGCTGGGCGAAGCGTTGGAGGCGATTCGCGAAGAGCAGGGGAGATCCGGAGAGGTTCCCGAAGATGTTGAACCGCCTCCTCCGGCGTTCCCCGACGAGCTTTTGGAGCCCCAAGATCCGGACGTGGACGCTCCCCGGGAAGATACCCCGAGGGAGCACGTCCAAGCGATGAGGGAAACCTTTTCAGACCTTATCTGGAACGCCCACGATGGGCTCAGAGAAGAAAAGCTCGCCGCGGGTGTCTTGAACCCTATCGCAAAGCAGACTGACACCCAACTGGAGATAGATCCCCCTATGCTGGAAACGGATCTGCTCCCTCGAGAGAAGGGGGGTGTCCAGAGGACTGGAACCCCGCCTGATCCACGATGGGGTGCGGAGCCTCAGGCTTCCAGCCCTAAGAAGAAAGCTCCGCCATCTTCGGCGACGCATTCCGAGGATCAGGAGATGGCTCCTGCTCCTCCGGATGCCTCTCAGGAGGCGTCTTCCTCCTCTGCAGCGCCTGCGGCCAACGTGACTCCCCCAGCTGAGGCAGGGAGTCCGGAGGTCCGGATCCCTAGCCTCGCGGAGTCTATGAAGGCAGGCTTGGCACGGGAAAGAGCGGCGGCACGCGCCAAGGAGGAGCTTGCTGCTTCGGCCCAGGAGGCCGCGGCTGCGGCTCCTGAGGCACGGCGCGACACCCGCCTTCCTGCAGTGACCAAGGAGGAAAAGGAGACAGCAGAGGCTAAGTCCCTCTCCTCCCTCAAGCGCGCCGTTGAGGAGAGCGGCTCTGAGCGTCAAGGCCCCGCGGCCAAGCGGGCCACCACCAAGAAGGAAGAAGCGCCCTCGGCACCAGCCGGCCCTGCAGGAGCCGCGGCCGGGACAGGCGCGGCTCCCTCGTCTAGTGGCGAGGCAGGTGCCGAAGAAGGTGCCAGCGGGGCCGCTGCTCCGTCGAGCACAGACAAGCGGCGACCCGCGGAGCCGGAGGGACCGCCGCCGCCCAAGAAGCGATTCACAACATGGCAGGATACCATGGAGTCGCCGGCTCCCCAACACCGAGTTTCGGGGGTTTACGGACTCTCGAACGAGGTTCCCGGGGCCGATTGGCGCGACGTGGACTGGGATGCGACTCCACCGCCGGGGCCTGGAAGGCCCGGCGCCCGCGACGTGGATCCCAGGCTCACGGTCCCCCTTGATCTCCAACATGATGAACAGATCAGGGAATTCTTCCGAGGCGGTGGTGAGCATACGCTCGAGCAGCTCCTCGCGTTGGCGCGGCGCCGGAGGCGCGCGTTCGTCTACCAGGCTGCGATTTTGTCGAACAGGCCAGTGTTTGAAATCTGGCCCGATTACGATGAAAACGAGCTTGGACCGACACCCGAGCGCGTTCCGCTCCTCACAGGCAAGGTCTGGCCTTGGGGCTGGTGGGATTGCTTTACTTGTGGGCGTGCGAACCCACCAGAACGCAATACCTGCCGGCACCATGATTCCGAGGAGCTCGGAGGTGCCCCCTGTGTGGGGATCTTCGAGGACAGCCTGTACTGGAGCACGCCGGTGGACCTGCGAACGGCGCCGGCGTGGTTCATCGAGGTCTGGCTCGATGAACATAAGGAACGCATAAAGGAGTACCTTTATGCGAAGCGTTCGGACGCGATCGCCGCCGCAATGTCCAACGCCTACTGGACCTGTGGGCGGGACACATGCCAAGAGAGGAACATGTTATGGCGCAAACTGTGCTTTAAGTGCAGTGGCCCTAAGTCGGGCGCGTCGTTCATAACCCACGGCATGCCGCCCCAGGAAGGCGACGATGAAGCTGCTTCTTCGTCGGAAGAGAGCGAGGGCACGAAGATGGAACGGATCGAGCGTTCCATCAACGCCGATCCCCTTGCGGAGCATGCGAGGAAATTCCTCCGCTCCGGACGGAAGAGGCTCCGCGCTGAAAAGCGCAGGCAGGCAGAGCTCTCTCAAGACTCTGCCCGAGCCTGGTGGAGCCAACCTTCCTCCGGGCGCGGTGCACCCAGTGGGGGCCGCAGCTCTGGCAGCAAGGGTGGTGGCAAAGGTGGTGGAAGGGGAAGCTCGAACCGCTACGGCAACCGAGGATGGTGGGCCGGAGGTGCTGCCGGACTGGCATACTCCTCCCGACTCGGCGAGCGTGCTGGGCAGCCCGCCCTCACGCTCCCACTGCGTGGCCCGGGTGGCCACAGAGTGGCGCCCGAGGCCCCTGCCGTTTCTTCTCGCCCCGCTGTCTCTTCCGGGCCCTCGAACCGTGGTGGGTTCCTTGGGGCCGTGCGCTCGATAGGCGCTGCGGTCTCCAGCTGGGCTCTCTCCAGGAGAGCGCGCAATCGCGCAGCCCACGCCACAACGGGCAACATTGGATGGAAGATGGGTTTGGTGGCCGCTGCGCTGGCGCCTACCCTCTTCACTGTTGAGCGCGGTGCCAGAGAGGTGGCACACGTGAGCCTCACTGCAGTTGCCACTGCGGCGGAGGACCTCATCGAGGAATCCTCTGGTATCCTCGTTCGGGGTGTCCGCGTGGTTGGCTTGACGGCCGTCGTCCTACTGTGGACGTTCGCGGCCGTAGTGCTGTGGTGGGCCGGACGTGTCGCCACTAACCGGCTAATGCACGCCATGAACGGTAACCCCTTTGGGAATGCTGTTCTGGTGTCGCTCGAAGGCCGGGAGGCCGTCTTTGAGGTAGCCTCGAAGACTAAGGCCGGCGCACACAGAGTCCTGGTGAAGATCGGGTCGGGCGCGGACGGCGCAGGCTGCGACTGCAAGGCATTCCTCAACGAGGGACGTTGTGGTCACATAGAACGCGCTGTTGAAGCTGCGGGGCAACTCGTGGCCATGACAGGCGCGAGCGCTGCCCCAACGCTGTCCGTTGCCCCGGCCGCGACTAGACGGGCCCGTGCAATCCTCGGCCCGCCGGCCCTGGAACAGGGGTGCCTTTCCGGCATGGTGTCGAAGGCGAGGTCGCTCTCGGAAAGAGCCCGGAATGTCGGCAACCCGTCTGAGGGCTGCCTTGACGGCATTACCAGGCTCAGAGGCCGCCAGGAGGTGGCCACAGTGTCGGCGCCTCCGACAGAGACTGTCCCGAAGACGCCTGCAGCAGAGGCTCCCCGCCAAAGTACCTCTGCAGCGTCTCCGGCCCGACAGCTCCCATGTCGAGCCAGGCACGCCGTGTCAGAGACTTCCCGATCCCTGACGGCTTCGAGCGAGCCGGGGTCAAGTTTCTGACCCTTCCGGAGTATCACGCTGTGGTACAAACGATGCTATCGGACGCTGGGCATGGGGACCACGTTTACGTGCGAGCCTACAGCTTCGATAGCAAGCCTTTGGTTGGAGCCCTCGTGTCCTCGCTGGAGCGAGGCGCCCGAGCCCACGTGCTTGCCGACAACTCGCAGACGAGCCGGACCAAGCTCCAGCTGCAGTCCCTCAAGGAGCTAGGGGCGGCTGGCGTCCAGGTCCGTGTCGGCAAGGGCACCTCGGTCAAGGCGGCTTACGCCGCCGAGAACCGCACGGACGTGAGCATCGGCGCAGGCCTCGCGGGCATCCACCACGCCAAGACGGTGCTCGTGACGAGGCCGGACTCCACAGTTAGCGCCGTGATAGGAAGCCTAAACTTTAGTGCTAGTTCACGGGCCAACGCGGAGGTCGGCATCGCGGTCGCCAGTGTGCTGACCTCTGAATTTAGCCAAAAGTGGCTAGATTCGTTTGGCACCGAGTGGTCCAAGGCGCTGAAGCTCGAGGAGTTCGAAGCACCTCAGCGGAACCACCGCGGGCGGGCAAAACCCTCAAATGTCCAGCAGCCCGCCGCGCAACCCAACGTGGAGCCGCAGTGACCGTGGACTAGAAGTCGCGGACTGCGCTCCGCCCTTCTAGCCACCTGTGGCAACTTCAGTTTTGGTCGCAGCACCTAGCTGCTTTCCGATGAGACGACAGGGTGGCGTATCCGCTCTACAGGTCTTTGACGGGAGCGGCTAGGGAGGCACGGTAGTGCTCCCGAAGCGCGTGGAGTAACGCCGCAGCTTCAGCTGCTCGTTTCACCAGCCCTGTGGCCGCAGTGCGGCGCAGGCTGTGTACAGTAGGAAACCAGAGCCTCGTGCAGCACAGGCCGTGAAAAACGAAGGTCTTGTGCTGAGTGCGAAGGGTTTGTAGGAGGGCAGGGTCTGTAGGTCAGTTTTACGGCCTCCGGCCGCCCGCGGAATCCTACGGCTCTATCGTGCTCTCGGCTGAGGGGCGAATGTAACTGTACATAGTCTGCGGGCTGGCTGTTGTGCTGTATGCTTTTATGCATGCTCTTCTGTAATTCGTATTCATAACATTTTTGGCTCAAGTGAGCACGGCAGTGTGTCGTTGGTAGCTTCTCGTTGCCGCGACGCAATTGCGCGCAGCCCGTCCTGGGCGGACGTTCGACCTGTCACGGTCGTTGGACTTTCTGCTTGGACGGAAAACGAGGGTGCGTGCTGCCCCTTTGGGTTTCCGTTCTCCCCATTGGGTTTCCGTTCTCCACATAGTAGTAGTAGTACTAGTAGTAGTTTTAGTAGTAGTAGTAGTAGTAGTAGTAGTAGTAGTAGTAGTAGTAGTAGTAGTAGTAGTAGTAGTAGTAGTAGTAGTAGTAGTAGTAGTACACGAACTGACCCTTGCGTGTTTTATTATTAGTCATTATGACTATAAAACACGTCATTGGTGCTGAGTCTAAAGTTAAGTAGCTCTTGCACACCTGCACTGCGTTCCACACAGTTGACTAGTACTACTTTTACCACTTACTACTACTACTACTACTACTACTACTACTACTACTACTACTACTACTACTACTACTACTACTACTACTACTACTACTACTACTACTACTACTACTACTACTACTACTACAACTACTACTAGTCATCATCGTGTAATAATATTGTCGTACTCGTTGTTCGTACGTAGCGTACTAATTCTACTAAATATCCAGCAGGAGAACGCCACATTGCCACAGCTTCGCGGCATAGTGCGTTGTTACGCGCACTCGGCGCAGAAGACTTTGGAGAACTCCATGAAAGCAGTGCCTGAGATCTCTGCCCTCGTCGAGGCCCTCGTCACTCGTTTCGCAGGGACCAAGGACCGCGGAAGCTTGGCCCGCGCATTGTCGAACTCGGCGAAATTGCGTTCAGCCTTCTCTGCGGAAATCATGAAGGATTTGAACGTGATCCAGGAGTTGTGCGGGGCCTCGACTTCGTCCGCGGCCGCGTCCTCGTCTTGGTCCTTCGCCGCGCAGAGATGGGACAGCATGTTGCAGGTTCTGTGCCTGTGCAGCATGCGGATTTCTGAGATCCTTGACTTTCTCTGCAAAACTGCTCGCAGCAAGCTCGACAAGGAGAATGCTGCCTGGGCGAAGCGCGACTTGCCAGATAGTAATCTTGTTTCTGTGTGACTCGAGGTCGAGGGCAGTAGTCTAACATTCAACTACTTAGTTCAGGCATGCTGGACTTCTTCACCTTGGAGAACATCGTGCACATGGCCCTCGTCACCGAGTTCCTGGAGGCCTGCAAGCCATATGTCCACAAGATGGACAACAAGGGCGGGAGCGTGAAGTCCAGCTCAGCTTCGCGGCAGTGCTCCCGGCCCTCGAGGATCAGCCAGCATGGTATGGCTGCAGCCAGTCTTCGAGACAAGTTGGCACAGCTGTTCTCGTTTCAGTACAAGGGTCAGCCACACCGTCCTCTCGTCCTCGATGCCCGCTTCACAGCTGGGTACTTGCAGATTGTGACAGCCGCCCTCGGCCTAGGCTTGGGGGTTGAAACTGCTTTTAAAATAAAAGTCACGGCTGCGTCCATCTTGTTGTCGCCGTGGCAGGCAAGCGAACCTTCTCCGTCATCGAGAGCGGAGAACTGGTTTATCGTCTTCCAGGCAGGGTGTGCGCAACATTAAAAGGTGAAGACAGTCCGCTGCTTGCCTTGCTGCGACATTTCATGTCATAACTTCCTTTGCGAGGTGAGGGCGTGGACATGGACAAAATTACAGCAAAGTGCCTGGGGCCAGTCTGGTGTGCAAGAGATCTATTCTTGGAAGGCGTAATGACTGAGAACGAAAGTGCCCTCGCTTCTTCGTTCTCCGCCTTCGACCTCGCCTATTGGCAGAGCCAGCATCGAGATGACGAAGCCCTGTGGCCTGGGCTTTTATTACATTAAATCGCATTGAAGCAGCAGAGTGTCACTGCCATTATTGACTCAGCAGCTTTCTTGAAATCTGGGTGAGGCCTGTTGTCTTGAAGCCCTTGGCAGATGCCCTCGCCCTCGATGCACAGAAGTTATCCGATGATATGGTTGTGGCCCGACCTACCGTCCGCGCCCTCTTGAAGTTCTGGTCTTAGTACATGGATCCCGCATGGTAGTTTTCAGCTACTGACACACTGTGTCGTCTCATTGGTCATACTGAGGCAGGGAGTGGTTGACCCCGAGGTCTACTGGGGACAAGTAGTCATGCACTGGGGCAAGAAGCGGCTCCCTGCCCTCGCCCTCGCCGCCACTCAGCGGCTAATTATTCTTCATCCTGCATGAGCGAAGTTGCCGTGAAATTTCATGCTTACGCTGTCTGCCCCCTGAGGTGAGCTTCTTGCTGTCCGTTTGGGAGAGTACGTGCGAAGTGGAGCAAAGCTTTGCAGTGCAGCGCATGTTCAGCTCTGAGCGCAAGGCGAGAACCTCGGACGTCCTCGTCCGCGCCCTCTTGAAGGTCCTCGCAGACGGCCCTCGTGCTGAAGACATCCCCTTCAGACAGTCAGAGGGTGGAGTCTGTGTCTATGAGAACACCCCCTTTGTGCGGAAGGTGCAGCAGGCCTACCGCAGCCTGTATGGAGAGGGCAAGCGTGCCGTGTCAAAGTTGCCCAGGCGTGAGGTTGCAGGGACCCGGGTGCGATCCAAGGGGAGAGCTGCCTTCCTTCGACGCCGAAATAATCAGGCAGAAAGCATCCCCAATGCCACCGCCCTCGAGGATGATGGGGGCAGCACTTCTCTGTCTTCTCTGCAAAAAACGACAGAGAAGTCTCACGACCAAGGCACGAAGCGCAAGGCCTACTGCAGCCTTCTCAGCAGCCTCGCGACCAAGGCAAAGCAGAAGCGCAAGGTCCTCGACGCCCTCCTCCTCGGTCCTGGCAACGACCTCGAGGCACAGGAGAAGCTGAGAATTCAGAGGGAAACCCAGGACCAGGAAGCGCTTCCGCTGGAGCGGGTCGACTTGCAGAAGGCGATCCAGCACAAGCTGTTTCTGCAGCACGAGCTTACAGCCATCGTGTTGTGTGGTGGCCGGCCCTCGTCCTCGCAGGACAAGATCCTGTCGAGGCTGAAGGCGAAGCTCTTCCTGTTCGAGGCTTCCAATGCCAAGGGTCTGCTGCGGCAGCTGTCGCCCAAGTACAAGTACGTTATTTGGGTAGCATCAACGGCAGATGCTGAGACGGCGTTGATCCAGGGCAAGGCCAAGCACAACATCAGCATGACCGAGGTCGTCATGACCCGTTTGCTGGGAGGATACTTGGCTGGGCCCGAGTGGATGGCAGCTTGTTTTGACACAGACCACCAGCTGGTAATGCCAGTCCTCTCCCTAGACCCCGCCCTCGAACGAAGCATGGAACTCGTCCTCGGTGACAGCGTGACCTACAAGAGCGACGCCTTGCTGGTGATCTCCTTGGCCAGCTGTGCGAACCGCTGGACAGTACGGGCGAAGAGATCTGAACTGTGCCTTGGCACAGCTTGTTGCCGTGCAAGCCATGATTAAAGGACGCTTGTTTAAATACTGACCAGGAGGAAGAAGCGTTCCTGGGTGGTCGTCGGCGACACGCACAAGGTCTCGGTTGCGTTCAAGAACAAGGGAGTCGTGGTGACTGAGTCCAACTTCCTGGTGCACTTGAGCAAGCCGCTCTGATTCAATTGTGATGACATTCAGTGAGGTCACAAAACAAAACAAATTCAGTTTAGGGCCTTTCGTCTACGGTTTTCATGTCGGCAGGCAAATGTGCATTTGACCTTCCAAGGTGGTCTACGCTCCCAGTCATCACGTGACGCCCTCGCCAAGGAGTGGTGTCAGGACGCCCTCGCCCAGGACTGGTGTCAGTGCTGCCACTCGTACTTACTCTATTAAAATCATCAGAGCAAGCTTGACATGAGCGACATTGTCAGCCATGCAGAACGTGTGGTGGGGTGCTCGTCGGCGACTACCCCAAGGCAAGGCCAACCTGCTTTACGCAGAAAGCATCCAGGAGGACCTTGCCGTGGTTTCATGATTGTCAGTCTAAGGTGCTCCGCCTTCCAAGGTGGTGTACAGTCAGTCCCAGTGTTCCCATGACAACGACACTGCCAGGTGCTCGTGAAATCAACAAATTCGTCAGATGGTTGATGGGCCGACATCTTTGCCATTTGCGGCCTGGATTCTTACAGTGAAGAAGGCGGGTTGGTGCGACGTTTCTAATAGTGGGCTGAGTCAGAGTCCATGATGCATGAACAAGCAGGGTCATGTGATCCAATCATGGAAGTTTCCCCGATTCATTCTCCTTGTGAAGGTCCGTAACAGCACTGCATATGCATGGTGCATGGGCTTCCAATGTGGTCCAAAATGCTCCTGGTCCTGGCAGGATGCCCTCGCCACTCCTGGTCCTGGCAGGATGCCCTCGCCACCGGTAGACAATGCACAGCACAGAGCCTGGGCCACTGAAGTTATAAAGTATGATAATTTTCAACATGATGCGACACAGCTACTTATTTCAAGCCAAGGCAGACATTGTGTAACATTATGTTTTAAATATTTGGCTGGAAGCTGTGACATCTCATTTCTGCGGTCCAAAAACCCGGACCCAGCACGACATCGGGTGTTGTGTGGCCAGTAGTGCCAGGCAGCGCGAGGAAAATCTGTGTGCGTGCATGTGTGTCTGTGTCTGTGTGTGTGTGTGTGTGTCTGTGTCTGTGACTGACAGGCACTGGAGGTGAAGTTAGGGAGAGCTGTGAGCCAGAGAGTATCGTTTCATACATCCGATCCTTGGCTGTTGTGTTCTTGCAGGTTGATGCCGAGAGTTGATGACAGCCGGGGGCCCTGGATTTGTCATTGGAAGCCGTGCAACCCGATTCCATAAAAAAGGATTCGGTTTTCAGAAGTCGATCACAAACGCAACCCTCCAGACCCCCTACATCCTTGCACACATGCCCGGGGCCGGCCTGCAAGGATGTACCCCCCCTGGGGGGTATACATTTATGACTGGGTTTAACATAAAGATTCTAACCCTTCGTTTCCTGAAACCGATCACAAACGCAACCCCCCGGGACCCCTACATCCTTGCACACATGCCCGGGGCCGGCCTGCAAGGATGTACCCCCCCTGGGGGGTTACATTTATGACTGGGTTTTGTCAAATCAGAATCCTTTTTTTTTTCGACCCCTAATGTAACGAGCCTCTTTGCCCGTTAAAGACAGTGTTGTGCAGCAGGGCCAAAGGTCTAGCAACGCCAGACTGAGTATCTCTTACTAAATCAGGTCCAAGCCCGCCGCAGCTGCAGTCCTCGTCCTCGCAGGTCTGCTGCTCAGCAACTGTCACTGTCATCCGGATCTCACGTGTCAGCTGGTTTGCATGTGTGGCACTGCTCGGCATATGCCTTCTTACAACAGCTCAAAGATCCCAGAGCATTTTGCTCAAAGTTGGCCCTGCGGTGCTAGCAGACGGACAGGCGAGCACCATGGGCAAGAAACCGGAGGCAAAGGGCAAGGCCAAGGCGAAAGCCAAGGTCAAAAGCCCTGCCAAACCAAATTCGAAAGAGGCCTCGACCTCGGCGGATCCATCCATGTCAGCCGCCCTCGTCGATGAAAACGGCGAGACAGCCACGCCCCCGCCCCCGTCCCCGGAGACGGTGATCTTGAAGCTTGGTCAGTTCTTAAAGGGAGTCGCTGTCGCAGGCAGCAGATTTGCCACATGTGCCCACAGCAGACTTGCCAGTGCCACATGTGCTTGTTGAGGATCAATGAGGCCGTCACCTTTCTGAAAAGGACGAGACAGTGGGTGCCGTCAGGGAAGAGCTTGGTGGCAGGTGTGGAGTCCTTCCCCAAGAACTGGACAGGAGCAATGGTCGGCAAGGCTCGCGACTGACAGCATAGCGAAGCACAGATCAGTCGCAGTCTTTAAAGTGTAGTAGACTTAGAGCGCTTTGAGTGAGTGACCCGCAGGTGGCCAATTTTTCCGGGTGTTTGGCCGACCTCGATCTCGTCCACGGAGAGTTGCCGCCGGTTCCGGTTCTGATGGACGCCAAAGATTACTGGTGGAGCAAGAGCCGCGTCCTCGCCAGCGGACCCTTGATAGCCTCCACCTTTGCCACGGAGGTTTCCACAAAAGGCACCCTCGTCCTCGCAGAGGACAGTCACAAGATTCTGTCTTTCGTCCTCGCATGGAAGGAGGCGGTCGAGTGTGACAAGGCCAGGATGAGTTTTGTCGTGTGATCAATAACGACTGTGTCACATGTATCAGTATCAGAGCCCTGTCAGGGCTCCGAGTGCTCTTCGAAGTTTGCGGAGCTGGCTGGGATGGTTCACATTGTCGTGACCCGACTGTTTGGCGGCGAGAAGACGATCATTCGGATTATCCAGTCGGGGGAGGTGACCTGACACAACACTAGCCATTTTATGTGTCTGAGTAGTGTTGTTTGCACATTTTCTTGTTGAAGCCGAGAAGCCAAGGACATCCAGAAGAAATGCCTCGAGCAGGGCAACCACCTGCCGTTCAACTATGCAACAAGACTCGCAACACTCAAGGCCGCCCTCGTCGCAGTGGCTTGCATGACATTGATTTTCGAAGTAATCTCTGATCAATGACACCTGTCGTGCATCCCTGTCTGTGTGTTTTAATTTTCGTCAAGGAGCACCAGCCCTCGTCCAACAAAGACATCTTCAATTTGCTGCAAAACAAGATCACAGCGGGCAGCGCAGAATCCACGTTGAACACAGACGATCAGGCCTGTTCCTAAATTATTGTCATAATGGTCATGCTCTCAGAAGTCGGTCTGTCTGTGCCGACAAAGGTGCAAAAGCTGCTGGCGATGTACAAGAAATCCGTGGAAAGCGGGCTGCTGGACCGGTTGCGATCCACACAGGTCGTAAATGGGAAAAGGACATGGTTGTCCTATTGGGCCATAGTCACACGCGTGAGCCCTGGCTGCTAATGGGAGGTCCTTTGCGTTTCTGCTAAGCTTTAGAATAATATTTAATTTAATGGAATTTATTGTCGTGTTCTCATGACAAGCCAAGGTCCTCGTCCTTGAAGCAGACGGCTGAGTTTAAGTACGTCTTTGCGCTGCTCACTCAGGCCCTGAGTTGGGAGGTAGACGCCCTTGGTAGTTCAGTGTCGTCTGCAGAGTTCTGCGTTCCTTGGCAGGAGATGCGACCTGAGTTCGATCTGCCCGGGGATCTGCTGGTGATGCCCTTCACCAACGTCCTCGACCTCAAGAGGGATCAAGCAGCAGAGGCTTCCAAAACACATGATGCTGTCAAGTCAATCAGTTGAGAATGAAGTTTCTTCTTTGCAGGCGGCCAACGCACTCGTCCTGCGGTTGAAGGTTCTGCGGATGCTCTTGCATGCGGTGAATAGGTCCCCAGTTAGTAGTCTTTTAATAATTTTATATTTATTATTATTAATTAAGTCAATGTTAATAATAACTTGAACTATCTACAGTTAGGCTTGCACGGGAACTCAGGTGAAGCAAACCGTGGAGGCAACCAGCGATCCCTTGCAGGTGAAGTTCTACAATGCCTTGCAGACCTGCCAGGATCCCTTTGCCTGGGGCCACCAAGAGTGGAGCATCATCGGGGAGATGTCGTCCTCGTGCTCTGCGCCCTCGTCCTCGTCCTCGTCCTGTGCCTCGATGGTGAAGACGATCAACGCGATCCAAGCAGGGGTCCACGACTCAAGCTTCTTCAAGGCGGTGCAGAGCTCTGCCAGGGAAGAGCATCCCGAAGTCCGGGCTCTGGTGTCAGGCTGCCTGGACAGTTGGCGCATGACCTCGTCCTCGCAGGCCCCAGAGCCGGCAGTCGAGAGCCAGGACGGCGCCGAGGAGGACAGCTACGTCGACGTCACCGCGGAGATGATTCCGACGCTGGCCACGGAGTCGGACTCCGAGAAAAGGAGAAGACTAGCCATCTCCGCGGCCAAGGCTGGCAGGTTAAAGTTAAGTTGCTTTCATTGTAACTGTTCAGTCCAAAATAAAAATGTAGTCCTTATTATATTAAATGATGTCTTGCAGGAGGAGATGGCCTTCTACTTGCAGGCCCTCGTCTTCGACCTCGATCAGCCCTCGTCCAAAAAGGGACTTGTGGAGGCACTGTCTGGCAACACTTTCTTGAAAGTGTCAGACGGCGCCAAGAAGACAGGAACGGCCTGGATGTATGACAGCGCTCTTTTTACAGAGCCCTCTGGAGTGTATTGCAAGCTCCACAACCCGTACACCAAAATGCCGGTGTGACTTGTATGATTGAGTGTGCTTGGGTTTAGTACCAGTACTAGTTCAGTACTACTACGGCGAATTGCTACTTAGCTACTTCGAACGACACAGTGTTACAAATTTTAAGTTTGCGGACAGGTGTGGCTCAGACAAAGGGGATGGTGACTGATGCTATTCACAGCCAGCGTGAAATTGTATTTGTTGCAGACGGTTAAGTTCATTATTGTATCAGTTGATCACTCACCAAGCCTAGGTTCAACAAGGCGGCCTGGTCGATCTTTGTCGAGTGCTTCGACGCCCTCGCCAACACAGAGGAGCTTAGAAACTCTAAACCATACAGTACAACTCCTAGACCTTATTAAACTCCAGACTCACGCCGCTGGATTCTCACAGTCACAAGTTCACTGTTGGTTTTCAGGACGTCCTCGTCACCTTTGTGCCGGACGACAGCAAGAGGGCGATGACTGAGGTGAGGCGCTCCATGGGCAACATCGGCCTCGGACAGCAGCAGATCCTTTTGCTTCCAGACCAAGCGTCGTTGCAAAGGAGACGGGATTTCAAGATGGTGCGCCAGTGACTCGTTTGATTTAAACTACTATTAGAAGTTAACAAGCCTGAATTTTAAGAGTCGAATACATTATTTACGTTTGGTAACAGTAGTATGTCTGGGATAAGATAGTAATAATTAAATTACTTGTATTGTTCAATCTCCGACCGACAATCTGGTACTGTTGCTAGTCTTTCTTCTTACTCACTTGCTGACTTACTCACTACTTGTCTACTTCCACGTCTGCTTCCACTTCTACTTCGTCTTCTACTGACTACTACTAACTACTACTACTCACTACTACCACTACTACTACTACTACTACTACTACTACTACTACTACTACTACTACTACTACTACTACACTAGTACTACTACTACTACTACTACAACCTACTACTACTACTACTACTACTACTACTACTACTACTACTACTACTACTACTACTACTACTACTACTACTACTACTACTACTGCTACTACTACTACTACTACTACTACTACTACTACTACTACTACTACTACTACTACTACTACTACTACTACTACTACTACTACTACTACTACTACTGCTACTACTACTACCACCACTACTACTGCTGCTACTACTACTGCTACTACTAGTCTAAAACTTTTTCTACTACTACTACTACTACTACTACTACTACTACTACTACTACTACTACTACTACTACTGCTACGACTTCCAGTGACTACTACCACTACTACTACGACGACCACTAGTACTGGTAGTAGTAGTAGCTGTAGTAGTAGTAGCAGTAGGTAGTAGTACTCGTTGTACCTTCTACTACTACGACGACTTCTTCTACTAGTACTAAGTTAGTAATACTACTATATACTACTGCTACTATTACTAGGACGACGACGACTACTACTAATACTACTACTACTACTACTACTACTACTACTACTACTACTACTGCTACTGCTACTACTACTACTATTATTAACTACTACTACTACTACTACTACTACTGCTACTACTACTACTGCTACAACAGCAACAACTACTACTACGACAAACTACGACGACGACGACTACACTACTACTACTACTACTACTACTACTACTACTACTACTACTACTACTACTACTACTACTACTACTACTACTAGTACGTACTACTACTACTACTACTACTACTACTATTACTAACTATTACTATTACTACTACCACTACTACTACTACTACTACTACTACTACTACTACTACTAGTACTACTACCACCCACTACTACTCCTAGTACTACTGGTACTGGTTCTAGTAAGTGTAGTTAGTACTACTGTTGTTTTATTGTTACTACTACTACTACTACTACTATTACTACTACTACAACTAGTACTACTACTACTACTACTACTACTACTACTACTGCTGCGAGTTCACTGTTACTAACTAAAGCTACTGCTAGACTGTAATCTTACTGCTAATAAAGGTAATTTCAGAAATAGTAGCTACTACGACGACAAACTACTGCTACTACTAGTGCTATTGCGGCTGAGCTAGTGCTACTGCTACCGCTACTACCAACGCTGGTGCTACTGCCACTGCTGCGGGTAAGTAGTAGTACACACCAATAACATTGTCGTTCTGCTGCCACTTCTCCTACGACGTCGTGTTGCTGCTATGACTAGGACGACGAGGCCAGTAGTCCTACTACATGTCTCAATTCGTAGCAGTTCTTTTGTTGCAATTCGTTCACCTCTGTCAGTCATGAGGTCTGAGGAGGCGGCCCTCAAGCGGCGCAAGACCGCCCCCGCAGGCGCCCTCGCCACTGTCCACGGACGGGAGAATTTCATCTTTGGTATGAGCCTAGACTGCAGTGTGAAGTGACGATTAGTAATCGCCTTGCAATCTGTGTTTCCAACTCAGGAAGGAGAATGGATTGGTGCCGTCGCGGGAGCACAAGTTCCTGGGTGGACCAGGGTGGGAGTCCTCGGCCTCGCCCTTCTTGCCGATTCCGTTGCCGGATCCCAACGCCCTCGTCATGGTCCAGCGCTTTGAGAAGGAGAAGGCCCGAGTTATGTTTGTCCCTTGTCATTTACAGCAGTGTCTTTCAACTTAACTTAGCACCTCATGATGACAAGGCGTGGCAGTCGCAGCAGCAGCGGAACCTGGTGAGCGACAGCAAGATCGAGGCAGCGTTCGTTTGAGTTCGTGAGTGTGTCATACATGTTTTTTCCCTGGCTTCGTCGTTGCAGAGCTACACGGCCGACATGGACGCCCTCGACCACGTCCCCCTCGCCCTCTACGAAAGGCCTGACAGATGCATTTCATTGGTATAGTTGGAAATGCAGCCATGTTGATTTGAAGACACTTGTCACAGGTGTGATGTGGTGTGCAAAATGATTTTGCATACCATTCGCATGCCCGACGATGCCACCCGCCTGGTCATCTTCACGCCGGGTGCCGGGACTATGCTGCTGCAGGCAGTGCGACTCAGGGTCCCGTGCCTGGTGGTGTACCATGGCAGCAGTCAGCAGTTGTGCTTGCATCCGTCACTTGCTATCCAGCCCTCGCGTCATCCAAGGTATGCGAACGAGACGCAGAAGCGTCTCGTCCTCGACACCGTCCTCGCCCGTGTGATGGAGGCCGTGATGGACCAGGGAGATGAGCGATTCTTCCGGCCGGAGTTGGCTCAGTCGATCGACCCCGCGCTGCCCGCGGCCACGCCGCCCTCGGCCACGCCGCCCTCGGCCACGCCGCCCGCGCCACCGCCTTCAGTCCCTCCGTCGACCCCGCAAAGGCGCCTCAGCACGGCCTCGGCCCCGTCCGTCATCTCGGGGGCAGACGACGAGGAGGGTGCTGCTAATGACAATGATGATGTCGACGATGACGCCACCACGCAGGAGCTTCCCGGTGGTGCTGAGGATGACCAAAGCGAGTTGTGAGTGACGCCCTCGTCGTCGTCCCCACGCAGGAGCTTCCCGCTGAGGATGACCAGGGCGAGTTGTGAGTGACGCCCTCGTCGTCGTCCCCGTTCTCCTGTCCCTTGGATCCGCCAGCTTAGGGTTAAATATTCAAATAATATTAGACAGAAACCCTATGCAGACAATAATATTTAACAGGATGATCGGGCAGAGATCCACTGGGATGTTTTGATTTGTCAAGATTGCTTAGCCTTGGAGGCGCCGATGCCAAAAACAGCAGCACAGAAAGCAGTGTGTTACTCATGCAATGCGTCTGTCTCGCATCATGTTTGAGAGAACTCAGCTGGGCACCATTCTGTTTTTTATCTGCTGTAGATTCGGGCCAAGCATTTTTGTTGGTGTTATTATTCGTCCTGTCCACTTGTTTGCTATGGCGCGTGGTAAGAAGACTACTGGATCTGCTGCGACTAAGCCCACGGCCGCGGCACCGTCCTCGAAGCGTGGATCTGCTGCGACTAAGCCCACGGCCGCGGCACCGTCCTCGAAGCCTGCACCGTCCTCGTCCTCGAAGCCTTTCCAGTCCTGGGATGCTAGGCGAAAGAAGATGCATCAGAATATGAAGCACGAGGTCGAGCAGGAGCTGAAGCGTCAGTACTCGGAGAAGCTGAGAAACATTCGGAGTGACTTCTCAGGGCGGTACAAGAAGCTCGGACAGAGGATGGAGAATGTGGAGGAGAAGGTCATCGTCCTCGTGACTAAGTTGCAGAAATTTATGGATAAGCTTGAGGATGAGCTGTTCTTTCGCAAACTGTCCGAGTCCAGGCCCTCGCCCACGCTGAGTGGTGCCACGTCCTCGTCCGACGAGGCCATCGACAACGGCGGCGAGCCCAGCGGCGACCTCGACCCCGACCTTCAGATCAACCACCACGCGGACAGTGCTGGCGACCTCGCCCCCGACCTTCAGACTCAGATCAACCACCACGTGGGCAGTGCCGGCGACTTCGCCCCCGACCTTCAGACTCAGATCAACCACCACGCGGGCAGTGCCGGCGACTTCGCCCCCGACCTTCAGACTCAGATCAACCACCACGCGGACAGTGCTGGCGACCTCGCCCCCAACCTTCAGATCAACCACCAGGCGGGCAGTGCTGGCGACCTCGCCCCCGACCTTGACCTGGAAGACAAGCCCGCCGACCTGGCCCTCGACCCCCCGCTGGGCCTGAGAAGGCTTGAGGCGTTCTACGGCGAGGTCTAAACTTTAGCTGTGAGCCTGCGACAAGGATGTGTCAAAATCAGAGCTTGCCGCGTCTGCAATGTGTTGTTGACTCTCAGTGCTTCCATGTCAGTGCTTGGACAGACTTAGCTGCCATTGCCTCATGCCCAGGTTGAGTTGCCTTCGTGCATGACACAGCCGGACCCTGAGCCTTCGTCTGATTGTGGTGTTACTAGTAACAATGTTGACTTAAAGGGGTGCCAAAGCCGCGGCAAGCCATAGGGGGGCTGGTCTGTACTGTGGCCGTATTACGAAGCACAACGCCTGCTTGCCGGTGTTCATGATTTCTACTTACCTGTTCTTCTGAACCCTTGCCTTAAGCTCATCTCGCCACTTCTCCCAGGTGTCTTCATTGCATCCTCCCCTGCTTGGCTGGAGCATCTTCGGCGTGAGCTGGAGGGTGACGCTTGCCTGCGGTTCAGGGTCTAGTCAGGGTAGGGGTTTAGGCCATAATTAAATTAGGACGTTTTTTTCTTTAGGGCTTTGAGGGTTATTTTCGGGAAGGTGTGGGGTTTCGATTCAGGCCCGGTAGGCAACTAACGTGAAATGTACCCTTCAGGAACCCTAAAACCTTAAACCCTTAATAAATGACGAGTCCTTCCTACTTATCTTGGCGTTCTTCCGGTTGGCTCTTTATTATTTGTGATGTTGAATTTTTGACTTTCTATATGGAATGAGGCTAAAAAATAACTTTTAGGGTTTCTGACTGTATATATATGGAACTATAAGGAGGCTAAAATAAAAGTAACTTCTAGGAGGGATTCAGAAGTCAGCCAAGTACTGCTGGCCTGCCAGCCATTGATCTGACTTGGTAACACGCGCGAATAAGTTGATCTCTGGGCCTGAGTTATCATTCGAAACTGTCGGTATTGTGTTCCTGTTGTGATTAGTAGGTTATGCATTCTGAGTCGGATGTTCGCAGTCGTACTTAATTTGCAAGTGCAATCACTCCTCCTTGTCATTATGTGGGATTGTAACCTTATAGATTAAATGCCTGCATGTAGCGTGTATTCTCATTATGACCGTCGTGATCATATTTGTTTTGCTAATTTAATAGCTTGCTCGGAATTGACTGGACATCACATGCCCAATGCGACCCCCTTTAAGTCCGAATCCCCGAATGCCAAACCTCAGCCCAGACACTCCCTTGATCGAGGAAGATGGCTTCACTACTTATTATTAAGTCGTACTACTAATTTATGAAAGTGGAAAGCTCTGCTCGAATCCCCTTCCGAGGACACGATCCACTACTTTTCCTGCCACTTCGCTTTTCACCGAATGCTGGACGAGGATGCCTCAAAGGTTTTCCACAAGGCCTTGCGTCTATGGTGTGGAGTCTAAAGCGCACTTAAAAATAACATGCGAAGACGCATTTTCACAACTCAAATACCCAGGTTGAAGCTGGCCCAGTTCAAGAAAGTACAGGCCCCAACACTCTTCTAAATCATATGAATGAATGCCCATGGTCGAGGCTGACAGTGTCAACGTCATCCTGCCACAACTTCTCGAACAAAGGCAAAGCTTATGGTTCATAAGCCTTGCCTCTGTTCGAGAAGATGTGGAGCAAGACCTGAGGCGGGGCCTGCGAGTGTTGTCTCGGGGTTCGACATGCACCATCCTAGATACTACTACAGATCTATCACTTTGGAAACTCCATGAAGTGCAATGTAGCGCCGTAGTAGGGCCCAGGGTTATCGATTAAGGGTTGAGTAAGTAAACCTACTCCATCCAAGAGAACGCAAGACGACCTCGATTCTTCGAAAGATGCCGAAGGTGTCGGCGCAGCATCCCCATGCGCGGTTGAGTTCGAGTTGCTTGGCAGCCGCCCAAAAGAGCCGAAACCCCTTAATTCAGACTGGGTTGTGCTTCTTACATATGGGATAAATTATTTACTGACCTGAAGAGAACCTTTTGTACAACAACAAGGTCCAGGTGCTCGGAAATCTTTGCATATTAGGCCGGTAGGCTCTGGGGTTCGGTTTAGGAAAGCCCTGCAGATTGAATAATAAAGCACTGTATGTTATATTTCAGGGTTTCCGGCACCTGACTTTAGTGAGTCTACGAGTATTATGCTAACTACTACGGCGACGTCTTAGACAAGTCAGTACAGTACTACTACTGCCAGCTACTACTAACTAGACTGACTACGACTACTA
>CAJNDT010000890.1:2147591-2210480 GCA_905221615.1 Symbiodinium sp. CCMP2592
GGGGTCGGGCCCACGTCCTCGCATGACCTCCTTGACGATCTGGATCAACCCGACAAAGGGTGAAAAGGGCATCCTTGTGCCAGGCCATGTCTGACAGTTGGTTTTAAGGTATCACTGGATTCTCGGTTCATCAGGCACGAAGCAGACGCCGTCCTCGGGAATCATCTTCGCGACCGGCAAGCCCACGGACTGGAAGGATGACAAGCCAGCAGGCACAGCCGCCACTCCGCATTGCTCGAGTCTTGTACACATTGACATATGAAGGCAAGCTCTGGCAGTGCCATGGCCTCACAGAGGGGATCAGCAGATCTTTGGACGTCTTCGACAAGGCCAACATCGGGAGCATGTTTGGTAAATAACCAGTTTGACGACTACTACTACTACTACTACTACTACTACTACTACTACTACTACTACTACTACTACTACTACTACTACTACTACAACTACAAAAAAAAACTACTTACTACTACTACTACTACTACTACTAACTACTAATACTACTACTACTACTACTACTACTACTACTACTACTACTACTACTACTACTACTACTACTACTACTACTACTACTACTACTACTAACTACTACTACTACTACTACTACTGCTACTACTACTACTACTACTACTACTACTGCTACTGCTACTGCTACTGCTACTACGACGACTACTGCTACTACTACTAGTACGACTACGACTACTACTTCTACTACTACTACTACTACTACTACTACTATTACTACTACTACTACTACTACTACTACTACTACTACTACCACTACTACTACTACTACTACTACTACTACTACTACTACTACTACTACTACTACTACTACTACTACTACTACTACTACTACTACTACTACTACTACTACTACTACTACTACTAACTACTACTATTACCACCATTACTACACGAGATTGAAGTACATTTCTCAGAATTTAACAGCTGAGCAGGCCCTCGTCCTCGACCTGCGGTTCCCCTTGGCCTTCCCGGCGGAGAACTCCGCCCTCATGTACGTCCTCGCCCGGGATATCAAGGTGAAGGACGACACCTTGCCTGCCACCGTCCTCGCCGACTTGAAGGCCCTCGGGTACAACAACGTCCGCGACCCCGTCCCCGCTAACAACGACCTGCTGGAGGCCAAGGATAAGATCAAGCTGGCCGCGAAGGTCTTTCGCTCCCAGGCAGCGAAGAGGCCTGTTGAGCGGAAGCTGTGCCCTCACTGCGGCAAAGAGGCTCGAGGGTCTTTGCACGAAAGGGTTTTAGATTTATGGGTTTGGGGCTTATAATATACAATGCTGCACCTTGTCATTTGTCCATTGCACTGCTGCCTGACCAGGTCAACATCAGGCCGTTGGCGAAGGCCAAGGCGTCCCCGTCACCGCCACCGCCCCCGCCGTCCTCGTGAGTGCAGCCGCCCCCGCGGTCCTCGTGAGTGCAGTCGGCATAGGTCCTCGTGAGCACAGCCACGATTTGCAGGCATAGGTCCTTGCACAATTGTAATTTTGAAGAGACGTGGACAAAATTGGGATTGCCCTTAAACCTAAATCATTTGACAAGGATTAATTATTATAATAACTGTCTTATAATAGGCGATTTTGGGCTTCTACTAGAAGCAGTTTGCCCGTGTCCTCGTCATCTGTCAGACAGGAGACAGCCGTAGAAACCTGCGGCATAAGCTGCGAGCCAATCCCAGCTGAGGCGTCAAGAAATTCAATGCAAGAGTGCGACTTAGCTTGGGGATCCGAGCCTGAATAGCTCCAGAAGTGACACCCCCAAATGCGTGACCGTCAGACATCAGTAACAGACTCCTGCAGCCAGGGATTGATGCAAAACTGTTTTGCACGCTGCTTGTCCAATGTCGTTGCAGTGTGATACTAGAGCTATGCTTGTAAGCGGCTTGGGTCAACCCTCAGCTGGGAATGCAGGTTAGTTTAGATTTGCACGTCTAGACTGTACCTTCTAAATTTTCGTCCTGGCCCTTTAAAGAGTCATTCTACGCCTTCGCCCACGCTACCTAGAATCTTAATCTAAGCTACTGTCGCTCTACAGACCTCGCCACCGTAGGTGAGGGTGGGTTCAAGTTTTACTGTGGGCGAGGGCGATTCATTCTAGTCAGTGGGGCCATGACTTGCGACCTCCTGATCGTCCTCACGGATGGACAGCGGGGGATCCCAGATTTAACACGATAAGGCCGGGTGAGGCTGTCGGTGCGGGGGCGAGGGCGGGGACTCAGACTCAAATCAACAAGCCGAAGAAATAGGTGAGGCATGTTGTAGTTTGATCTTGAAGCCGCCCTCGGGTGCAATTTAATGTTGAGAAGCCGCCCTCGGGTGCTGTGTTGACCCAAGCGTTCGTGGATGCTTCGCACGCAGTCGGCGCGAAAAAAACGTGAGAGCAAGTGTTGCCATTGCAAAGTCCATGACGACAGCATTGAGACTCCTGGCAGTCAGTCCGAGAGGAGGGCATGATTTTGCATTCGCTGCTGCTGCAGGTGGTGACGCTGCGTGCTGCCAACGTGCCAGGCTCGCAGGACGACAATATGATATGCATGACTTAGTCGTCCAGGGCTTAGAACTTTGGCCGAGTCGTCGTATTTTATGCTAAGGCTTTTCTTTTAATGTCATATTATCATTGTCATGGGTACCAATGGCTGTATTCATGTGCTTCCGGGCATGGGGGTTTGGGATTAATTTCTTAGGGTTAGGGTTGAGGGCCTAGGGTTTAGGGTTCTGGCTGAAGGGCTTAAAGGGCACAGTTCCTAAGCCTAGGGTTTAGGGTTCTAGCTAAGGGTTTTGGGTTCAGGGATCTTTCGGATCCTTTAGAATAGGTTTTCAGGGATGATTTTGGGAGGATTGGCCCCGAAGTGCTTTGAATACTGGGGGGGGGGTTGACTTAAAGTGGGAAGTCTGCATTATACATTCTCGTCTCAGTCGTGCGTAGGCAATATTTAAGGACTCGAACAGAGTTTCGGATGTGAAGAACAAAAATAATAATGCCTGGGGGCTTCATGTCATGGGTGGTGAGGTTGTGTCCGGACGGTTTATGAAATTGGCTACTAACAAATAATAACATTACAAGGATTTTTGGAGTTAAGGCTCTAGGGGATTGTGGCTTAGAGTTTCAATGTCAGTCGTCAGTTCCAGTGTTGAGTCTTCTGGTTCCCACTTCGAGGTTTGATTAAGGGGTTAGGCTTTGGCGGTTTACTTCCCCGAACTCCTGGAGCTTAATAATACCTGAAACCCTAAACCCTGAACCCTAAAGCCAAGCCCGGAACCCTGCATCTCAAACCCTGCGCATTGAACCCTAAACCTGAAACCCCAAATCTTGAAGTAATAAGCCCTAATCGCTGAGCTGTTTAAAAGAGGTTTGTGCCAGTGCAGTGAATAGGCATCGGGTAGGAAAATACGGGTGTCACCAGGTCTTAACGTGAAGCCGCCGTAGTACCTGCTAGCTTACCCAGAAGATTGAAGGGGACTTGGGGCACGGGGTCAGGTTAGTAGTGAAGCCGGCCGAGCTGGCTTGAAACACTGACTGCAGCGAAGGCTGCCAGTCGCTGCCAGAGCGTGGGCAGATCTCATCAAGCCGCACCACACCAGGCGGAGCACTGAATGCCTTTCACGCTTCGGCGAATGAGCCAAGGTTTTCGAGAAACAGCATTGGTGCAGATACCCCGAGATTACGGCAAGAGGACGCGATCCCAGGGATCGGTTGCCGAGGGGTCCAATGGCAGAGGGCTTTCCCTCCGTGCACCGCGCGGCTCCGGCCCGACGCAAGAGATGGCCCAATGGCCGAGGAATCCTGAGGTTCGTGAGTACTTGATTCACAAGCCCTGGATTTTCTTGCCTGATGAGAGACCTTCAGCGAGAACACCGAGACCGCCGAGATCGCAGGGTAGGCTTAGGCCCGAGCCCTTACACCCACTCTCACCGTCAATAAATGTAAGACTAGTAGGGCATGTTGGGGGTCTGATATTCACTGTGTTCTTCTTGGATTTCCAGTGTAGTCATTTAACTTGTCGGTGCTTCAAACCGAAGCCTCCCCCACCCTAATCTGTACTTTAATAAACCCTCAACCCCAAACCCTACTACCCTAAAACCTAAACCGCCAATCTGCTTGCAAAAGCTCCTCCTGAGTGCAGTTTAGGGTTTAGAATTTTAGGCGTGAGATTTTGCAGCATGGACAATAGGATCATTTTCGCAGGGATCGTAACATAGACTGCATGTAAGACGCAGCGACGACCTGATCTCCTCAATCTAAAGTTAAGTTTTTAATTACTAAGTTCGCATTGACAAGCCGTTAGTTAAAGTTAAAGCGGATTTCCATCCGAACTCGCCCTCGTTCCTTCCATCCGAACTTGCCCTCGTTCCTTCAGGCCCTCTTAGAATTGAATCCCAAACAGACCAGAATTTGTGAAGGCACGGGTAGCCACGGTTAGTTTCCAGGTCAGGCCGTTCAGGGGTAGTCCAGCAAACACGGCAACCCAAGACGAAACTACTGCCCTGAGCCCGCGGAATCACGTCTGCCCGAGGGTTCCCCGAAGAATCATTTGGGACTAGTCTGTGGCCTTTTCTCTGTTGAAATCCTTGGGAATCTATTCAGCACTAGGCTTCCGGGCAAGGGCTCAGGAGCTTCAGTGTCCGGGTCTCTGTCACTGAGGGATTTGAACGACGTTCTGCGACTAGAAGGGCATAATGGGGTTCTAAGGCGTCGTAGTTATAAATTTACTGGCTTGCTCCTCAGGGATTTCTTGCTTTGCTTGGCGTGGTTTAGATAATAGGTTGAGGCTTAGCTTTGAAGTCCCTATTATTAAATAAACCCTAAACCCTACCCTATAATAAGCCCTAAGCCCTAAACCCTGGACCTTAAATTATATCTCTAAGTCTAAGCCCTGAACACTCAACATCTCTGAACCCCAATTGGCCACCAAACCTTCTCGCCGCCAGGTGTCAGGCGAGTTCTCGCCCTCGCCCGCGGAAATGCAGTCCTCGAAGGCGGGCTCTCTGACAGGGATTATTAATATCCGTCTTTGAAGGATCCCACGGCAGAGAGAGAAGTTGGGGATTTATGTGAACATGGCCTTGCCATGCCAATGACATTGCTCAAAACCCTGTGCCCAGGCCTCGGCGTCCTCGTCCGACTCAAGTTGATTGACCACTGGACTGCGGACAGGTGAATGATTTGGGCATTCTGGTTTTGGTCCGTTAGTGTGTAAGTTAAGTGACATTCCGGTTTGTGATTAGTGTGTAAGTGACGAGTCCCGCAAGCTAAACATCAAATCCTGTAATAATTTTATAAGAAATGGGCCCCGGCACATGCGTACTGCTTGATGCTAATGTCTTCAGTGTGTTGAGAACTCGTGTGTAGGGTAGTAAACGCTGGAGTTGGGTTGTGGCCATGTCGGCATTTAAGGTTATTCGAATTGCTGGATTCTCTGCATTTCAGAGGGGTAATGTATCGATTCAAGTTATTTACTCCTGGGATTTGCCTGGACAGGAGAACCCTATGTAAGAACCAACATCACTGCGGAACCAAGCCCTTAACTTGGCCCGCTTGCGATGAATGACAGGGAGTATTCCCCTTTCATTAGCCCAGTATCCTTAAGAAGCCCCTGGGTTTGGAGCACGGAACACGGACGGAAATAATTCAGTGCCCTAAGCCCTAAACCCCGCTGCCTTGCATTTGAAGCTGCAGCTTGGCAACCAGAGCCAGCCATGTCTTTCATAGACGTTCCACAAACTGTGGGAGAGCCGGAACGAAAGAGACTGCGCGCACAAGGACACCACGGCTGGGCACTGTCACTGTCACAGCTGTCTCCAGTCACTGGTGGTGCGAATGGGCCGCATGGAGGCTGTGAGCCAGCGCGCCAGTACATTGTCGTCAGGGTGGCAGTAGCACATCTGCCGGAAGTTCGACCAGCGCGGCTGGCTCTCATTGCGGGCACCTGCCGGGGACAGGCTTTGCCCTACAACGTTGCCGAGACTGCGGCACGATTTCAGGCGGTGCTGTACCAGTCAACAGTGGCATCCGACATCGAGATCCTGGCGCCTAGGGCTTGAACCCGATCCCTATGAAACCCATTTAATTTAAACCTAAACCCTAAACCTTGCGTAGACTTTGATGATGTAATGGATTGGATTTGGGGTCTGAGTCTAGGCATTCGTGATTCGGGTTTTCATGCCCGCCCTGCAGCTTGATTCAAAACAGCGTGTAAATTATCCGCTTAAATGTAACTTATTATTATTCGCGCGCTTACACAGCTTTCGAACCCTAAACCCTAAGCCCTAAACCCAAACCCTAAAGCCTTTGCCATTAAATGATAAGCCTGTTCGAAAGTGACAAGCTTCCCACTTCTGCCCTCGACCTCGAAGCCCCAAGCTCGCCATAGGCCCTCGACCTCGAAGCCCCAAGCTCGCCATAGGCCCTCGACCTCGAAGCCCCAAGCTCGCCATAGGCCCTCGACCTCGAAGCCCCAAGCTCGCCACAGAAACGTTCTCCCCACATCGAAGCCACAACTCAGATTACCCATGAGAGTGATTCAAGCTTTAAGGTGTAGGCTTTCCTTGCTGTCTTGAGACTTAGGCCCCTAAGTCCGGAACCTCACCCCAAATTTGCTGCTAGTCCACCTCCCAGGCCTCAAAATTTAAATTAATTCTCTACACCCCTAAACCCTAAACCCGAATGCAATTTTGGCCATGCGGCAGGAGCTTTCTGGCAGGTTCTGGCGGCTCACCCCATGCCACCAGGGGCAGGGGAAAAAATGCGTGTGAGTTTTCTGTGCGGACTACAGGTGTGCAAAAGCTACTACTGAGCACCAATGACTATCAAGTTTAGCGACCACGGTTTTTATTTATTAATAACCCCATGATACCTAAATTCAGAACAATCCAATCCTTAACTGTGGTTATTTAGTTGTCCTGGTTGTGGCATTGGCACCACAAAAGCATAAAAAAGGATTTCCTTTTTTTCGCCCTTCCACTAAACATCTAAGGTAAGATTATGTGCATGGTTTAAAAAACATCATAATCATGTGTATCATTCTGGTTGCTGTTATTTTCATGAATACTACTCTTATTTGTCGTACCCTTCGTCGTAGTAGTAGTAGTAGTAGTAGTAGTAGGACTAGGACTAGGACTAGGACTAGGACTAGGACTAGGACTAGGAGCAAGAGCAGTAGGAGTAGTGGAAGTAGTAGCGGCAGTCGCGGCGGTCTTATTCTATTGTTTCTCTTTGTCATCAAGTTTGTGACGCTGGGCAAGATACACAGAAAGGAGTGCTCAACTCGACATGTTCTGCTTTGCGGACCATGTTAGACATACGTGCGCTTGTAGATTTCGCTGACATCTCGTCCGAGTCTTCGGCCGACCGTTTACAATTTGGGATCCCGACCGTTTCAGTAGTCGGCACCGTTGATCCATGCAGAAGACAAAGCCCTGAACCTGTAGCTGGATGGAGCCACAACATATCTAGACAGGGGTGTAGTGAGGAAGCCTAACTTGATGTCAAGATTATGCATTGGGGGCCCGTAATCATAGTTTGACTCTAACATGCCCCACAGGTTTATTCTGGCCATTAAGGCCCCGAAATTAGGTGCGTGCGCACATGGTAGATAATTTCGCTGCAGGCTCTATAAGCCCTCTAAAAACACCCACGGAAAGTGCAGTGTCATGTCCCTATAGGTTGTCTCTACTGCGCTGGGGAAACGAATGAGCCCGCGACCAAGTCTGATTTTGCCATGGTCTCACAGGTTGTTAGCGTGTGCAGTAGGGCCACTGTTGTGTAGTCCAACTCGACATCAGCACGTGAAAGGAGCCAGCATGGTGCGACACGGAGCATCATGCATTGTGTCTGGCAGACTACAGCTATCAACTAGCATCCTTGCCATCCTTGCATTGATTCTTAATCCTCCAATTTTCTCCTTTCAATTTCGGCACTAGCTCGATATTGCTTTCTTGCACTCAGGGTCTTGAACACTGCTGCTGGAGGGCTTCTGAATCATAAGCCTCGTAACTACTTGTAACTCCCCCCAACACCCCTCAAGCCCTCAATTCCGACATCATCATGCAAATCCATGCAACGTAGGCATCCTCACTCCCGAAAGCCAAAGAGACACCGAGGCCGGGAATGGGAGAAGGCCGCAGAAACCAAGGCCAAAGCTTAACCTACCAGGGTCTCCTTATGCATTCCATTTCAGGGTTTATAATCAGGACCTGATTAGGACCTACAGAAGGTAGATTACGGTATGTTGAGAAGGAGCCGGCACGGCTGCGAGTGTTTCAGGCCTTGGAGGAGTCTACGGCGCGGCTTTGGGGATTTGGTTTTAGTGTTTCTGAATATGGGTAAAAGTGTCTGAGTGGTGGGCTTGGTTGTCTCATGATTTCGTTCCGGCAATGTTCTGACTTAGGTCAGCTCACCCAAGCCTGGATCCTAGTAGTGGGATCTTGAGGGATGACTCTATTTCCAGGGCAACTGCTCTAGCAGTCTAAGTTCGATGGGCACGATACCGCAGATTCCCATAGCTGTGTGTCAGGCCTAAGCGAGCATACGACATGTGTGGGTCTCTAAATTCGATTCCGTTTGCGGCCCCTCAAGAAAGTTGTGATGTTGCTCTTCAGCCCACAGCCGGACCTTGTTTGGAGACTTTTCGAGACCTACCCACATGTTCGGAGAAGGCAAGCAGGAGACGCCACATGGGGAGTTCAGAATAGAACGACCTCGATGTGGACGTCAAGGAATTGCTGGTAACCGTCTGAGGACGCGACAATCCCAAATAACGATCGCCTGGTTCAAAGAAATGCCTTGGAGCCCTGCAAAACCCTGTCATATATGGCATTACCCTACAGGACTCCACCTAGGCACGATGTCCTTTTGCAAGTCTGACTCTAGAGCTTTAGGGTTAAGCTTGGCGCCTTTAGGGCTTCGAGTTTGGGTTTTAGGGCCCACTGTACTCTTTTTGCCACTGGACTCAAGTATAGTCAGGAACCCCCAAAATAGTATTGGTAATCGATTAGTCGATTACGTCCCCTAATTAGGGGCGCTTGTGGATTGAAGGATCTAGGCTTTAGATTTTAGGGCCTCGGGGGTGGAGCTTTGGGTCTCCAAGGGCTTGGGATCGGGAAGTTTAGTACTATAGGGGCCTTAATAGTTACCTATACTAGTTTTGTTGGAGGGGGTCCTGATTTTTTTTTGTATTCTGAACCGCGAAACCCTATTCTAATTATTAAGGCCCCTACATTAAAGAATCCCACTATAGATCCGTTGTAGTATCCTGTAAAAGGAACCCTTTAATTATTAAGGCCGCTATATTTGGGCTTTCGGGCTTAAGGTTGGTACTCCCACCCCGGGGTGGCGAGCTTGCCCCGCCATAGGCGTGTTGGATTCGACGTAGGAAGACATGTTGCAATGTAGTGCTGTAGCATGTGAAACCCCTTCTTGTAACATGCGCTATTATCCTTGGAATAAATGTTTCGGGCATGTTTTTGGGGCATCCCCTACCCCAAACCCATCTAAATTGTGCGCGTGTGCGTGTCGAAGCCCATGCCGACGACTCTTTGGGTCCTTATCGAATGTGTGTCCTTCACTTTCACTGCTGTGTGCCTGTTCGTCCAGCTTCGGATGCCCAGCTGCTGATTAGCTCGGCAGCGTTTTCGGGTGTATTAGGGCATACGGAATTACAGCAAGTTTAGCACGGAAGATACTAAGTACAGTACGAAGTGTACAGACGTCTACATTTCATTACATTTCGAGAGTCCCCAACTAAACCTGGAGTAGCTCCACCCAACCTTGCACTCCCCGGCCATGTCCGACCCTATTCTAAGCTCATAACCTTCTGAGCAAGCTCTTGATTCTCCAAAGAGGCTCAGCACGAGAAGCTTGAGCTCAAAGAAGAGATCGCAGAGGAAGAAGTCTGCGGGACGGACGCGGACGCGGACGAGGATTCTAGTATTGTTCGAGAATCCTTTCACACAGAGTCGAGAACCCAGTCGAACTAAACCCCAAAGCGCTGAAGCCGAAGAGCCCGGAAGTAAGATCGGAATAGTAAACAGCAGCCGACAAACTTGGCTACACCCAGTACCCGTACAGTGCGGTTTTAGCTATCAATGGAAGCCCTCCTCCCCCGGCCAACACAGAACAGGTCCATAGCTTGCAACGGCCTCCGTTCTGCAGTCTCGCGCACTTTGGGCTGGGAAGTCCCATATAGCCCAGAATCTAGACTTTAAGAGCAAGGCCCTGTTCCCATACACCCTCAACACCCGAACCCCAACAACCCCAGACTAAACCTCAAGCCTCAAACCGTGAAGACGACCTTGTTTTTGTCGGGTCGGACGTCGTCGGACATCCCTCCGACCCGACCGACTCACTCAATCAACAGAACAGGGTTTTGGGTTGTTTGCCTTACTTTCGTTATGCAGGAATGATGAGGAACGCTGAGGAATTTTATTGTATTTATTGGGGCCCGATCTCAACTCAATCCGTGTTCCCAAACCCTTGCTTCGATTCAACCCTTTTTTGATTTGGGACCTGAGTCGTTGGGACTGGTCAGGGTGCTATGGTGTTTCATTGGGTTTGGCTATCTGGAAGCCACAGAGGGGATTTGGATAATCTGTAATCGTATTTTGGTATGATCCTGCAAAAGTACATATGTACACCGAGAAACCCGCGTGCAAAGGCTCGCATATAATCATTAAGCCCCCCATATAGAGAATTATGAAACCCAGCCATGGGGCACCGCTAAAGGAACCCTCGAAAGAGCCCTCGACCACCCAAAAGGCCCCTATGTGGGGTTAATACGATTCCGGCTTTGTGGGGGCTTTAAGACTTGGGTTTCAGGGTTTAGGGCTTCAGGGTGTCTAGGGGCATTTAGACTTTTGACGTCTTTGGGCATTGGGGTTTCTGGATCGCTTGTCTGCTGCCTGTGGTGTTCTTGATTCCGGGTTCGCGATTCCGGGAGGGCTCAAAGACGAGAGCTGTGGTGAACCAGCTGGGTGTTTGTCAAAATTAAGCTCCCCTTTCTGGGTACCTAAATATTAAGTGCCGTAATATAATACGGACCCAAAGTCCCTTTTTGGGTACCCTAAATATTAGGTGCCGTATTATAACACGGACCCACAACAAGGGACCATAAGTTTGACAACCACCCGGCTGCAGAGCCTTAGGCTGATCTCCCGAAGCAATGGAGTAGACTTGGGGACAAAAGGCTGCTTGTGACATGAGTCGCCGGCAATTCCGATTCCGAAAGCTCATACGATATTAAGATCAACAGTCGCAGCTGTCTGAGTGTTGTGATGTTAGCATCAGCTTGAAGCACGACTTCAACCTTCAACAGGCGTTTTAGGTTCCAGGTGTTCATTCTCGGGCTTTGCGGCTTTAGGGTGTGTGGGTTTAGTGTTTCGCTTGTTGGTGGTTTAAACCTTAGCGTAAGGGTATGTAGGATCTGTGGTCTTTTAAAATTGGCATCAATCCCGAGCTCTACGACTTCATGGCTTCAGAGCTTTAGGGCCTACTACTAGTCACATGGTGCAGACCCTTGGAGTTTCGGGTGGTTTAGGGTTTATGGGTCTAGCTTTTTGGCTTTGGCTTATATGACATTAGCCGATGCCAAACACTAGGCCCATAAAGCCTACACCCCTCGAAACCTGGGCAGCAAAGGCCGCATGTCCGACGGCCTCAAGCCGACAAGAGTTGAATAATATAGGGGCCTTAATAATTACCTAGTCTATTTGGGGTTCCTTATTATAGTTATAGTATACTATGCCCCCAAACCCTATCCTATTTTGTGAAGGCCCCTAGATTAATTTGCGTACTGCTGTTGTCATGCCTGGGCCTCTCATACATACACTTCTGATTCTTGTCTTGAAGCCCAGCACCGAGAGGAGAACAACGAAGAGGCCCCCAAGGACGAAGATGCAGAAGAGAAAGGAACGGAAGAAGTGGAAGCCGAAAAGGACAGTGCCAAGGCACAAGTGAACGCCAATTCGAGTCAGGGCTGAGCATGAGTTTAGACATTATGTGAGGGTTGATATCAGGCAGCTGTCCTTTCTTTTCCTGCTTCACCCCAGCCTTCCCCCCCTTCCATTTCCGCTAGACATGTGGGGGAGCGTTACAAGTTATAAGCCTCTACCACTGGCGGGCACGCTTGCCGAGCGCTTGCTGAGCATTGAAGCAAGCGAGGGCCGATCTCTATATAAGCTTGCTAAGGGACTTTTGTGCTCTAGCTGAGTGAAGAGAAGCATTGCCCCGAACCCTAAATGCCCTAACCCCCTGAACACTGCGTAATCCGTTCGTTGGAGTTGGGTGTGCTGAGATGGCATAGTCGCCAGTGGAGCTCGCGGAGTGCCATGATGTACTCTAGAGGCCTTGGTGAATAGAACAGGGTTTGGGGGGTATGTTTTCCTATAATTACAATAAGGAGCCCCCAAAACCCTATTCTAATTATTAAGGCACTACATTACCTAAGCAGGCCAGTCATCCCCTAGGTAAACTTCTGCGATAAATGGAAACATGCCGAGACAGGTCGAGAACAAGGGCAGGTTTGACAAACTCAACATGGATTATGCCTAGTGGTTCTTGGGGTGTTTGATGGATGTGCTCCAGACTATAAACCCGACGAGCCTAAAACTCGGCACGCCACCCCTAAACGCCAATCAGGCCGCCTTCCCATGTGACTGGGAGTCCGAGTATGATCTCATAACGTGTTGAGCTACATTTGTGGTGATAGCAGCGAGCGCCTGTGGGAGTAGTTGGGCGAAACACACCCCACGGGGGAGCCTGAATTGTCATCCATACAAAGCTTCGGCTATGTCTGTTCTACAGTACTGAGGCATAAGCATCAAAGCCCCCGTCAAATCTACAACGCTGCGGTACTCTGAACCGAAAGCCCTCTGGACTCGATTGAGGGCTGTGTGTGCTTCGTGCTTGAATTGTCAATCACGAACCCTTATAGATCCCTTAAACAACCCCTTGTAACTCCCTTAAACAAACCCTTATAGATCCCTTAAGCGAACCCTTATAGATCCTTTAAAGGAACCCTGATAGATCCCTTAAAGGAAGCCTTATAAATCCCTTGAAGGAACTTGCCTTACCAGCAGGACTGTGGCTTGGCCAACAGCGAAGGAGAGGCGGAGGAGGTGGTCCCGGCAGCGGCTTCGTTTTCACACGTTGACGGTACAAGCATCATGGCAGGGCCTGCGCGTGTGTCATGTTGAAGTTCAGATGTGCCAAGTGTTCGCATGCATGCATACATAGGGACATATATATATATATATATAGACCCGCAACCAAACAACCAACGGAAACGAACAAGCATACACACGCATGCAAGCGTGCGTGCATGCTTGCATGCAGGCATACAGGCATTCGTGCCTACCTGCGTGCATGCATACATCCATGCATCGGTACGTACATACATACACATACATATACATGCAAAAAAGGGAGAATGGGAAAGTATTTGCGCGTTTTCGGGCTTTGTGTGCACTGAGCAGGTGACAGCAGCAGCTGTAGTCTCAAAAGCCGGCATGACGCACCTGAGTTGTCGTGTCCGAACTGTCTCTGTGCCAGGGTGTGCGGGACGAGGTGGACGAGACCCTGGAAGAAAACACCGCGGCACCCACACCTGCCACTTGCCACGAGGAGTCCTCAACCTGCAGCTATTCCGCTTCTTAGTACTATCATAAGCGTACTTTCTGCTATTCCCAGTACAAGCGTGACGACTATGCGACAAAACTATTATGCTACTATACTACTATGCTACTATACTACTATGCTACTATACTACTAGGCTACTTTACTACTATGCTACTACGCTACTATGCTACTATACTACTTTGCTACTATACTACTATGCTACCATGCCACATAACTTCGCTTGGAGTGATCCGTCGATGCCCCTTCCCTGCTTGGAGGGTCGGGGGACTTTGTAAGTAGGTAGTAAGTAGGCTTATAAGTACCCTAAAAGGGACCCTAATTGGGGTTATGGTACTTATAAGTCCCGAAAACAACAAGTTACTAAGTCCCCCGACCCTCCGAGTGGTGACCTCACGAAGGCTCGGACTGCGCGACGCCTGCTCTCATCCTCGAAGACTTCGGGTGTAGCAATATAGAGGCCTTGATAATTAGAAGATGGTTTCTTTAAAGGGGCCTATAAGGGTTACTATAAGATAAGGAACCCCTGAAATAGCATTGGTAATGCCCCATCTAGGGTCTTAATAATTAGAATAGGGTTCCTTTAAAGGGCTCTATCAGGGTTACTATAAGGGCTACTATAAGGGTCCTGTAATATAGGGGCCTTAATAACTAAATAGGGTTTTGGGGCCCATTTTATATTAAGGAACCCTGAAAATAGCATAATAGGTAATCATTTAAGCCGCTGTACAAGGGCGTTGGGTCTTTATTAGGGTTCCTCATATGAATCCTAGTATATTGGGGTTATAGGGCCAGGGTTTCTTAATCAGGCTTTGGGATTAGGGTTTATTGTTTGGGGCTCTAGGGTTTGGTTTTAGGGCTGACATCTTAAGATCAGGGACTGTAGCCAGTGGGCATTTTTTGGGTTGAGTGGCCGCATGCATCAAAAAGTAGGTGTAGGGCTGGGGATCGTGTTGGGCGGAGTAAAACAAGGTTCCCGTTTCCGGGCTCCTTCAGTCCGAGGCAGAAAAACGACCGCCTCACCACTTCCTGAAACTTCTGCAGAGGAGCTATTGCATTCAGGCGGGTTTGCAGCGGAGCCTCATCCCACATCCTCACCTAGATCGTTCATGTATGCATGCATAAACAACGTGTAGGCTTAACCCATATGTATAAACTGTACATGCACACATATGGATGTGGAAGTTCCTCTCTACCCCCCCTTTCCCCCCAACCCTACACCTCTAGCCACCAGTCTGAACCGAAAGCAAGTTGCTGAGTGAGGACTGACTCCAGCATGCGTGGAGAGATCATCGCATCACCCGCTGCATGTTGTATTAGTATAGCTAGACGACTCAAAGCTCTGCTGCTCGTCCACGACACATTGTATAGCAAGCAGAACCAATGTACAATGAACAGCACTTGCTGTCCGAGATGTTTACCAGCAAAACGGCATCATCGCCAGGCCGACGAGGTCGCGCGGAAACACGGCAAGGGCAAGTCATTGACGAAGGTCCGGGCGCTGTCAATGGGAAGCGCAAGTATGGACCGTGCCATGTGAGATTGTGACAGTACTCGTTTCACGTATCATGTCGAGGGCGAGCACGTGGAGGAGAAAGCGGAGCAGTCAGAAGAAGCCATACAAAAGGAGGTTGGGGGGGGGCCTTGCAGACGTGCTGGGAGTTGAGTTGTGGCGAATGCAAGTGCCGGCCTCAAACGGTTCTCATGCCATTTCCAGTGTTAAGCCTCAGGCCGTCAGCGAGCACGTGGTGGAGAAAGCCGAGCAGTCGGAAGAAGCCGTGCAAAAGGAGGTTGGGGGGGTGCCTTGTAGAGGTGCTGTGAGTTGAATCGTGGCAAATGCAAGTGCCGGCCTCAAATGATTCTCATGCCATTTCCAGTGTTAAGCCTCAAGCCGTCACATGCTTTTGACCTTTCACATGTGTTTTGGATCCGTCAGTGAGGATGTAAGGTAAACCTTGAGTGTTGGAGGGAAGGTGGGGTACATGGCCCTGCATGAAGCATGTTCTATACCCGAAAGGCCTCCATGTTGAAGTAACTACATATATTCTGTGAGCTGTTGTCTTCGCCCGAAATCCTGGCTCGCTCGCCGCTTGCCAGCGACGAGGTAGCCGAATCGGTGCAGCGAGAGGACGAGGACGCAGCACCCAAACCAGCCGCTTGGCAGCAGAGCGTTGAGGTTCAGGGCTTACTCTCGGAACTGAGGGTCGTAAGATGTGAAGTCCAGACTAGGGTTTGTAGGGTTTTGGCTTGTGAGGTGTGCGGATTCTGAACTCAGAATGATGGCGCTACTCGGTTCTCTGTCTTGCGGCTGCATAAACTCATGGGGTTGGCGATACTCGAGGTTACTCTAGTCATCGCGAAAACGGGGAATGACGTTTCTTCGACAACCGAATTGCGAAAGCAGCAACCCAAAGCTTCCCGCCGATTGGCCGAGCAGCACTGAGCTCTGCAGCCAGGGCCTTTCAACCGCAAAGGCTGAGAATCCCCAACCCGAAGCCGTATTTCAACCCGAACTGCGACTCGAAGCCCCATTAGTTCAACCATCCCCCGTTCAAACCCCGCCTCCTGAATAATGGGGGCTTTGTCCTTGCTAGGTATAGGATCCGTGGTGGGTAATCTGCCACGCAATTTGCATGTTTTTTTAAGCATGGCATGTGCATGGCAGCGAGAGAGCCTCGGTAAACAGGCTATGGGCTCATGCCGTTAAACCGTTAAACGGATTTTCTGCAAGGGCCTATCTACCCAAATCAAACCTCGCTTGTGGATATCGGTTCCAGTCGTGCGAGAGGGAGAAATCCTGTCATACCATCCCCTGTAGTCATAACTAATCAGAATATCAGTATCAGATCTGGATGCAACGGCAGAGAGAGACAGTGAGAGAGAGAGAGAGAGAACAGCAACAACAACTATAATAGTATCAGCAGTGATCATAGCAACTAACTGTCTTGAGAATCTGCGGAGGAGAGCAATCCGCAGGAAGAGCCAAGAGGACGAGAGGCCTTGCAAGAAGTTGTCGTTGTTTTTGTTGTTCAGGTCCCCGGCGCGGCTCCATTAAACAGAAGTATAGTAGTTAGTACTGCTAACACTTGCAAGAATACAAATCGAAGTGATTGCAACAAGAAGGAGGGCTAATTTCACTCGAAGTATAACTTTAGGTTGAGGCTTGAGGGTGAAGCATTTTCGGTGCCATTTTCCGTGTCGCTTGCGGCCATCGGTGATGCGTTTCGCCATCACTGCTTGCCCGCTTGAAACGTAAACCCGCGAGTTGTGGACATATACGGACTGGTTAATTCAGAAGGTACGGTTCTAACATTACTCTTGAGAGATCCCGGCCCTGGAGGATCAGATGTGCTACCCAGCAGTCGGGATTTATGATGCCTCAATCCTTCTCTTTGTTTCGATGGTGTGCTGTGTACGTTTAGATTTTGAGTTCCGGAAAGCTGAGTGAACAGAAGGTCGGAACTTGGATTTCGCACTGCTCGGGAGATTGCAAGATGTAGGAGTTGGAGTTCGCAATATCGAAGGTCGAGACATGTACAGTAATTAGCAGGAAAAAGCTCATTTAGCCGCGTTCGGGGGTTGACTTTCAAAGTTGCCACGGTATCGTTAGCTGTTTCTGATACGCCCAGGACATGCCTATGAGATGTTGCGTGTGCATGCGACCTACACCTAGGTTTGTTCTTCACCGCCCCGGTGTCGGGCCCACCTGAGAACTCAATCTGCAAAACTGCGAGGGGCTTCATGGCATCTGCATAGGTTGAGGGTTTAAGGCTGTACGGCCAAAATGTTTGGAAATGTCTGCTCAGTCTCACAGTTTCACTACAGTGGAGCCTAAAGCCCTCAAGCCCCAACCCACCGGAGCCCTCTCAATAAACGCTGGGCCCACTAATCTAGAAAGAAACATAACATCGGAGGGTCGAGGTAAGTATACATACTCTGCAAAATATTCACATTCACATACAGATGCCTACAGTATTTTACAATATATATATATACACACATGTAGTTATCTTAAATGCATATGCATATACACTTTATTATATGTTTACATAAATACACACGTACATATCTATATATATATATATATATTCATGTAAGTATACATCTAGATGTGCATGCTATATGCAAACCCTAAACAAACGGAAGGCTCCGACCACCTTTGGTCCCTACATCTTCGCATCCTGCCACGAGGCAGTGAACTTCTCATGACTGGGGTGCATCTGAGAGAGTTTAGGGTCTTTTTTAGGGATTAGCCGTGTAGGGTTTGACATTTCCGGCGTTCATGGTGCGAGGGATTGCGAGGGTGTTGGAGGTCTACTGTTTAGTGTTTAATAGATTTGGGCTTTCCCACATTTCGAACTTATCACACGAAGGTTTCTCTTGTCGAAGAGCTTGCCCTGCTCGCCCTCCTGGAACGGAGCGTTTCCTCCGCACCTCCTTGTCCTTCCGGATTCCGGAACAGCGCACTTCCGCTGCGCCTGCTTAGCAGGGCCGACCGAGTCTGTGGGACTTAACACAGAGGTCGGGAGCATTGCTAGTGCTATCCTGTTATAGTTCGCTTATGACTCTATTTTCATCTTTCGGCAATAAGGCCCCTACATCTACATGACGGCTCAAGGCTTTCATTTTGACAATGTTTCGCAGGACTTCCCGGGCTGGGCAAGACAATCTAGTTTTCAGTAGTGTCTGCCTGCAAAGTCGCTATGTAAGGCCGTAATGGGTTTAGGGTTTAAGGTTCCAAAGACAACATGAAGCGATGGAATGGGCGAGCACATGCGCACCATCAAACTCCTTATAAAGGCTTGTCTGCCACTTGCCCGGCCCTCGCATGACAGGATGTTCTGCAGTACCTGCAGCCGCAGCCGTCAGCTCAGACGTTGGACTGAGATCTTCAAGCCAGGTTTGGTGAAGGTTTGGGCGCAGGAATGTTCACTTCGCATGTGCTACGAAGACAACTAATTACTCGCACTGTTATTCCTATTATTGCAACTACTACGACAACCACCACCACCACCACTACTACTATTTCTTCTTCTCCTGCTGATACTACAATCACCGGTACTACTACTACTACTACTACTACTACTACTACTACTACTACTACTACTACTACTACTACTACTACTATTACTACTTCTACACTTTCTACTTCGACTACTACTACTACTACTACTACTACTACTACTACTACTACTACTTCTACTACTACTACTAGTACTACTACCACTACCACTACCACTACCACTACCACTACGACTACTAGTACTAGTACTACTACTACTACTACTACTACTACTACTACTACTACTACTACTACTACTACTGCTACTACTACTACTGCTACGGCTACTGCTACTTCTAGTCCTACTACAACTACTACTATCAAAAATACTCATCAACATCATCCTACCTACAACAACAACAACTACGACCACTCCTGCTGCTACAACCACTACTGCTACGACCACCACTACTACGGTGGATGGAGGAAATCTTGCACCACCTACACACACTGTTTCGAGTACACATCCACGCAACAAGCCCGCGCCCGCATTTTTGACATTGACGACAGATCTCTTGGGGCGGTACAAGATTTATTTCATTGGAACGATTTTGTATAATCCCGTGTTCATAGCAATGTTAAGATTGGGGCGCGGGGTGCAGCTACATAACATATGTTTAAAACGGTGCAAGATTTCCTCCATCCACAGTACCACTGCTGCTACTGCTACTGCTGCTGCTACTACTACTACTACTGCTACTACTGCTGCTTCTACTACTACTACATCTGCTACTACTACTACTACTACTACTACTACTACTACTACTACTACTGCTACTGCTACTGCTACTGCTACTGCTACTGCTACTGCTTCTACTACTACTACTACTACTACTACTACTACTACGACTGTTACCTTCTACCACGACTACTACGACTACTACTACTACTGCTGCTACTACTGCTACTACTGCTACTGCCACTACCACTACTACTACCACTCCTACTACTGCTGCTGCTTCTTATGCTGCTGCTGCTCCTTGTACAATAATGATGATGGTTGCTAGTTGTCTTGTTCGTCTCCTTGGTGCTACTAATTTGTTTCACTACGAGTGCAGGTGCTACGGCGAAGGGGATGGCAGTCAGGGTTGTTATCCCAGAGGGTTCTTCTTGGGGTCTTGGGGTATGCCATTCTCCTGAGGCCACATCTTCTTCAAACCGTTAGAAGCCTTCCAGACCTGCAACACTCAACCTTGCATCCTGAATCCCTAAAGCTTGATACTACTTTTGGGGTTTATGCTTTGTTCGAAATGTAGTATAATGGCCGCCAAAACCCTAGTCTAATTTCAAGACCCCTATATTAGACCCATTCCTTCCCGAACCGGCCCCAGGGTGTTTATTCCTTATTCGAAATGTAGTATAATGGCCCCAAAACCTTCGTCTAATTTTAAGGCCCCTATATTATTAGACCCATTCCTTCCCGAACCGGCCCCAGGTTCGTGTGTTACTGTGCCGTGGGGCAGAAGCCGAAGCTGCTTGCCAACCCTCACGCAGGCTGCCCGCCTCTGACGGATCTTTAGCTGGAAGTTTGCAAAAATCAGGGGTACCTTGTTTTGGGGGTCCTTATAACAAGGATCCTGCGATTTAGCGTGCTATATGAGGGTCCCCTATTTTCGGAAACCCGCAGCTGTTGTAGGGTTTAGCAGCTGCTGGTCTTGGGATTGAAGGTTTTGAGGTTTCGAGCGCGGTTTTAGGGTTTAAGGTGGGGGTTTCTAAGGCTTGGGGCTGAGGACGCCGCCACTCCCAGGGCTTAGTTCATTCGGTGTACTTGGTGGAAGAAAACTGCATTGACAAAAGGTCCATTCCACTCCCTTAATCATGCGAAGCCAGACCCCTTTATAGGAACCCTATTCTGATTATTAATTGCATAGTCCGCGCCCAGGGCAGCTAAAAAAAGGACGCTATAGGCACTATATCACTTCTTAAGGCATTACGACCTGCACCCCCTCGCCAGGTCGTGCTCCTCGCATCGAAGGGGTCATGGAAGGTCACTCGGGAGCACGTCCGGGGTCAAGAAAGACTAGAAAAGGATACTATAGTATATGGGCCTTCATAGTTACTAATACTATTTTGGGATTTCCTTATTGTAAGTAAAGTATTAAAGGCCCCAAAACCCTATTCACACACATATATATATATATATATATATATATATATATATGTATATATGTATATATATATATACATATCTATGTGTATATATATATATATACCCAGATATATATATATATATACTTATATATTTATGTATTTATGTATTTTTATGTATTTATGTATTTATTTATTGTGTAGAAAAAGAGAAGAACATATATAGGCATATGCACGCATTTGTGGTCCAGGTCGCTGATCGCAACAGCTGTGCCAGCGTAGACCCCGACCCGCGAAAGCAACACCTGCACCTCACCATGGCAGGAGGGGGGCTGAAACACGTCCAGACTCAATGTTTGCTTCGAGTTGTCACTTAGAGGGTCGTGGGACATAGTAAGTAAGGAGGATCCCTAGAGGGCTCTCAAAGGGTTCCTTGGAGGGATCTGTACGGGTTCTTAAAATAGTTGAATCACCTTAGCAAGCACGCACTCGGCCTCATAGTTCTGTGTGCAAGGGTGATACAGCATGTCCTGTCGAACATATGTTGCAGTGGGAAGAATTGTCTTGCCCTTGCCGCTTGCGATGCCTGCTTTCGAAAGTTGACGCAGGTGACCCCATGCCCGTATACCATGATCTCATCGGAACTTGGAAGCCTCAAGTCCAGAGCCTTGTTTGCAATCTCAAGTGCGGTTTCTGCCGTGCCACGTGCCACGACTCGAGGGGAGGGGGGGAGGAGGGAGGGCAGGGGGGGAGAGTTCTGTATACAACGAGTGAACGAGTAGCACTAGGCGCACTACGAGCCCCAGTCCAGTCAGACTAAGCTGCACACGTGTTTGCGGTTTAGGTTTAGACTTTGTGAGTGCGATGCGCTTGGGGATTCTGGCCGGGCGAGCACTAATCAAGCCTGTGGGAAAAGGTTTAGACTTTGGCTTCGGCTTTCTATCATTCTGCTGGGTGGAAACACGCGACAAGAGCCATTGGCTTTCCATCCAGCATATTGCTTAATCTATCAGGGAACTGAGTCTAAAAGCATAGTTGCCATGTGCTGTGGGGTGCAGGGCTGGACTTTTGTGCATTGAGGTTTCGGGTCAAAGAAGGTTGGTCTTGGTTCGCGACCAGCCCCACGAGAAATCAGAGTGTCTTTACCATTTATTATGTTCCCACACATGCACGCAGTAACATAGGAACACACATCAGCCCTGGAATGCGCAACACAATTAAACAGCAGATGGCTCTGTCGTAGTACAATAGCATGCGTGCGTGCTCAGATCAGCTGAGACTCTATGCAGCCGAGACAGAAGGCTTTCGACATGACATCCTCAGTAATTTATGGTATGATCTCCCAACATTGCCCTAAAGCCTGATAAGCCGTCGACTTGATGCGGGGCTTGATGGGCTGTGGTTGGTCGTTTGAGGTTCACAGTGTAAGTGTGCATGAAGGCTCTTGTTGGGTGCTCTCTGAGCTTGCACAAGGCATTTAACACGACCAGCGCCACAAAGCCCGGTGCACACATGTTTGATTCAGCGATGTCCTTGCAGCATGCCGGACGACGACTGCTGCGATGACAACTGCTGCAATTGCATCGGTGGTAACCCTGCCATGCAACTTGTCTACGCCATCGGGGCAGCCACATACGTGTCCCGACTGTGTTAGGCCTTCCCTTAACCTTGAATAACCTACCCTTTTAGGGTTCCTTATTGTGATTTCCTCATGTAAGTCTACAAAAAGGTAGGCTTTTCGGGGTTAAGGTCTGGCCTTACAACGGGTGCTCTTGAGACGTTGATTGGCAGCTGCAGGGATGAGCGAGCAGTCAACCCCTGCTAGTCCCCCGGGCATGTAAAGTAGGGGCCTTAATTAATAATTACCTGTACTATTTTGGGGGTGCCTTATTGTAATTATAGAAAAATATATCCCCAATCCCTATGCTAATTATTATGTAAGGCCCCTACATTCTAGAACCCTACTATAGACCCCTTACAGTATCCCTTAGAAGGAACCCTTTAAAGGAGCCCTATTCTACAGTATCGCGATGAATTCGAGAGCCTCACTGGGCTTGGATACCCAGACCCCCGGGAGGATCATGGGACTTAGTAGGGCTCCTTTTCGGGATCCTTCAGGGTTTCAGGTTTAGGGCCTAGGGATCGGGGTTAGGGATCCCTAGGGTTCCTTTAAAGGGATCTATAGGGGTTCCTTTAAAGGGATCTATAGGGGTTCCTTAAAGGGGTCTATTAGGGTAGAACGTAGATCCCCTAATTTGGGGCCATATACTACTAAGGGTACTTGTTGATCGTCGTTCATCACGACCTCATTGGGGTTCTCGAATTCACTACCGGTTGCCATACTGGATGTCAATCGATTGCCAGCAGAAGTAGCTTCAGAGGCGGGGGCGAAACTGCATGGGCTTATGGCCGGTCTTTTGCTTCACTCAAAACGCCAAGTGCAATGCTCTGCATGTGCTTCAGTCTATGTCTACGACATGTGACTGTGCGTTCGTGTCATTAAGACATGTCATGGGGCTCAGCCCCGAATTGTGCCTTCACGGCTGCATGCAGAGTGGAACTCTACCGTTGCCATGGTTAGGCGAATGGGAGCTCAACACTCCTCCTTGGGTTCTGGAAGTGACTTCCTGAACTCACTATCGGAGTCCCCTTTGCCTAAGCGTCATCAAACAATATCTACACAAGGACCTCCGGTGAGTACTGGAGACACTCCTCAGCGCATGACATTCCGGGAAGATATGCAAGACTCCTGGCGTCCTAGCGCTACTGGTGGTGAATTCTAGTTCACACAACTCTTGATCCGTTAGTCCTGTTGGACCATTGGTCTGTACAGCAACCTCTCGTGAAGTCCCAGCTCTTTCACCCTTAACCTTGGTACCCTTCATTTCGGAAACCGGTGGCGGTGGTGGATCAGGAAGTCCAGATGAAGGCATAGGCGCCTGTAAGGTATGAGAGGATTGAGGTCTGGGAGGAGGTGGAGGAGGGCAATCAGAGCTGGCGGCTGCTGTGTATGGAGTGCTGACATGTACATGAACATGTGCATTCGAGACTCCCCTGGTAGGAGAAATCTCCGGCTCACTGGTTAAGCTCGCGTTGCCCCTCTGCCTTAATCCCTCTTCTCTCTCCAAAGCACGACGCACTGCGTCTTGCCTCCTTTCTCTTCTCATTTGTCGGTCTTCATCTGGCTCTAGAGCGCACACCAAAGCTTCTCGTCGATCCACGCAACACCTTCTTATACAGTGCTTCCCTGTTTCCCACAGGACCAGCAGAAGGAACGCAAGAAGAGACCCCACAATCCAAAGGTCTAAACCCAAACCTTCATAGGGTGCGTCGTCATCCTCCTCCTGAGATGCGGCAGGGGTGATCTGCATCATCATCAATGCCAAGATTAGCATCACACTATGGTTGTCAGCCGGACCCAGGTTTTGAAAGGCTGTTGACGTCGCCTTTACCGCACAGATGGCTGGGTCGCGTAACTGCTCAGGAGTTACAATGCCCAGCAAGTTGTTAAGCATTTGAAGACGTGGAGCTGGCAAAGCTTTAGTCATAGCATCAGCTAACTGGAACTCACCTGGGCAGTGAGTAACTGATAGCTTGCCACCATCAATCAGCTCCTTTAAGAAGTGCGATCTTACTCTAAGATGCCTTGTTCTCTGGGAACCGCTTCCCTCTGCCAGGGTAATAGCGGCGAGATTATCTACCTTCAACCCCTTTTCCGCTTCACATTTGAAAAGATCAACAACCAGTGACTCTAATGCCTGTCCTAAGGTCACGCTTTCACAGGCTGCAATCAACTCAGATTCTGCCGTCGATAGGCTCATGATGGATTGCTTGCGGGATTTCCAGTAGATGCAACCTCCACAGAGAAAGATCGCAATTCCGCTAATAGACCGCTCTCCAAACGGCGCAAAGGAGGCGTCCGAATATATAGTGAGGCAAACCTGGAATGCTGTGGTATCAACTTGGAACGAGAGGGCATATCCTGTCGCTTGCTCAAGGTCTGAACAGCCCCATTTGGCCCGCACCCACTGATGAAAGGACTCGGCCACACTCCGGCATGCTAAGATCAGCAGATCATCTACGTACACCAAAATATGCCCAACAACTGTTCCGCAATCAAGAACAACTTCCCACAAGTTATCATCACTTAGGGTTTGGCACAAATGGGCAAATCCTTGCGGTGTCTCGAACTTAGCACCCTTGAGCTGTTCATCTCTATATTGCGACCACCACTTAGGCGCTTCCTTAAATCCATAGACGGCCCTACACACCTTCCAATACTCATCCGCTGTGCAAATTTCAAGAGCCACCAAGATCGCAGGAGGTTTGAGAACGTACTGCTTACCAACTCCCTGTGGGATGGGAGCTAGCAGGAACGCGCACTTTATATCAGTCGACCAACATGATCTTCGGCGGGCACCTGCAAACACCAATAGGACACGTAGAGTCTCGGCCGGGGCTCCTGACGCATATAAAACCTCCTCGGCAACTGACCTTGCGAAGTTCCCACACGAAACTATACGCACCTTACGCCTATAGGGCTTCCCTGGTTTCACGGTGAAGACTCCTTTAGCCGGTAACACCTCTATGTTATTCTGCCTTAGAAGATCCTTTGCAGCGGAACCACGTAACCGCACTATGGCGTTCATCTCTTCCATAGAAGTGACTTCATCCTGTGCCGCACCCTTCCACTTCGGTAAGTGCCGTTTCACTTCGGCCGGCGAAACTTGATGCACCACCTCTAACGGACCGGTGAGGTTATCAAGAAGTTCTTCGACATTGGAAGTAAACGAAGATTCCAAAACCTTTTGAGCCTGCACCTCTGGGTAGGGCAGCGCAGGAACATCTGAGGGAACGGACATCACCGAGGGAAAGCTCACCCCAAGCTTAGGTTCGACACTTGCAGTAGAACTGGCGCTGGTGGGTGACCTATCTACCCCATTCCTAGGGACCCCCAAATTTGTGGTCCCTTCTGAAGGACTACGTCCTACCTGATCATCAGATATCCGTACCATTTTGCACCGAGGCTCCGATTCAGAGGAAATTCCAGACAGTCTATCAGAAGATGCCCTTAAGTCCTCTAGCTCTGCAGTGACCTCTGTGGCGGGATCTACCAAAGCTCTGAACTCCTCCTCAGACTGTGCCTCCCATATGGCCTGCAGCCTCATGCTGTGTAGGGCATACAGATCCGCACTCGCAGCTTGTTCGCCCTGCGGTAGAGCAGAGAGCACTGGTCTATCGTGATTGTTGCCAGGAAATACAGGTGAATCCAAACTACTGGACGGTGCGGCAAGGGACACTGCAGAGATCTCTGGAATATCATTTTCCAGGATGGCAGGATCATTTACCTCCACGGAAGGATGCACTTGAGGTGGAATACGGGGCTCAGGCGGGAGAGGATCTAGCAGCTGGGCCCAGTCTTCCACATATGGGTCGGGCCTATCATCTGCTTCCCTTACACCTAAGCCTGGCACAGGAGGTCCTGGCCGCTTCAAGCCTAAGGTACGATTCTGAATCGCCCACGGCAACTGCCGGTGGGAGCGGTCCAGCAGGCGAACCTCACCTGTGCGCAAGGAAATCCCGTTAGGATTGTCCGGTCTCATGGTTCCTTCCGGGTGAATTCCAACCATAATCCTACGGGCATCTTCCTCGGCAAGACCAAACTCAATCAGGTCTTCAGCATATAGATAGTACAAGTCTGCTGGGGACTCTACACCCATGAATTGCAACCTGCTGCAAGTCCATTCTACTCCCCTTTCAACCAAAAACTGGTACATATCTGCCTCTTCAAGATTCTCCAGTGGGAGGTTAGACCTATTACCTCCAGAAGGATCCCAACCTATTAAGGCGGTGACGCTGTCTCCCTGTAGATCATCATTAATGCTTGCATTCACAACTGGACCTTCACTACTGCTACCTGGATGGTGCAATGAGTCCATCGGGGACTCGTGGGATGAAGCAGGCACGCTGTGTCCTCTCCGATTTTCGTCAAAGGTGGGACTAAAGGCCTTAACTTCACATCGAGTTTCTGGCGGGTTGGGTAACCTAAACCCTATACCAAGGAGCCATTCCTTGTCAGCTTCTCTGACCTTGTGGATTCCAAGGGGGGTATAACCCACTACCAACCACCCCGGTGCACACTTCAAGGCATGGTAGTTTCTGGCATCAAAGGCAACAGCAGTGCTACCCACGCTGCTCACTTGATCCGACGTCCAATCAGGTTGTATGTCGGAAGGAGGTAACCTTTCTGCACAAGGGGAGCCAGTCCACAACTGGACTACACCTGGTACGTGGCATACGACATTTTTAGTCTCCCACTCATTACGATAGTCACGATGAATTGGGACATCGGATGCCTTAATCAGCAGGATCGCCGACCATACACATGGAAGCTCTTGGGAATCCGACACTCTAGCACTGAGAAACCGGTGCAGGTACTTAACCAAGTCGGGCCTCTGGCGGGCAATGTTGGTGATACCCCGTTGTCCCCCATGGCAGAAAGCCCCAAAGACATATCGTCCCTGTAAATCTCCACGGCGATCTCCAGTTGGAACCTCTTCGACTTCCAACCTGGAGACTATGCTTCTAAAACTTTCATCAGAAAAATCCTTTTCCATAAGAGCAACCCTTGCAAGGTCATCCAAGGAAATATCATTGTCATCATCGATGCCAAAAAACCTCACTGCTGTCTTCTCACGAATGCGCCTGCTAGGTGGAGGGAGAGACTCAGGAACGTCCGGGAATGGCGTCTCTGGTTGCTGGGAAGTGATTTCCTCCTCACCCTGCAGTACTGGGAGATCAAGTTCCGGTTCTACGCTAACGTCTACAAGATCCGCCCGGAATCCCTTTGACGCAACCAGGTTACCTTCGGCGGTAACTAAAACATGCCCCTCGGGTATTGTCAGGTGGGGAGCGGCATATGCAGCAGTTATCCACCTAGTCATGAGCTCTTTGGTGGCGCCTGAGGGCCTTTTGACCTTGTGCAAAACCTTCTGACCGAAGCCTGGGAGTCTTGGCAGAGACAAAACCTCACGGTTATGTACCTCAGCGGCGTATCTCATGGCCAATGCCCAGTACGCGGGGGAAAGGTCGGCAGACGCTAGGAGCGTCCTAGCACGTGACTTCAACCAGCCTACACACCTTTCAGCAATGCCATTAGCTTGCTTATCAGTGGGCACCGTCGTTTGAAGGCACACCCCTTGGTCTGATAACCAGGCTGCTAAGCGATCCGACCCAAATTCTGTGCCAGGGTCGCAATGGAGGATTCGTACCGGGAATCGTTTCCGGATCCACAAGATCATTCGTTGGACCCCAGCTGTGACGTCGGGCCCGGTCTTGGACTTCAACCCTACCACATATTTAAGCGACACCATTTCAACCCCGGAAGATAGGTCCTTAATCAAACCATCAAGATCCTCATCTTCTACCCATTCTACTTCCTCGGGAGGTGCAGTGGCATGTGAGAACTCGGCTGGCTCATCAGCTCCACCATCATACATCCTTACTGCGGCGGGGTCCTCAAGTGGCATGGTGGGGTTGTCATCTCGCACAGCGACACCATCCTCCCACAACTCTGGAAACAGCTCCAATTGCGCTCCCGAATCATCAGGAAGCGATGGCTCATAGTCGGCAAGCTCATCCTTAGACGCTTCCCCATCGGCGGGGAGTGGTTCAACTCCATCTTCGGTTCCGGTCTTGGGTTCCGGCGGGTTGACCCTTTCCAGGCACGATTTCGGAAATCTAAAAACACCCACAAGTCCAAATTTCAAGTGAGGATTCCCAGAGACCGACTGCTCATCACGTCCCCGTTCCGGACCCGTCATGGGACCAAAGAGGTCTACTGACAAGCTGAATGCCTGAGGATGTCGCACTTTGCGATGCTGCACTCCTAAACCTGACCCAAGTACACAAAACTTGCAATCTCTACGATATGGGACATGTCCCCGCAGGATAGGTGATCTCCACTCCTCGCGTTGTGAGGCTGTGAGGGCCTCCACAGTTACCTGGTCACCGGGCTCCCTTGGCATTGCAACCTGTCCTGTGGAATGGCTAGGCGCTGTGACCTCTATCGCAGAGGACGTATTGCTGGACTCAGTGTCGGAGGAGGTGCCTCCCTCACGAAGACCTCGAGAAATGATCGCATCTAATTCCTCGACTGACGGTCCCTTCACCTTACCCTCAAGGGCTTCAACTAACTCCTTCTTGAACCCTATTGACCACTTTCCCCTTTTATGCTCTGGGATAACTCCCTGAGGCTGTGGCATGCCTACCTTCGGAAGACCGGCTAGATGTCTCAACGGGAGGTTGGTGGCAATCTTAGTAGGGTGGATCCAGTGATGTCCCAAAGACCCATGACAGAACTCTATCACCTCTACCTTGGACCATCTCTGAAAGGAGCTCCATGCTTCGGTACGCCAGAAGGTGCAAGGCGTAACCGCTTCCGTTGTAGTGGCTGCAGCACATCCTCCCAAGGACGGGAGTTCCTTTAGATACGGTATGGCGCTGCCACGGGATGCTGACGCCAACGACCACAAGAACATGTCCTGCACCGCCATCAGATTCTCCTTTAACCCGGTTGTTCCTGGCTCATAGAAACCCCAAGGATTCTCCGATGTACGGGCTTCGGGTTGCGACCCCTTTTCAAACCACGTCTTATGCGGAGGGGAGGACAGAACTGAAACGATGCGTCCTGTACATGCAGCCCAGAGCAACACAGTCCAGACTCCTCCTGGGAGGGTCAGGTCCCAACCCTTTCCCCCGACTTCTAGGATGTCAACCGGTACATACTGGAGGCCGCGCTCATGACACCAGGCTTTCAGTGGATCATGTGGTACAGGAGATCCTGAACCTAAGCTTACCACCCATCTCTTAGAGCCATGGAGAGCTCGACGTCGGGCTCGAGGGAGGGGAAGACGCTTAAGGATCTTCCAACCGGCTTGTTCATCAACACCAGGCAACTCCTCACAGAGTCTCACCTTTATTGCCTCTGGAACCTCTTGCAAATACGGTTGCGAGAACACGGCTCTTAGCAAATCATCCCTCTTGCCCGTCTGGGTAAACCGAATCAAGGCCTCGGTAGGGTCGCAAGGCTGGGTGAGCTGTTTCAGGTCCGCCTCCATAGCCTGGACGGACAGCTCGAACTCCTTAAGTCTCTCCGTTTCCAGTTCCCCTATCAATTTCAGCGCTTGTTCCTCTTGTATATAAGGACACGTGTTGGTAGACACTCCTGTCTTAAGCGGCCCTAGAACTGGGTGAACCACTCGGAGTCCTTTCCTCTTACTCCACATCACCTTACAGCCTAGGGTCTGCACCAAGGCTCCTAGGGGAAGTATTGTCTGTCGCCTTGCGGTGGCCTGGGCATTATCCGGAGGGGGAGGCACTACTAAGGTACCCCCAGAGGTTTTAAACCATTCTTCTCTAGAATCACCGGCAAGGGTTACCGAGACCCGTTCTAGGCCTGCCATGTTCCCAGAATATGGAACAACGGCGTGTGTTGCTCCTGAGTCTAGGAGTGCACGAATATCATCACTCGCACTGGCCGCCTTAGTGATCTCTGCACCTACTTCAATCATCCTAACCTCGTGGTCTTGCGCCATGGCCCGCAACGCATCTATCTGTGCGCTCAACGCTGCCAACGTCACTGGCGTCCCTTGCAGTACAGGTCCATTACCTTGACTCTGAGGAGAGGTCGGCTGAGAGTTGCCTGCAGGAGGTACACACGGTGCACTGATCGGCACCGCTGTCGAGGTCACTGGGGTGGCGGCCGACGGGGCTTGATTGGCTTGCTGAAGGATCTGGGCTGCATCCGCAAGCATGCTCTTAATCTGTTGTTGCGAAACCTCCTTCGTGGACGGAGGAGGTGGTGGAGCCGCTGCAGCTCCATCACTCACTTTAGGCCGTGGGGCAGTCTTAGGATTAGAGGGTGGTGTTTTATATTTGGCCTTCTCTTCTACCCTGACCCCTGCCTTACATTCATTGGACCTGTGATTCTTAGACCCACAGGTCTTACAGCGCGCGGCTCGTTCCGCTTGGCTGAACGCATTCCAATTGTGGACGAAGGAACAATCTGCACCCTTCTTGCACCCATTTGGTCCTGTGTAGAACGAACACGGGACCCCGCCCGATGCAGCAGGATCAGCATTCCCGTGCTTGGGGTTACTCGGGGCCTTAGGTGTTCCCTTCCCGGGCTTAGGAGTTCGGGTGGGATTAGGGGCCTCACCAGCTTCCACACCTTTAACCTTTGCATTGGCACCTGTGGCAGCATCCTTAGCCTTATCCCCTTCCTTAGGAGTGGACCTGTGGTTCAAGGACTCCAACTCTGCCAACATCTGTGCATGCAACTGCATGACTTTCTCCCCGTCTGGTGAAGAGTCCACCTGCAAGGCTGCCCTAGTAAGATTCACGCGGAACGCAACCTCAGGATGCGATTGCAAGACCACACGTGTCATCTTATCTAGTGCTTTTACTCTCAACGCCGGGTCGGGGAGCGTTCCCCCGAGTTCTGTCATGCGGTCGCACCACCTTTTCCATCGTCTCAGTAAATCCACGGAGTCACGGATTCCTGCTCCGGCGGATGGTTCCTGGATATTCCGGAGTCCTATCTCACGTTCCCCTAAACCCCCAGGGGCGTATATCACGAACAAACGGCATACTACAGCCAGTAGTCCTGTAACCCGGGCCGCCGAGATTTCTTCCCTAATGGAGCTGGGGGAGGCAGCTAGAACCATGGTTTCGATTCTGCGAAGGACTCTAGCCCATCTTGGTTGAAGAACCTCGTCTGACGGCACCGGTCTACTGGTGAGCCTGGCTATTGCATCCAGCTTAAGGTACTTCTTATACCACTCCTGAGCCTCTCCTAACACTAGGTCCCAGATTATCTCGCTGGAGTCTGACACATCTGAAAGTGCCGGCTTGCTTGCATGCAACCAATCTGAAAACTGGAGGCAAGCCTCGGGTCCTGGTGAGGGAAGCTCAGGAAGGGCGTTGACCCCCGGTTTGATAGCTTCGTACTTAGGCTCGGACTTCGGGCTATTTGCCAGGCCTGCCACTACTCCCTGAAGCTGAGCCATGCCGGTAAGCACAATGTCCAGAGGGTCTTGTGACTTAGGCGCTATTGGGGCTTCAGGCTTCGGAGTTGCAGGTGGCGGCTCAACCTTCGGATCTGTCAGCTCAGGAGCAAGAGGTTCTTCAGGGATCATAGCCTCAAAGTCCAAAGCACGTTGCACGGGCCTCACACCTTGGGTTTGAATCGGAGTCCAGGAATCACCCGACACGTGAGGCGGAGGTGGAGCCTGAGTTCCACCACCGTGGCTGCTCGCAGAGCCTGCATCAATGCGTCCTGGAGGCCTTGGAACCTCCGGGATGGGTGCTGTAGGGATCGGCTGTGGAGGTGGTGGAGGATGAAGGGCCATAAGTCTAGCGGCCGGAGATGAAGGCTTGGACGAGGTGGCACCGCTCATAAGGTTTCCGAAACCTCTACTAAACCAACTCAAACCTGAAAAGCCCGTAGAGCCCTCAGACTTCACCACTGCTTCCCCACTGTACACTTGAGAAGCAATTCCCTGTCTCAGCATCTGATTCTCAGAGGCCAGCAACTCTAGCCTATTCTTGAGGAACGCATTCTCTTCATTCCTAGCCATCAACTCACCGTCACGAGCCGTCATAAATTCTTGAACTTGGCGGCGAACCTCCGCCTGGATATCACTCGAGGTAGTAGATGGTGGTTTTCCTCCGGAATTGGGGGGCTCAGGAACATAAAGGTGAGGTGCAGCTGCCTGGTGTCCGCTCAGGGTGCGTAGGGCCTGTTCATCCAGTAGAGGTGGAGAAACTGTCTGTCTCTCCGAGATTGGCCTTCTTGCGCCCTCTGGGCTCCCAGACTGCGCTGACACATATCCCTCTCCTTCTGCTCCCACACCACTCCTTTGTCCCAGAGTATTTCCCATCATCAAACCCTCCACTGCTGCAGGTATTGCTTGGACCGCCTTTGCGACACCACTGAAGAATGCTGGCGGGCTTCTTCTGGTCCCACCAGACAAATCTCCAGATACTGTCGGTTGCCCCGTTGGCTCACGCAGAGGTCCCAACAGGAAATTGCTCGCCGAAGCTGAGGGTGTCACTCTGCGTCCACTCGGCTCTCCAGAAGTATCCGATGGCATCACCCCAGAGCTCAATCCAGGTTGCACCATGGGCACCTCTCTTGAAGTCGCCGCTGCAGTCTGAGCGGGTACACTGTCAACAGTCTCCCCATTCATGTCCAAAGGTCCCGACATCACGGAGGGCCTCTGAACTCCGTTCACCAAAGTCGACGCAGGTGGAACGTTTGGGCGACTCATAACCTGTTGATCGTCGTTCATCACGACCTCATTGGGGTTCTCGAATTCACTACCGGTTGCCATACTGGATGTCAATCGATTGCCAGCAGAAGTAGCTTCAGAGGCGGGGGCGAAACTGCATGGGCTTATGGCCGGTCTTTTGCTTCACTCAAAACGCCAAGTGCAATGCTCTGCATGTGCTTCAGTCTATGTCTACGACATGTGACTGTGCGTTCGTGTCATTAAGACATGTCATGGGGCTCAGCCCCGAATTCTGCCTTCACGGCTGCATGCAGAGTGGAACTCTACCGTTGCCATGGTTAGGCGAATGGGAGCTCAACAGTACTTTACAGGAACCCCCATGAAGGGATCTACTTTCTGGATCCTCCCCGGGGGGTCTGGGTATGTACCCTAAACCCCCAAGCAAAAACCCTGAAATACACAACCCTGTAGCTACAATCTCAACTTACCCAAAGAACCCCTATCGCACGACACTACAGCACCAAACCTGAAATTCTAGGCAGCTTTGGCCGTCTTCCTCTTTGTAAGGGACATGGCCGAACTTGCAGGGTCCTTGGTGGAGGTGTCTTGGTGAACAGAAGCGGTTGGTTTCCCTGGTCCCCGTCCTGGCTGGGATTTTGCAGTATTGCTTTCCGTGGCTGCTGAGCAAACATGCGGATACCGCCGTTTTGTTGGTATTGGGTCGTCCGCCTCTAAAAATTCCATCTACTCCTAGGGCTCCAGTTACCTAAATAGTAGGTTACTGGGGTATATAATATCTGTTTAGTAACCTACTATTCAGGTAACTGGAGCCCTAGGGTACAGTGTTTGGGGGGGCTTTGTGCGCTTCTTTCGGATGGAAGGTCTCGGCTGCAGCTTTTGTTCCGTCTCGGCGGGGAGGAGGGGAAGACGAAGACTTGGGTTATATGGTGGCCTAAACAATTACCTATCTCATTTTTGGGGATCCTGAGTATAATTATGGTTCAATCTACCCAAATAACCCATTCTAAGTATTATAAGGTCCCTAAATTAGGCTGGATCGGAACTCGACGTTGGAAGCGGGAAGCCATGCAGCTACCATCCGCTCCAAGCTCCCATCTGGCCTAAACCTGCTGGCTACATTCAGTGTAAGTGCCGAAACCTGAGCTTCGAAATCAGCTTACCCAAAGACCCCAAAGTAGTTCCTTTTTGGGGTTCGTATATAGAATCCTATAGGGTAATTCCAAAGATGATGGCACGGCAGAGAGAGAGAGCGAGAGAGAGAGAGAGAGAGAGAGAGAATCCCAAAAAGGAATTATTTTGGGGCCTATGGGCATGTAAATCAATCCATCCGGTCCCTTGTCCCGAAAATCCCTGTGCGACGCTCCCGAATTCAGGGTCGGGTGGACCTCGCATTCAGAAGCGGGGTGGTGATGAGTGCTATCCTGGGCCTCAAACCATTAGCAGGGTGACTCTGCTTAGCTCGGCCCAAATAAGCTACCCGAAGGTTCCTCCGCTGTTGTCATACATGATGCTCGTGGTTGGGCTCATCGTGGCGGCACTTTGGTTTCTGATGCTGGGCTCACGCTGCTTTGCTCCGTGCTGCTGTTCGGAGTCCCTGTTCGATGTGCCACATCCCTGCCCGCTGGAGTGCACTTCGCGGAGCGCTAAAGGCTTGGACTATCCCTTCATGATTGCTCTCGGGGGAGAATTGGGTACCCTTGTCCTGATGTTGATCGCCGCTTCTGTGGCAGTGGTCCGCAGTGACAGTTCTTGGCTGGATGACTTCCTCCTGCCGCTAAGACTTCTTCGGTCGTGTTGGATTATCACCGCGATCTTTGCTACACTCCTGGCTGTGAAGAAGTACAGAATTCTGCGATTGCAGATGTCACGAGTATCTGGGATTCCGATATCCGGCGACCTACAGCTGGATCCAGGACCAGGAACTGTTGTAGTGGTGGGTCTGCCAGTGTCTCTCAGGCCTGCAACGGTAGATAGCGGATGACCCTGTTGCCCAACCCGGCAAGCCCACGTAGAATCTTGAGAGGGCGAGGGGGAGAGGGATGGCGCCCGCAACTGGATTTGGAGGTTGACCGAAATCAGGGCTCCTTTCAGTTTTCAAGATGCAATTTCAATTGGTGGTGCTTTACGTATACTGAGGAATCAATCGGGAGCAAGAGCGGTTTCTTTTGGCAGTCGTTGGAATTCGAGCTACTCTCAACAGCACTTCCACCTGCAGATTGCTGACACTCCTCCATTTTGTGACAGCATAGGAATGAAATCTGCAATGACAGAGCTCTCCATGGCAATCACTGCATCATTCCGCCTTTGAGCAGACTAAGTGCTGGAACCTCGCACAGACACGGCCTGAACGCACCTGCATCGCAAACCCTATGTTAACCCTTCTGGCATCCATTAAAAGAGCCCAAAACCCTAAACTAAACCGCAAACCCCGACAAAACCCTAAACTAAACCGCCAACCCTGACACTACAACCATAAACCCGCAAAACCAAAGGGACCCCTATGGTGACCCTTCTGGCATCCAGTACTATAGTCTCCTTAAGAATTTTTTTTCTTTTGTTCATATAAAACACAAGAGAATATTGACAATTCTGTTTGTATTATGGTTATCAGGGGGGTACAGATTAAAGGACCCCTAAACCGATCAAGGCAACTTGAGTGAGACCCGGGCCAGGTCCCCTGCACGCTGAAGATCGAAGCCTCATCGACTTGGAGGCAAGGACCATCCTACATGGACATGTTTATGTAATATACGATATTGTCATTAATAGTGTTATATACGATAGTATGATTATTGCTAATTATGATCATACTCTATTTCTTATGTAGTTTTTCTGAAACCCCAACAAGGCTTTAAGTCGGCTTGATGCTCTGAGGATGTCAAGGCTGCAGGAGGATCCCGTGCAAAGCAGGAGCGTTTCCTAGATATTTGCAGACTCTGCAATGTTTGAGAGATTTGTGAGTTGCTTGTACTTGGGGATACGTATCGCAACCCGAAAACCTAAACCTTAAATCCTCGTTGCTACCGAGAGCTCATGAAGCCGTGCCTGCGCTGTGCGAGTGCGCGAGTCGAAACCTGATTACAGCGGGGTTCCAAGTACCCAGGGTCTCTAGGGGCCATTGTTTTCTGAAATTCCCATCTGCCGTGACACCAGGGCCACATCGCGGAGGAAAGCTTCCGTGTGGGATTGGCGGAAGGACATCGGAACCGGATCGGCTTGTCCTTACTCATCTCCTGGCAAGACCCGTAGCGCATGGGGGAGGTGTGAGGTTCAGGGTTTTCGAGGTCAGTTCCGGTGCTAGGTTTCGTTTCGGATCAGGGCCTACCCCCCGCGTAAACTGACAGACCAGCGCGCCGAACCTGACCACCACTGTGGGCCCCGAATCTGCTCCTGCCTGATCCGAGACTCCCAGCAACCGATCCGAAACTTGAACCCCGAATGTTCCAAATTCTGTCAACTTTCTCCGGAAGCCGACCACGTGTCGATTGCAGCCCGTGACGATGTTGGAGATCCCTGTGGGCACTGGGATCTTCAGACCTGCGAGCATGAGCAAAAGAGCAGTTTTGCATGCTTTTGGGTGTTAGGGTTTCGGGTTTAGGGTTTGCGCAACCAGGGGTTTCGGGTTAAGGGTTTAGGGTTTAGGGTTTGTGCAACCAGGGTTTCGGGTTAAGGAGTTTTTGGTGTCTGGTCTGGCATAGGGTTTGGCAAGACAGACCCGAGAGAGCTGGGCATGGGAACTTCTTACCTTTGGTTAGTAGGGAATGGAGGAATGGGGTACAATTATTACTATTATTACTACCATTCTTCCATTCCCTACTGACCAAAGGTAAGACTTAAGACCTTCCGTGCTCGGATCTGAGGAAAAAAGAAGGCTGCTGCATCACCTACAAGGGCTGCCTGCAGGAGACATATAGCGTTCAATGGTTTAGGGTTCAGGGGTATCGGTGCTGGCGCATGTCGGCCTCGGTCAAGATGATTGCGGGTCGCAGACTGGCTAGACTTGAGTCCAGTGGCAAAAAGGGGTTTCGAGCTTAGGGTGAAGGTGTTTTAGGGTATTTCTCTCGGGCAGTGGAATGGCCCTAAGCCTTATAGCCCCCCAAAATTGAACCAGACCAGGCGACATCTACAACCATTAAATAGTCCTATACCCTGAAACACAAACCCCAAGGTTTGGTATCTCTGGCAGTGCAAACCGGAGCTTGGCGAGCCCCATCTGTCATTTGCCGTGTGGAAATGGCGGAGGGCGGCTGGTGGTGGTTTCTTGCGGTGGTGTACTTACCTTTGGTTAGTAGGGAATGGAAGAATGGTAGTAATAGCAGTTATAATTGTACCCTATTCCTCCATTGGTAAGTGTAGGGTTGAGAAAGTTCCGGGATCTGAATACAAGGTCTGCAGCTCCTGAAACGGGTTCCACATCGCCGAAAGCCGCAAGGATCATTGTTGGCATAGCTGCAGTCACCTACTACTGTATAGGGGCTTCAATAATTACCAATACTATTTTGGAGGTTCCTTACTATATTTCTGGTATAACGGGCCCCAAAACCCTATTCTAACTGTTAAGGCCCCTACATTGTAGTGCCGTACCTGATGTGCTAAGGTGTGCTCAGTCAATCTATAGACCCTATATACTGCTCCCGGGCCGATACTTCGACCCACTAGCTTCGACATGCTGGAACCCCCAGTCCCCCACAGACTCCTAACACAAGTGAACCCGGGGGCCTCCTCCGGAACCAAAAAGACATGCGGCGAAGGAGGATGGGACCATGAAATTACGCTTCAACGGAGGCAAAGAGGTGAAATGGCTTCGGTGCCGCGGCCTGGAATAGACAGATAAAGGATAACGGGCCTGCTCGAGAAATAGAGTGACAAGGCGCTTTTGGTTTTAGGCCGTGGAGTCCGAGTCGGATGCAACCCTCGCTTGCACCGGAGCTCCTGCACGCTGTTGTAGTTTGGGTTCCCCGGGCGCACACACACACACACACAAACACACAAAGACTCACACTCACAGGCGCGCACTCGCACGTGCGCGCACACGCGCAAACACAGACACAGTCGCAGACACCGACATGCACAGTCGACATTTGCAAGTAAGGCGGAATGGGGACGTCTACACGGGTGGCATCGCCCCGAAGCTTCAGAAAGAGATTCGTGGGATCGACCCGAAGCTTCAGAATGAGATTCTGCTGCGCTCCTTGTCCACGAACTTGCTTACGATCCAGTGCCTCGGCTGCAATGTTCACAGGAAGCCTTTGGTGGAGTCAGCATGCAGCTTGTGATTCAGATGAGAAAAGAAAAAAACGCGCGAAGTCCTAAACATCAGCAGGTATGGAAAAGGTACGGTAGGTTACTGGGGTACATAATGTATTCTTAGTAACCTACTATTCAGGTAACCGGAGCCCTAGGAAAGCTTAGTCCCTAAACCCTAAACCCTATAGTCCCTAAACCCTAAATCTCATTTTAGGGTCCGCTAGATCCGATTTAGACGGCCGAGCACTTTTGACTGAGAGGTTCCGAGACCATCCGTCCGAAGCTTGGAGCAAGGCGGTCCGGCTTGATAGTTCACGTCTCGGGTTCCTTTAAAGGGATCTACAAGGGATCTATACGGGTGCCATTTAAATTTTCGAGCTTAGAGTTTAGGGAGAGTTCGGAGAATGGCTACTATGAGTTTTCGATAAGGGTGGCTATAAGAGTTGTAACAGTGTTTGCTCAGGGGCAGTCCGGCTTTAGGACTCAACATTGAGGGATTTAGGCTTCAGGGGTTTAAGGCCTGAGAGTTTCGAGTTCAGGGTTTAGTTTTTGCCTATAGTCTCCATTGTAGTTCCTTATTGGGGTTACCTTTTAGGATCCTTAATATAAAATTGGTTAAACCAAAAAAGAACTACAATGGAGACTATAGGTAGGGTTTAAAGTTGAAGGCAAATACAGGGGCTAGAACAGTTAGCAACAGGTGGCGGAAGGCCGAACAAATTGACCCCCGAAGCCGTATTATCATGATCATTATTGCCCCGGACTACCTACAGGCTCCATAGTAGTTTCTTTTGGGGTTCATATTTAGAACCCTATAAGGTTCAGGAACTTCTATGGAGCCTATGGCTAGCAACCTTATCCCATAGAGTTCGATAGAACGGTGCCCCAACTCCCGAGTCGAATTGTTCGGATCCTGAATATTAATATATACCCCAGTTAACAATCATACGAACCTTTACAATTGCCCGTATCGTAACCCTGCAAGTTTGGCAATTTCTGGCCTGCGGCTAGATGCTCTAAATCCCATTGGTTAGATTTTAACCTACATGCTCCCAGCATCATGATCACTGTTAAAAGCTGAGCTTCCAGAAAAGTTTACGGTTCCAAGTTTACGCCTTCACTCTTCAGGGCTGTTGCCCAGAGGCCCCAAAGTAGTTCCTTTTTGGGAGCACCCTATAGGGTTCTATATATGAACCCCCAAAAGACCTACTTTGGGGCCTTTGGGTAGGTTTTGGGTACAGTTCAGGCCGCTCTTGCCGAACGGCTGTGACGTCCTTGAACTTTCTCTGTCGCAGGAAGTTCGTTACAGCCGAGTCGTTCTGCCATTTCCAGATCAAGCATCTTGGACCCACATGGTGTAACTGAGTTTAAAATTTTTAGAGCGTGTCTTTTCATGAAAGGGCTGGCGAGTGTCGCAGGATGGATGGAGGAATCGCGCATGATTGTTTCGGTGGCGCTTGGCAGAGCGGATGCGCTGGTGCATGGAAGATGGTGCTACTTGCACAACTGTCGAACGAGTTTGCCGTTATAACGATGCCGGTGACAACCAAATAAGCAGTGGTTCAAGACAAGCGGGAACTATACAGTCGTATGCAGTTTCAACTTTAGCTGCACAGCGCATCGCAAACTGAAGCACCGAGAACCCTACACCCTGAACATCTACGTACCTGGACCCCAAAAGCATGTAGAATATTAGCCTTTTATTGGTGTTGGGCCATTATTTTACCTACTTTGGGGGGGGTTCAGGTAAACCCTAAACATTTGGTTTTTCCCAAAACATGCCAAGGCCAATGCCATGGCAAAGGACCCAGAGAAAGCTGTAAGATCCGGTCTGTTTCTCAGCAAGGGCTGCGGGAAGGTGTGGGGATTTTGGACAATGGAAAGTAAGAAACCCTACGGGCTTTGGAGTCTCGGGACCTCCCATAAGGTGTCGTCATGTGTGAATTATAGCTGAGGCCACAGGTACCGTACGTGGAACTGTCTCTCATCTCGTAAATATCCAACTTGTAACCAAGCTTCGAAGCGCTGCATCAGGTAACGTTCAGGCTTGTGTTTTTTGGCCTCCTGGGTTGGCTCCTGATAGGGCCTTTATGGTTTAAGGATGTTTAAGGTTTTTCCAAGTAGCGGGAACCACGAGCAGCTCAGCACGGTGTTGGGGGGGAGACGGGGTGGAAGCAGTTCATTCCGGTCGTCTTGACCTGTGGCGGGCGAAGCGAGTGCCCCTAGAGACATGCATGTAGGTCGGAAAGTTTGAAGGACAAGGGATTGAAAACTCTGAACCTCACAAACTGCCAGCAGTGGTAGCTTGATGCGCGGCTGGCTCTAAACTGTCAGGTTGCCTGGCAAACTACATTGCCAGTGCTTACTTTATTCTATCAAGATCCTTCCTTCCCTGGGGCTCCAGTTACCTTAATAGTAGGTTACTAACCATATATTACCCCAGTAACCTACTATGAAGGTAATTGGAGCCCCAGGGCTTTCTAATCCTCGACGACAACCCCTAGCCCTAGCCCTGAGCCTTGCCTGCCTTGTGCGAGAGTGAGCGTCGAAACCGTCAAACCCAAACCAAAAGTGCTGCTTCAACTGCCTACTTGGAGGTTCATGGGTAGTTATAAGTGGGGTTATAAGTAGGGTAACCATATTGATAAGCCATATTAGGGGCCTTTTTTCTCCACTTATAACTACCCATGAACCTCCAAGTATTGCCTTCTTCAGGCCGAGAGTTCAGGAGTAAACCACTTTACAACAGCCTTATAGAAACCCTTAGAGGGTGGTTAGGGTTCAGGGGTGTCTTAGGGGTTTAGGGGTTTAGGGGTTTAGGGTTTAGGTTAGGGTTTAGGGTTTAGGGTTTAGGGGTTTAGGGGTTCAGGGGTTTAGGGGGTTAGGGTTCATGTTAGGGCTGCTTGCTCCAACTCCGGGCGAAGTGGAAAGCCTGTTGCAAAAGGGTGTTCTAACAAGGCTTATCGGGGTAGTGGATCAAGGAGTGTAGAACATGCTTTAAATCATAGCCGGCCCTTCGCATTCTGGATGGATTTCCGTTCTCCTACATTTCATCGTTCTGGATGAACCCCTGAGTATGAGCTTGGTTGACACAGGGTGTTTAGGAATCTTATAATATGAATGGCAGGATGACGTGAGCGATTCATCATGAGAAAACGGGCGACCGCTTTTTGTCGTTCGCCTCGCCAGCTCGTCAGTGCAGCCGCCGCCGCTTGTTTTTCTCGGACTCGGCTTGAAACCTGTAGCATATGTAATATGCTTGCATCATCGACCGTTTTTTGGCCGATAACAAAGACGCCTTGTCTATCCTCTCATCTAGCTGCTCCTTGTCGATGGCGGGATTGTAGCTTGCACTGCAACTGTGCCTCATTTGCCATTGTTGTTCTACACTCTCCCTGACTCCTACAGAATCTGATGGAATGTGCATTTATTTATTATACTGAACCAATAATAACGGCGATGTCTGCAGACGTGCCGCTTTCCTTCGTACTTCTCGTCGCCTGGAAGGCGAACTTGGAAGTGGGGCAAAACCGTAGACCGATGCTCCACGTGTGTGATGACCACATCATCTCTCATCTTGAACTTCGCCGTCAGGAAGTCGGGCACGGCTTTGCAAGTGCTCAGCAGCCGCCTCGAAGCTCGCTTTCTCTCATCATCTGCCTCTGCCGGAGCTTCTGCCGCTGGAGCTGCCGCTGGAGCTTCTGCCGCCGGAGCTTCTGCAGCTGGAGCTTCTGCCGCTGGAGCCTCTGCCATTGCTGCATCATCATTCCCGTCTTCAGCAGCGGCACCATCGTCTTCCTCCTTGCTGTTGTTCTCGGGATCTTACACAGAAATGCATGACAACGTGAGTCAATCATCGACTCAGTTGGTCCCTTTGATCTACTGGATAGGAAATGACGGGCACCATGAAGCATGACTGCATAGGCCCGGGTCCTCGTCCTCCTGCCTCTGCACTTGCTCCAGCAGCTGTCTGGCGGCTGCCATTGTCTCATCTTCCTCCTCTTCCAGAAGATCTGCCTGGAGCAGACAACAGATGAATGGCAAGAATGAGTCTAAGTTTGATTGCCTTCCGAGCCTCATCGTCCTCCTGGTGTTCGGCCTCGCCGGCCTTTGTGCGCTTCCGGCGCTTTTCATCTATCTCATTCAACAAGTCATCCAAAGCCTTGAGCTCGGCCGGTGTGCAAGCTGCGGCGACAGCTGGGAGCTGGCACAGTGCTCTGATCTTAGCACTTTTGGTGCTGTTTCGTCGAAGCTGCAGCGCATATTCGGCAGCCCATTGAGACAAAGTCTCCGAAGTCAGCTTGACGATGTCCTTGCTGCGAATCATCCAGACAAGCAGCGTCTGCCCGGATGCGGATCTCCGAAGCACAGCAGCACATCCAAGTTTGTCGCAGAGGCGAGGGCCGACGAAATGGATCGTGTAGCTGAAAACTTCAACCTCGTCAGCAGATTGATTGCATCGCTATCTGCTACGTGGGAGAAAAGTAGGGGCATTGATTGGCCTTAACAACTCCTGACCAGGCAGACTATGGCTCGGTCATGAGGCATCTTCCGTCTGCAGCAGCAGCTCCTTGACCATCGGCCTCAATGGTGAAACAGGGAAATGCAATAGCATAAACAACAGGAAGCTGTGCTTCTTTGGGTATACTGCCCCGGGGTATTTCTTCTAGAAACAGGTGCCATCATTCTGCAAAGGTACTTCTCAAGCCGGAAAGCAAGAGCTTTCACCTGCTCTAGCTCTGCAAGGCAGTCCTGCATTCTGCTGTCGCCTTGCTTCACCTTGGTCTCGTCCACCTCATAGGCAGGAAGGCTGCCCTTGAAGATCATGCCAATCTCATCCATCTGGAGGGCCTCCGCAAAAATCTTTTACGTGATGCCAAATAAGCGGCTGGCAAAACATGTTAAAAAATATGCGAGTCTAGCAGCATACAGGACTGCCGGGGTCGATCCCAAGACAACGTAGAACTTGCTCGCAAGTCGCAGCAGCATTCCGGGCTGGCACAAGCCCGGAATCCAAAATCTCGAGCTTGACTCTGCAGGATCCAGGCCCGACCTCAGCGGCATAGGCTGTTGATCCTGTTGTGTTTGGCTACTTCTCAAATGCAATACAACTTCAGACAGCCGAGAATCTTTGCCGAAAGAAGCAGGCCCTTGAGCCAATTCAACTCCACCTTGTTGTGGTGATACGAGGAGGTAGACTGGCAGCCTTTCAGGATGTTCTCCAGGTTGAAGTGGCTGCCTGGGTTATGATAGCCTTAATTCTCTTAGGCTGTTCGTAGCAATGACATGTATGTATGACACAACGATAAATGTAGAAGTGAAATGATTAGTGAATGATTCAGAATATTACAGAAAGATAGCCGCTTTGTTCTCTTCAGACATCAACTCATTCGTCCACTGCTTCCATCAATCAATGATTCACTGAGGACCCTTCATTCGCCGAAGCAATCATGAAACCAAGATTCTTCCTGAGAAGGAGGTCGGTTTCCAAACCGAGGCTTTCAGGGCACGGACCTCGCTGCCCTCGAAGTCCTCCACACCCAGCTTCACGGCCCGAGGCCGGTCTGTCTTGCCTGCCTCCTGTTGCTTCTCGTTCGCAGCCACCTTCTGCTCCACAGCCCGGATGGAAAGGCATTGCAAGTTGCTCATGCTTGCCTTGAGATTCTTCACTCCACGTTTGCAGCTGTCCTCAACTGCAGCAAAAACCTGCTCCACATTCGCACTGAAAGCCAGGCCTGGGTGCCAGCTCAGCAGCACAGCCTTGGCCTTCTCCGTCATGGACCATCCTTCCAACTCCAAACATGCCATTGGCTCCCTGTAGCACTCCCATCGCGTGAAACAGCACCTTTGCTGAAGTAGCCGGTTGGAGCCCTCCTTGTTCTCCATCTCTACGATCGTTTTCCACTCCTTCTTGATGCTTTTCATGATCTCATCTTGCAGCTGAGCCTTTTGAAGATCGTCCTTTGGGTCGACGAGCAAAGCTGCAAAGCGAGCGGGGCTGGAGCGGAGGTAGAGGACGTACATGCTCATCTCGAAAATCACTGCCAAAAGCGCCATGAAATGATCTCGGATAAGATCCTCTTGCACCGGAGGGCGCCTCTGCGAAACCGTCAAGACCTTAGCTTGCCCAAAATAAAATGATCGGCCTCCTGCTCCGTTCCACCTACATTACGTTCAGCCGCAGCCTGGTCATGTTCCTAGTCTGGCTGTATGTAAAATAGTGCCCCCGGTACTTGGCCACACCGGCGGTTTGCTCCCGCTCTGGAACGGGACGATGGACTCTGTCCAGTGTGTGGTGTGTTGTGTGTGTGTGGCACATGAATGAAAGCCGAAGGACTTCAAGTGCCTGCTCTCGGCTAGCTGCCGCAATATCAGAACGAGGAGGCACACAAACAGCATGACTATGAAAGCTGTATCCAATGAGATTGAGCATGAAATGACATGACCGAGCATGAAATGACATGCTCGAGAATGAAATGACATGATCGAGCATGAAATGAAATGATCGAGCATGAAATGAAATGATATGAACTAACGAATGAACAAAAATGACGATGAACATCGATGAGCAATGACAATGGAGATGAGCCGAAAATGACCGGACAGTGATGTCAATGATGAAACAACATGAGACCCAACAGTGATTGACTTGGGAGGACAATGACTGGCACCTTCCACATGAGTTGCGTGAGACGACCGCCGGTCTGGGGTCCTCATGCAAGGTTGACCAATATGAATGATGTATCGAAATAAAGCCTTGACTGACCGGCGTAGCTCAGGAGCGGCTTTGACTCCTTGCTAACGATTTGCAATAAATAAGCCATGTGTCCGAAGACACCATCATGTCAACGAGCCAACGTGAGGAAGAATGAGGCACGTTAAGTGAAACCTTATGAATCATGAACCACGACGATCGATGTGTCTAATGCTTTCTACCAAACGGTTACATCACAAATTTCAGGACAAATAAAGTCTGGCTAACTTGCCGTAAGGCCCTCAAGGCTAGTTTTGGGTTTGTGTATCTGTGCATAGCAAGAACCGTCGCGAAACATCATACATGTTCATGACATCCTGCGAAATGCCCAAGAACTCAGACTGAAGCTGAGCTGCCCCTGCAGCATCGGCCTCTGTGTCGTGGCAGAGGTGCAGTCGGCCAAGGGCCGATGTCCCCATCGAGTCTCGGACCAAGACCCAAATTCGACTCTCGTAGTCGTTCCCATGCACCCAAAGCGTGTGCTCGTGGAGGGCGAACAACTTGCTCATGTTTCTTTCCTCAATGGGGAGCAATACTAGTCATCTTTGATGATTCGATTTCGCTACACCAATGATAGCAGTAGTAGTAGTCGTCGTCCTGGTAGGAGTATGAGTAGTAATAGTACTGGAACTCGCACTACTACTAGTCGTCGTAGTCGCAGTAGTCGTCGTAGCACGGGCGGGTCGGGTTTTGTGTGCTGGGTGGCCTTCCCCGTGGTCTTTGCAAACACCAGTGTAGTAGTCTCACCTCCACTCGGCCAGGGTGGAACCGCCATGCCTCGAGGGCGTGCATCTGCCATCTGCGGGACTCTCTCAGGTGTGTTTCCACAGGGCCCCTGGCCAACTCACCTGTGTCGGCCCCAATGCCACCGGCCAATGCAACGTCCCTGTTGCGATTGACCCTGCTGTCGCAGTCACTGCAGGACCCCTGCGACCTGCGTGGCAAGTGGCTTGTGCAGTGGCCCCCGAAGCTGCAGGCCAGTGGCACTGCGGTGATGTATGGCGGGGGGTCGGTGAGTAGGTCGCAGCAGCAGAACCCAAAAAGCACGTAGGCAAGTCTCGTACTACTGCTAGTGTTAGTGCGAGTGCGAGTGCTACTGCTGCTGCTGCTGCTGCTGCTGCAAGCACTAGTAGTACTTAGAGTATTAGTATTAGTATTAGTATTAGTATTAGTATTAATATTAGCAGTAGTAGTAGCAGTAGTAGTAGTAGTAGTAGTAGTAGTAGTAGTAGTAGTTAGTAGTAGTGGTGGTAGTAGTAGTGGTTGTAGTAGTAGTAGTAGTAGTAGTAGTAGTAGTAGTAGTAGTAGTAGTAGTAGTAGTAGTAGTAGTAGTAGTAGTAGTAGTAATAGTGGTAGTAGTAGTAGTAGTCGTCGTCGTAGTCGTAGTCGTAGTCGTAGTCGTAGTCGTAGTAGTAGCAGTAGTAGTAGTAGTAGTAGTAGTAGTAGTAGTAGTAGTAGTAGTAGTAGTAGTAGTAATAGTAGTAAAATAATCAGTAGCAATACTAAAGTAGTAGCAGTAGTACTAGTACTAGTACCAGTTCTTGTACAAGTACTAGTACTAGTACTGGCTACCACTAGCACTAGTACTGGTACTCGCACTAGTATTAGTCGTAGTAGTAGCAGCAGCTAGCAGAAGTAGTAGTATATAGAAGCAGTGGCAGCAGCTAATAATCGTAGTAGTCGGAGCAACAGTAACAGCAGCAGTTGCAGTAAGGGTACTAACAGTAGTAGAGGGTGTTGTTCATGGTGGTGACGGTGATTGTGGTGGAGGTGGTAATGTTCCCGGTAGCACTAGTGATGGCGGTTGGGGCCGTGGCAGTCGCAATAGGTAGTGGTAGTGTACTACCAAGAGTATAGTAGTAGTAGAAGTAGTAGTATTAATAACAAGAATAATAAGAGTAGTAGTAGCAGTACTAGAAGTACTAGCTGCAGCAGTAGTAGTAGCAGTAATAATAATAGTAGTAGTAAAGTCGTAACAGCAGTTATATTGTAGTACTGGTAGTAGTCGTCGTCGTCATATAGTAGTTTAGAGTCCTTTCAAAGATGCAATGTGCTCTAAGTAAGAAGGAAACATGCAGATGCAGTGATTTTATTTCCGGCACCAGCAAACCTCGAGGCTAGGTCTCTGCATATGGCCATTTAGGACTTGTTACTACTACTTTCAAATACTGATGCTAGTTGTGTGAAATAGTCGAAGTAGTTGTCGATCTCATACTAGAACCAGTGCTGGTCAAGAAGCCAGCCACAGACACATCTCCGTCATGGGCTTGACCATCTCAGCCAAGGATTGAAACAAGCTGTGAGCCTCCTCATCCAACAAGGCCTCACGACAGAAGATTGAGCACTCCGTTGCGGCGTGCGAGGAGAGCCTGCCTTGACACACAGGTCGAGGACACGGTCGTAGGAGCGATCATGGTTGGTCTTCTGCTCCACGAACGGGTTGCGGCCCTCCTGCACAGAGTCTGGCTGCTAGCATCGGTGCTGCCAGACCAGTGCCTCTCCTCCATGCCCGTCCACATGACGGCCAAGAGAGTCGCCGTGTACTTTCTCGTGAAAGACTGGGCCGAAAACCCCCACGAGAGCCAACGGCCCTGAGAGAACTTGCTGAGCACTCTCATGGGCTTCATCTCTTAACAACAGAAAACAAGTACGGGTGTGCTATCATTCCATTGCCGGCCCCACGACATGCACTTTATTTGCTGCGAGCTTCCCAGACAGCGACTGCAAGATCTGAACTGTCCGGTCGAAGTCCAGGCGCTCATCTCCCGACGGGGAGAACCCGTTCCTTAGCTCAATTTGCAACACAAGTGGAGAATGCAACAGGAGTCGGTGCCGCTGAGTCTCTCCTGCAACAACCCGGGTCCAAAGAGCTGCTGCAAAGTGTCATCTGGCGAGGCCTTTAAAAAATAAGCCAGTCAGCAGGCATGACTTCAATCAATCAACAGCTGTTGTCGACTGGCTGCTCTCTTACTAACTGGCCATGTGTTGCTGACCGGGCACGATTTCCACGTACCGCCGTAGTGCCTGTTGCCACGTGGATCCTATCTTGTTCGTTGCCCAGGGAGCTTTCCGAGCCCGCATCAGCCAGGATGTCAGACCAAACATTCCTCGTCTGTCTCAATCAATGAGCACTAGCGAGCCAAACAGACATACATACACACGAACATCTATCCATCGATCCAGGCATGAGTGCCTGCTTGCAGGATTGCCAGAAATCCACTCCAGATGTACATTGTGCATGCATCTCTACATACATGGCATGTTAAGAAGAAAAGTCATGATATTTCAACACCACACTGACATTATGGTTTTAAACATAATTAATTGGACGTGCACAACAAGTGCAGCTGTAGATATGTTAACATACAAAAACACATGCGTGGACATACACACATGTATGTCGGTAGATGCATATAGCCGCAGTTATGCACATACCCTAGGATCAAAAAGCAACTCCTCGTATTCACTACCCAAGCCCTGTCTGTCAAATAAATGGCATCCCAGGCTCGCTTCAGACCAGCAGAGGCATTGAACACTCGACGAAAGTGAGTGCTCAGCTTGTGCCTGCAAGTGGAATGCCAACTTCCGAGCCCAACTACACCCCATCTTCACGATCATTCTTGCACAGTCTTCACCCATCATGGTTGGACACTGACTACGGCGACCCAGGTGCAGTTCGTCCCGTCGGAAAGCCACAGGCAACTGCAGATTCGCCAGGAACTGAAAACCGGCGAAAAGCGCCGACCCTTCATCAGGGTTCAAAATGATGCGGACTCTATCATCATCATCCAGGCTCAGCCATACACCATCGCCCTTGTTCACATCATACATATAGGGCTTGCCATCATGATACCGTCGCTGAATGCCTTCTTTCGGGTCGGCACTTGGGTACCCAACTTTGCCCGGCTTCAGCTCAATGTCCAGCAGCTCCAACGAATGGAGCACGGCCTGAACTTGCTCACGAGTCGCCAAGCGTGCCTGCTGTATTCTGGAGAGGCTCTTTGGCCTCAGTTGTTGCAGGTGCTTCGCCCTGTGCAAAATCCACGTACATGCTTGGTTTTACCGAGAAGCTGCTTCGCTCGGGCACGGCTGTCATCAACCATTTTGCCGGCCAGGCCATCTGCAAGCTCCTGTGCTGCTTCGAGCTTCGAGCTCGTCTCGGCGGTTGTGGCCAGGAGGTCGCTCAGGCGCTGGACCACCCACGGCACAGCCAGGTCGCTTGTTGCGACGATGGGACACCACAACTCGGTTTCGCAGATACTCTCGAAGCAAACTTGGATGGTTGCTCATCATGTCATGAAACAAGTCAGTAACTCAACCGAGTCTCCTCCTTAAAGGCTTTCGGCGAAGCGTCGCACAGGAAGCTGAGGCTGCGGTACGTCTGCTGGTTCAGCTCCTGCCCGGTGCTTCTGAGAAAGCATGCAAATTTAAGGTCTGGTGCCCAGCAAATAGCGAATATGAGGTGTACCAGATACGGGCTCACTGCTTTGTGAAAAAGACACAGAGCCAGAGATGATGCGATCGAAATAGCATGATATAATTAGTCAGCGACTGAAAATTTCAAAAAAGTACGTCTCACAGGCCGTGAATCAGCATCAGCGACACTTCGAGTGACGAAATCGGAGCAGGAGGAGACAGAGAGAAGTGAGTGAACATGACACACATTTTGCCCTCGGCAGCAAGTCGGAAAATTTGTTTCGGAGTGAATGAAGCTTGTATCCAAAGATTCAGCAGGGCCAGCAAGCAACAGTAGCCGGCGATATTTGTGCAGAGTCCTGACTAAACCAGAGTGATAGGGACAGACAGAGGGAGAGAGGGGAGAGAGAGAGAGAGAGAGAGAGAGACAGAGAGAGAGAGAGAGAGACAGAGAGAGAGAGAGAGAGAGAGAGAGAGAGAGAGACAGAGAGACAGAGAGAGAGAGAGAGAGAGAGAGCGAGCGACCAAAAGCGTGAGACACTGGCACATACATTCACGGCAGCAACCGAAACAACTACTCTCCGGAGCCTTCGTTATGCTGGTGCCGGCCAATCGCAGATATCTGAAAGCCAAGTCGGATGCGAGCCTAAGCTTCGGCACTCCATAAGACAAATACACTAACCTGACCATGTGTGTTGCAGCTTATGTCCGGCCTGTGTGAGTGCGAGGGGGCCAGCCATCCCAAGTCCAGCTCATCGAGCGTCGCATCGGTTTTGTTCACGAAGCCGGAGGCACGAGCAAGGAAACGTTCCATGGCCATGGCGTGCTTGACCTTGGCCTCCCGTTTCACCTTTCTGCCATCCCTTAGATGACCGCAAATGAAATCCCACTTCACTTGGTCCGAAGTCTTCATCCATCAGAGCACAACTTCAACCGACTACTGAATTGATAGCTTCAAACCAGCCGCACACGTGCCGGGTGGAACTCATCTCTCGCCGATGGCTTCGGGATCATTGTCTGGAGGCTATTGCCCAAGTGATTCTCGCCAGACTGGGAGAGCAAGTGAAGCAGTCTTCGTTGAAGTCTGGACACCTTGACTGTGCCCTGGCAGCAAGGCATAAAGGCATGAGTGGAAAAATCTTGGAAGCAACAACACGGCTGAAGCAGAACCATCCCGATCGCTGGCCTCGCACACAACGTCTTCGAAAGGCAATCTCATCAGGAACCACGAAGCAGCCGACAGTGGCACACCTGGGGACTGTTGTTCGTGGAAAAAGTATTTTGGGTTATGCAAGGCCTGCTTGCAGTTTCTGCTGAGCATGCGAGAGCATGGAGCACCTCTCCCACCTGCAAGGAATCTGAGCGTGGCAAAGACTGCAAAATCAACAGGCAAAACGAGTCCGAGCGACCTAGATTGGATGCCGAGGAATTTCAAGCATCTCTCCCATGCCGCCAAATCCAAGTCGAAAGCAAGACATCGCAAAGTGCCTCGCTCAGGAGCAAATTGCAAAATACAACTTACTCTGGCAACAGACGGACTGATCATGCTTCCCTGGTGCAGTCAGGCTCATTTGGTAGCAGCTCGAAGCTCTCATCGGGCTTGCAGCAGGTACTGATCAGAAGATCGAAGCCGGATAGGCAGCCGTCCTTCAAAGTCTTCTTGCAGCCCTTGACCTGGAGAGCTGAGGCAACCTGAGTTCTGTTAATGCTTCTATCATCAGTCATCGGATCGGAGTCAATTCAATGCAAAGGCACGTGACCACTGCAACTGGGTAGCCATGAAGTAGAGGCCCGGCAGCGTGACCCCATCGAAAGACAGCCGCAGCTTCCCTGCACCTGCTGAGAGCTGCTTACCTTTGTACCCCAACTTTCTGGGGATGTGGAGGTCGCAGTCAACGGACCACTTCCGAGAAAGCCTGGCCATCATCGTCTCTTTCCTTGGGTCGCCGGCACAAATCATCGAGGGTCGAGGGAGCATGCGTTCTCGTGCAAGGAGTAATTTCATCGTCTAAGCTACCAAGGAGCAACTTCGTGAACCAGTTTGTGAACTGCTGTTTGCGGGACAGCAAAGGCCACACCTCCGCGATGCGGAACAAATGCTCGTAGCCTTCCACACTTGTGCCTTCCACCTGCAGAGGCGGCGACACATCATGTCATTGCCGAACATTGCAGGCAGTGACAAGCACTCATCCAAATGTATGTCTAGACTTTGATCCAAGTAGCACGGTGAACACAAAGCACACCTGCACGTTTACCTTTGGTCTGCAGGAAGAGCGTGGTGGCCGGGGTGTAGCTTGAAAGCACCACCGCTTTTTTCTCCGTCTCCGTCTCAGGCGGACTGGAAGCTTCAGCGTCATCCCTGTTTGGAGAGTCGGGGACCATCTGTGCAGCCGGCGGGAACACCACGGGCCGGAGCACTAGTCCAGCAGCCGTAGCATCTGCACGGTTTGCTGCAACCACGGCCTCCAGAGGCATGGGTGTTGCGAAGCTCTCATGCAATAGTATGACTGCTGGACTATTGATTGAGGTGCAACGAAAGTCCAAGCCTCCCAGTCCGGGCCAGGCAACAAAGCTAGAGCATCAGACTCTGCCGTCTCGCCCTGTCGGATCTTGCGGTCCAAGATCTCGATCTTAAGCAGGAAGCGGCTGAGGAAGAGCTGCTTCTCCTCTGGGTCTTCGAGCCTGCAAGACAAAAAATGGGTCGGAACTACAGAGCTTTGTCTACCGCAGCTGCTCTTCAAATGCTATACTTTGTGCGTGGTATCTGGCAAGTCTATAGACCGGTATCCATCCAGCACGGTTAAGCCATCCAGCACGGTTAAGGCCGCCCGCCTCCTCGCGTCATCTATGCGAGCTTTCAGCCATGTCTCCATGCCACCTGCACGTAACAGTGCTGGATGATTCGGGTGGAAGGTTCGGGCTGCACTTAACAGTTCTGGATGGATCGGGCTGTGTGGATGAGCAGGCAACAGCCGGCACCGTGCGTGCACGTGCCCGCAGCTCACCTGCCCATCCAGCACGTTGAAAAGACGAGAACGAATTCCATCCAGCACGCGTTAATCGCACGTTTTCCCTGGGGCTTCTCAATAATTCAGAGTTTAGGCAGTTTGGCGCGTAATCGTGCTGGATGAGTGGGTGTGCTGCCGGCACGTTGCGTGCACGTGCCGGCCCATCCAGCACGCACAGCGGCACTCGCACACCGGTCCAACCATCCAGCACGGTCAATTGCACATCGGCCGCCGCCCCAGCCTTCCTCTTTACAAATGATCGATTGGGCAAGGAAGATATTGCCGGTACTAGCCCAGTACTACTCCTGGTACTAGCCAGTACTACTCCTGGTACTAGCCCAGTACTACTCCTGGTACTAGCCAGTACTACTCCTGGTACTAACCAGTACTACTGTTGGTACTAGCCCAGTACTACTGTTGGTACTAACCAGTACTACTCCTGGTACTAGCCAGTACTACTCCTGGTACTAGCCAGTACTACTCCTGGTACTAGCCCAGTACTACTCCTGGTACTAGCCAGTACTACTCCTGGTACCAGCCAGTACTACTCCTGGTACTAGCCAGTACTACTCCTGGTACTAGCCCAGTACTACTGTTGGTACTAGCCAGTACTACTCCTGGTACTAACCAGTACTACTGTTGGTACTAGCCAGTACTACTCCTGGTACTAGCCAGTACTACTCCTGGTACTAGCCAGTACTACTCCTGGTACCAGCCAGTACTACTCCTGGTACTAGCCAGTACTACTCCTGGTACTAACCAGTACTACTGTTGGTACTAGCCAGTACTACTCCTGGTACAAGCCCAGTACTACTGCTAGTACTAGCCAGTACTACTCCTGTACTAGCCAGTACTACTCCTGGCACTAGCCAGTACTACTCCTGTACTAGCCAGTACTACTCCTGGTACTAGCCAGTGCTACTCCTGGTTCGAGCCAGTATACTCCTGGCACAAGCCAGTGCCATTCCTGGTGAAGTCGCCGATTGTGCTATCTTCCCAGAGTACTGGCCCAAAGACAACATAGTCCTCTGTTGGCAGACTCTGAGCAAACTCCCAGTCGCCGATTGTGCTCTCTTCCCAGAGTTTGAGAACTCGCCCAATGACCACATAGTTCTCTCTCGGCAGACTCTGAGAAAACTCCCAGTCGCCGATTGTGCTCTCTTCCCAGAGTCTGAGAACTCGCCCAATGACCACACAGTTCTCTGTCGCCAGACTCTGAGAAAACTCCGATTCGCCGATTCTGCTCTCTTCCCAGAGTCTGAGAACTCGCCCAATGACCACACAGTTCTCTGTCGCCAGACTCTGAGAAAACTCCGATTCGCCGATTCTGCTCTCTTCCCAGAGTCTGAGAACTCGCCCAATGACCACACAGTTCTCTGTCGCCAACTCTGAGAAAACTCCCATTCGCCGATTGTGCTGTCTTCACAGAGTCTGACAACTCCCCCAATGACAACATTGCCCTCTGTCGGCAGACTCTGAGAAAACTCCCAATCACCGATTGTGCTCTCTTCACAGAGTCTAAGAACTCGCTCAATGACCACATAGTTCGCTGTCGGCAGACTCTGAGACAACTCCGAACTTCCATTCGCCGATTCGGCTCTCTTCGCAGAGTCTGAGAATTCGCCCAATGACCACATAGTCCTCTGTCGGCAGACTCTGAGCAAACTCCCAGTCGCCGATTGTGCTCTCTTCCCAGAGCCTGAGAACTCGCCCAATGACAGCATTGCCCTCTGTCGGCAGACTCTGAGAAAACTCCCATTCGCCGATTCTACTCTCTTCGCAGAGTCTGAGAATTCGCCCAATGACCACATCGTTCTCTGTTGGCAGACTCTGAGAATACTCCCAGTCGCCGATTGTGCTCTCTTCCCAGAGTCTGAGAACTCGCCCAATGACCACACAGTTCTCTGTCGCCAGACTCTGAGAAAACTCCGATTCGCCGATTCTGCTCTCTTCCCAGAGTCTGAGAACTCGCCCAATGACCACATAGTTCTCTGTCGGCAGACTCTGAGAAAACTCCCAGTCGCCGATTCTGCTGTCTTCGCAGAGTCTGAGAATTCGCCCAATGACCACATGAGTGTCTGCCGCCAGACTCTCAGAAAACTCCCAGTCGCCGATTGTGCTCTCTTCCCAGAGTCTGAGATTTCTTCTAATGACAACATTGCCTCGTGTTGGCAGACCCTGAGAAAACTCCCACTCGCCTATTCTAGTCTCTTCCCAGAGTCTGAGAATTCGCCCAATGACAACATGAGTGTCTGCCGGCAGCCTCTGAGAAATCGCCCAGTCGCCGATTGTGCTCTCTTCCCAGAGTCTGAGAATCTGAGAACTCGCCCAATGACCACATTGTTCTCTGTCGGCAGACTCTGAGAAAACTCCCAGTCGCCGATTGTGCTCTCTTCCCAGAGTCTGAGAACTCCCCCAATGACAGCATTGCCCTCTGTCGGCAGACTCTGAGAAAGCTCCCATTCGCCGATTCTGCTGTCTTCACAGAGTCTGAGAACTCCCCCAATAGCAACATTGCCCTCTGTCGGCAGACTCTGAGGGAAGCTCCTACCCGCCTATTCTGCTCTCTTCCCAGAGTCTGAGAACTCGCCCAATGACAACATAGTCCTCTGTTGGCAGACTATGAGCAAACTCCCAGTCGCCGATTGTGCTCTCTTCCCAGAGTTTGAGAATTGGCCCAATGACCACATAGTTCTTTCTCGGCAGACTCTGAGAAAACTCCCAGTCGCCGATTGTGCTCTCTTCCCAGAGTCTGAGAACTCGCCCAATGACCACACAGTTCTCTGTCGCCAGACTCTGAGAAAACTCCCAGTCGCCGATTGTGCTCTCTTCCCAGAGTCTGACAACTCCCCCAATGACAACATTGCCCTCTGTCGGCAGCCTCTGAGAAATCTCCCAGTCGCCGATTCTGCTCTCTTCGCAGAGTCTGAGAACTCGCCCAATGACCACATAGTTCTCTGTCGCCAGACTCTGAGAAAACTCCCAGTCGCCGATTCTGCTCTCTTCCCAGAGTCTGAGAACTCGCCCAATGACCACATAGCTCTCTGTCGCCAGACTCTGGGGAAACTACCATTCGCCGATTCTGCTCTCTTCGCGGAGTCTGAGAATTCGCCCAATGACCACATGAGTGTCTGTCGGCAGCCACTGAGAAATCTCCCAGTCGCCGATTCTGCTCTCTTCCCATAGTCTGAGAACTCGCCCAATGACCACATAGTCCTCTGTCGGCAGATTCTGGGAAAACTCCCAGTCACCCATTTTCTGCTTTCTTCGCAGAGTTTGAGAATTGGCCCAATGACCACATAGTTCTTTCTCGGCAGACTCTGAGAAAACTCCCAGTCGCCGATTGTGCTCTCTTCCCAGAGTCTGAGAACTCGCCCAATGACCACATAGCTCTCTGTCGGCAGACTCTGAGAAAACTCCCATTCGCCGATTCTACTCTCTTCGCAGAGCCTGAGAATTCGCCCAATGACCACATGAGTGTCTGTCGGCAGCCTCTGAGAAATCTCCCAGTCGCCGATTCTGCTCTCTTCGCAGAGTCTGAGAACTCGCCCAATGACCACATAGTTCTCTGCCAGCCTCCCACTCGCATATTCTACTCTCTTCGCAGAGTTTGAGAACTCGCCCAATGACCACATAGTCCTCTGTCGGCAGACTCTGAGAAAACTCCCATTCACCCATTTTGGTCTCTTCCCAGAGTCTGAGAACTCGCACAATGGCCACATAGTTCTCTGTCGGCAGACTCTGAGAAAACTCCCAGTCGCCGATTGTGCTCTCTTCCCAGAGTCTGAGAACTCGCCCAATGACAACATTGCCCGCTGTCGCCAGACTCTGAGAAAACTCCCAATCGCCGATTCTGCTGTCTTCGCAGAGTCTGAGAATTCGCCCAATGACCACATGAGTGTCTGTCGGCAGTCTCTGAGAAAACTCCCAGTCGCCGATTCTGCTCTCTTCCCAGATTCTGAGAACTCCCCCAATGACCACATTGCCCTCTGTCGAAAACTCCCATTGACAGTTTGTGCTCTCTTCACAAAGTCTGAGAACTCGCCCAATGGCAACATTGCCCTCTGTCGGCAAACTCTGAGAAATCTCGCACTCGCTTATTTTGCTCTTTTGCCGGATTTCAGAACTTGCCCAATGACATATAATGTTCTCTGTCGGCAGACTCTGTGGAAACTCCCACTCGCCTATTCTACTCCCTTCCCAGAGTTTGAGAATTGGCCCAGTGACCACATAGTTCTCTGTCGGCAGCCTCTGAAGACAATTCCCATTCGCCGATTCTGCTTTTTTCGCAGAGTCTGAGAACTCGCCCAATACCAATTAAAGTTCTCTGGCAGACTCTGAGAAATCTCCCGTTCGCCTCCGGTTTCGAAATGCGGTGGCTTCCATTCGCAGCCCAAGCCCATAACCTACTGTCACGATGCCAGTCGATTCTGCGGTAGCTTTGACAGCTGGCTTTGCAAAGCTTTTGTTTATGCCTGGGAACACACCCCCCAGCCCGGTTTGAAGAATCCTGTATATACTTCATTTCGACTCAAACTCATATCCAAACAGAAACGACGTTTCCGGCCAGGGCCGGGCTCGCTTACTGTAAATTTTCCTTATATAAATGTTTGTTGTCTGTACCAAGCACCCAGGGAAAACGTCTATGACAATGGCAAGAAGCTGCAAGCAATGATGTCTGAATGTCTACTTTACACGTCAGTTATGATTGGACGGACGAACGTACCAGCATCAGTATGTCGCTGAACAGCATGGCGGCCTGGCCTGGGGATGGGACCAGCAGGCTGTGTCAACAAAGCGAGCCTAAAGGCGTGCTTCCTCTGTGCTTGCTGAATCTCAAGGATTTGAGATTGCAAATAAGTGATAAGGATTTCTGCACTGTGTTGGGTCTACAAAGAAACCTCGTCGTGGCTCAAAGTTTGCTGAACCTAGACTAGAGAGTCACTCAATCATGAAAGCAGTCAGACACTGGAAGCCGCCCATGGCTGCAGTTTGCTCGGAGGTTTGTGCTTCCCTGACATACCAAAGTAGTCAAGCTTGCTGTGCGATTTCGCCACCACATCAAAAAGAGAGGAGGCACATTGCAGAGGCATGTCATTTTTAAGCATACCCTGGCGTGTTCCGGTGCCTGGGGCTCTTCATGCCAAAACCTCGCCACATCGTGCTCAAGTCCATGAGCTGCAGTTCCGTCCTGTGGGGTGGTTCATGACATTAAGACTGGGTCTGTCAATGTCTGCGAGCACACGTTTCCTGACAGAGCATGCTAACCAAAACCCTCTGCGAAAGTCCTGCGACTCATCGTACCAAAACCTTGCTTGGTGGCAGCGGCCCATTGAGCTGGACTTCACTCCTGAGGGTGGTCTATGACATGATCTGAGCTTTAACTGTATCATCACACTGCAACACAAATGCAAGCAATCATTCAAGTCATTTAAAACCAGGACTCATCATGCAACCATCGCCGTGTGCTCAAAGCCCGTGGGAGTCATGATCTATGAGACGGTATCTGAAGAACATCTTTGATGAACCATACGATTGGGAATCCCGGTCGTTCTCCTGCGACTCCCCGGCTTCGACTCTGGCTGCATGCTCCTGCCAAATCCAAAGCTTCGTATGTTGCTAACGAAACAACAAAAGCGCTCAAGACTGCTACATCCTTCAGCACACGAGGCCACTGCATCAGGGCTCGTTTGCCCTTCAACGTCAGGGAGTCTGCAGCCAGACGAGCGGTTTCGCCGAGCTGCCGTGTCCAGTCGCCTCTCAGCAGGCGAGGACACAAACGACACGAAGAATTAGCCGAGGGGCCTGTCAAGTCGCTGAGGGCATCCACAGCATCGTCCAGGGTCAAAATGTCCTCGGACTGCAGGATCGCAGCGAAGTGGGCAACATCGCACCTTAGTTCTGACCCATCGAAAGGAACCTCAATGCTTAGCTTCTTGCTGGCTGCAACTGTCAGTTTCGAATGAATGAAACCGAGAAGCTTAGACTGGCTGGCAGGGAGCAAAGCCAAAAGCAAATCATCGATGGGAGGGACGGTCTGCTCCTCGGGCTCCTTGTCGAGCTTCTCATCATCATCAGGCTTCTCCTTGCTGTGCTCCTTGACGAGCGGGGTGTCGCCCTCGTCGCCACTCTCGCCCTTCTCCTCCTCCGCCTGCTCCGCCTTGGCCTTTTTGGCTTTGGTGGCTTTGTGTGGAGCCACTCTACCAAACTTGCCCTTGAAGAGGTCATCGTCATCATCATCATCACTGTCGACTTCCGACAAATCATCATTTTTCGCACTCTCACATGGTGTGGCCGGAGGCTCCCGCTTCGCCTTTTTGGGCTTCTTCGTGGTGCTGGGGGTGTCAAAGTCCAGCTGTCGCTTCACGGAAGGGGTGCATTTGCCTCGTTTGCGCCTCGGGGTGCCGCCCTTAGCCTTGCTGTCAGGGTGCTTGGAGGGCTTCTGCGGGGTCTTCTCCGCCATCTCCTCCATGTTCTTCTGGCTCTCCTGCAATCAAGCAACACTTATTCAACCGATGTCAAAACACAACAGAGGCAGTGCACATGAGCTCAGAAACGACATGACATAACTCCGTATGCTCTCGGGCAGCATCACCTTTTGCTCTGTCGCACAAGGATCTGCAGACAGCCAGCCATTCCAGGCACAGCAATTCCCGGCCTTTGGCCCGTTGCCACACTATTTACACATCACTTCCTCGGGCGGCCATGGTGCTTGTCATCGGAGCTGCGGCGACCGCCCCCACCACCACCACTGCCACGGTGCCGGCTGGCTAGAACAGCTTCCTTTTCCTTCTGCCTTTTCAGAGGCCTGGGTGCTCCACCAGCAAAGACTACAGAAGTATGCACTCCAAACATGAATGAATGAAGACCGCACACAACAGCAAACTAATCAGCACCAAGTTGCGGCTCGGCATCTTGATCATCATCATAGGACTCCTCCTGTGCCTCCTTTGGAGTCTCATCTTTGGCCCGAGCCTTGGCCCTTGCATGAAGGACATGCGACGGCGGCATCGGCGGAGTCTTGGGAACCGCCGAGCCACTTGCAGCATCCCTCATTTGGCAGCTCCCGGGGCCAGGCATCGGTCGAGGGTTCGTTGGCTCATCCGGAAAGAAGCGGCCGAAGATCTCCAGGGTGCCATGGTCCAGCCTGAAACTCCAACTTTGCGGACTGCCGGTTTCGGCGGGGCCGGCGCCTCGTCCAGCTTTGACTTCGCCGGCGTCTCGTCCTGCTTTGGCTTCGGCGGCACTTTCGGCTTCGGTGCTGCCGTGGGCCTTGAAGCCTCCGAAGGCGTCTTCGTCTCCTTCGGGCCGGGCTCCTCCTTCAACTTCATGCTCGCCTCGGGCTCCTTCTTCTTTTCATCTTCATCATCATGAGCCGGCGGAGGTGGAGCTGCCGCCTTTGTATGAGGCGATGGCGATGCCTGTGCCTCGCCGCCCGGCGTGCCCGCATTCTGCAGCTGCTGCTGTGCCATGAGGGTTGACAGCAGCGAGAAGCAGTGGGCCAGGGTGGCATTGGTATCGCCGGCCACGGGCTCCATACCACCGTGCGACATGGCACCAAAAGGGTCCCTCCACCCAAAAGTGCAAAAGGTCTCGAGAGGAACACCCGAGGAGCATGAAACAAAAGCTCATGAAAGCTTCGCCAACCGATGCCAGTGCCATGTCATGTTCAGCTCAGGACACACAGCATGCAGCACAACTGAACGAACAACCCATGCTGCACACTGCTGCTCTCGCACAAACCCTCAGGGATTTTTTTCACCCTCATACACAAAATCCGGCGTCGGTGTTGCATCGCCTCCACATCCTCAGCGATCTCCACCGCGAGAGCCGCCCTTGCCACCAGCAGCTCTCCTCCTGGCCTGGTGGCACTCCAAGCAGCTGTGCGGATGCAGGTCCTGCCCACTCTCATTGAAGCACGGCCCAGCCCTCGTGCAACGGTTGACATTGCAGTGCGGGCACATCGCCTTCTGGCTGCTCCTTTGAAGGGCACCTTCTCGCTCAGCCACGGCCCTCTCCCTTCGGAGAACATCGGCCTCCCGGGCAGCCACCGCCTCCTCCCTCTCATCGAGATCCCTCTTTCGCTTCTTCCAGGCATTGCTGAGAGCGACGTCGTCCTGCCGGATCAGGGACTCGATGCGGTCCAGCATGCCTGCCATGGCTTCCTCGACCTGATCCATGTTGCTGCTGTCCGCCATGGCTTGCAACACGGAAGTCCCCAGGAAGAGCTAAGGGGAACTCAAAAGGAGGCTCAGGCCAAAATTGTCTGCAGTCTATGCTGTTGCTCAAGTGATGCGACACCATGCTCGCACAGACAGAACTCGCACCAACATTCGCACACAAGCGGGAGTCCTTGGCCAGCTTCTCGATGAGCCGGTCGTAGTCTTCGTTCACGGCCATCATCTTTTGCCCCTGCTGCCTCAATTGTTCATCGTGAATTCACACTTCAATGAGTCACAGCTGAAACTTGCAATCCGAGGCTCTTCCGGTGCTTGGCGGCCAAGGACTGCAGAAGGGCCCTGATGTCATCCACCGTCTTCGTGTTGGAGACGAGAATCGCATTGCTGGATTTCCCCGTCACTTAGTCATTGTCATGGTGCAATCAAATCAATGCAGCAAATGGGCAAACACTCATGCGTGCACAACTCGGTTTCTCGAGACTCAACTGTCAACCGCCCATTGCAGCTTCGGTGCCCAACTTCACCACGGAATTCAACCTCGTCCTCCAGACATTCCCTGCTGCACGAACCTGGCATGAGATTGCGGGAAGCGACAATTGGAAGACCAGCAATGGAACGTACAGTAAGAGTCCAAGACAGGCCCCATCCCCACCCCCCACCGCCCTCACCTTCTCAGCCTTGTTGTTCTCCGAGCTCTTGTCCTTCTGCTTCTTAACCATTCGAAGGGAGTCCTGAAGCAGCCCCTCCTCGGAGAGCAGTTCTTTCATCAGATTCAAGCAGTAGTAGTGGTAGTAGTAGTGATAGTAGTAGTAGTAGTAGTAGTAGTAGTAGTAGTAGTAGTTGTTGTAGTAGAAGTAGTAGTAAGTAGTAGCAGTAGCAGTGGCAGCAGCAGCAGGTAGTGGCCCCACTAGCAGTAGTAGTAGCAGCCGTAGGAGCCGCAGCAGTAGCTGTAGCTGTGGCAGTAGTAATTTGAGTGAGTTTGTGGTGGTAGTCGTCGCCTTTGCTACAGGGGCAGTAGCAGCAGGAGCAGTATCAGCGATAGTACTGTCATATCAATAATTCAAGCAGTGGTGGTGGTGGTGGTGGTGGTGGTGGTGGCGGCAATGATATCAGCAGCCAGGAGGTCGCTGTTGTTGCCGTTGTGGGTTTGTCAGCATGTTAATTATGGTCATGTCGGTTTCTATTCAGTATTATTAGTGGGAATCTGAATTTGTCTACACTGCACACACTATCCCAACAATCTTAATGCAAGCACTTGACTCGATCATTGCCATTGTCAACCAATGTGGAAGTTTCGCAAGCAAATAAGTTGCAATCGTACATCAATAGTATGTTACTGTTAAGGACCAAATCATATTTGATGACCCGAAACTGCCCAACCGCAATCCTAAGTAGTAGCCCTTCAGAAATGCCTCAACCAGTAGCAATAACCTCTGAACCGGACCAAAGCAGCAGGGATTTGGGTGTGTCATGAAAGCAAGAGCTCTGCTTGCTCGCTCATTCATTCACTCCTGCACTCATGCTTTCATATGCTCATTCTTTCATGCATTCGCTCACTCATTCACTCCATCATTTGCTCATTCATTCACTCAATGAGTTGCTCGTTCATTCACTCAATCATTTTGTCATTCACTCACTCCTCTCATTCCCTCACCTCACTCTTTAACCTTCCCTATAAACAAATAACCGCTGCCAAGACTCATAGGAACCCCCGATTTCCATCATGTCGGACGGCAGCATAAAGGCATAAACCCCCGAAAGGGCACATGCCAGCTGACGGACCGAAAGGTCCTCCAAGCAGCTCTGCTTTGAGCTCCTCGCGAACTCCTTGGACGGCAGGCCCACAGCCGCAGCCACGTCCACCTCCGGAGCCTCGCCACTCTCCTCCGACGGGGATGTCGAGCTGCTCTTGCCTCGGCGAAGCAGCAGATGCAGGCTTATATCACTCTCGCATATTCAAAGCCACATGCAGATCGAGATGCGACTTTTCTTCTTCTTGTTATTCTCCTTCTTCTTCTTGTCATCTCCTCCTTTCGGGTTTGCAAACATGGAGGGGGGTGATTCGAACATAGACTGCACTTCATGAGCATGTGTGTCCATGTCTGTCGCATCATTGCAACCATCCACATGTCCTGAGAAAGCCTCGCTCAGCTTGGCAGCGGCCGTCGAG